>CAJQZJ010004755.1:11997714-12049897 GCA_907164525.1 Lophiomys imhausi | reverse complement strand
TGTGTGTGTGTGTGTGTGTGTGTGTGTGTGTGTGTGTGTGTGTGTGTGTGTGAGAGAGAGAGAGATTTATTTTACATAGATGAGAGCTCTATCTGCATATAACACTTCATGCCGGAAGAGGGCATCAGATTCCAGTATAGATGGTTGTAAACTACCATGTGGTTGCTGGGAATTGAACTCCAGACCTCTGGAAGAACAAACAGTTCTCTTAACTGCTGAGCCATCTCTCCAGCCCCCCTGAACTCACTTTGTAAACCAGGCTGACCTTGAACTCACAGAAATCCACCTGCCTCTGCCTCCCAAGTGCTTGGATTAAGGCGTGTGTCACCACACCCAGCTTTATTTCTGTGTCTTTTAAAGAAACCAAAATTACAGCATTCTCACTATATCTGGTCATTTTTTATTAGATGTCAGGCATTTATGTGAGTGTGTGTGCACATGTGAGAGTATGTGGATGGCGTGTGTGAGTGCACATGGGCGCCCAGGTGAGTACGTGTGTGAAGCCCAGAGATCACATTTGGGTGTTGTTCCTCAGCTATACATTTTTGTGGTAGAAGTTAGGTCTTTTTAGTGAATTAGCAAGCAGTTCAGATTAGCATCTGGCAGCACATAAGGAGGAGCTTGACGTTCCTTTAACCTGCTGAAATGGACAGAGCTCAGATGAGGCTGGACAATATCCCCTGTTGAAGGGGTGTTTATAAATAAAAATATTCTGTTACACACTTTGTTTTCAAGCAGCATATTTCAGTGGCACCAGGCTAGTTGGCCAGTAGGCCCCAGGAATCTGCATAACTCTGCCTCCCTACCATTATGAACAAGAGGGTGCCACCACACTCAGCTTTTTAAGTGTGCATCCTGGAGGCTGAGCTCAGGTCTTCACTCTTCTGTGGCAAATACTTCACCAAATGAGACATCTCCCCAGCTCAGGCATTTTAAACTTTACCTCTCTGGTAATTGAGGCTTTCTCTTTTACTTTGTCTTCCTTTCTTTTTCTTTAAATTTTGTAGCTCACACTATAGTGAAGGCTGGTCCCAAATTCTGTCCTCCTACTTCAGCCTTCTCAGGGCTGGGATTACAGACACATACCACCATACTCAGCCTGGATATTGTTATTTATTATCATTATTACATTTATTTATTTGAGTGTGTGCATGTGCACACTTGCAAGCAATGGCATGAATGTGGAGGTCAGAGGACAACTTTTGGGAGTCAAGCCTGTCCTTTCATGTGGGTCATAGAGACTGAAGTCAGGCTGTCAACCTATGTGGCTAGTACCTTTACTTGCTGAGCAACTGTTGTAGAGGGTTTGATCACATTGTGAGCCCCTAGGCTGTGAACTGAAAAATCTGTTGTGGGATGCCTCAGCCTTTAGTCCTAGAGCTTTCTGTGCATTGTAAACAAATGGTTATGGTGTGGCTCAGCTCTAAGTACACAGCTTTAGTCCAAGAAATTTCTGTATTCAGGATTAAATAAAGTTAATCCTAGGTCAAGAGGTGGAGCAAGAAAGCAGCTGACAGGAATGAAACAGAAAGGAGAGACATTGAACTGGGGATGTTTAAGACAGCGTGGCGAAGGAGGAAGGTCACTTTGGGTTTGCTCTTTCACAGGCTCTTTCAGAGGTTCCTTTGGGTTCATTCCTTCAGAACTTCCTTCAGGATGGCTTCAAAGGTTTTCTCCTTCTGGGCTTCTTTCCTTGAGTGTTTGGCTGGGATGTTAGTGGAATAGGAACATCACCTGAGTGCTTTCTCTGCCCCTCTGAGCTAGCAGGTTTTCATCCCAGCATCCCGCTCCTGAGTCTTCATTGGTAAAATCAAATGACTGGGATATTTTAGTTCTGTTTTTATTAAAGCAACAGGCCACCCTCCATATAGTTGCCTCCCATTCATATACATCTTACATTTAATTTACAGTGCAGCTATACTACTTGGAAAAAGACTGAGTCTTTTATTTTTAGATTTATTTATTTGATGTGTATGAATGTTTTGCATGCACATATGTTTGTGTATCACCTCCTCTTCTGGAAGTCAGAAGCCTGTGGTGTGTTTTTGTTGTAGTTGTTGTTTTGTTTTGAATTAATTTATTTTTTATGTGCATTGGTGTATTGCCTGAATGTCTGTCTATGTGAGGGTGTCAGATCTTGGAATTACAGACAGTTGTGAGCTGCCATGTGGTGCTGGGATTTGAACCTGGGTCCTTCAGAAGAGCAGCCAGTGCTCTTAACCGCTGAGTCATCTCTCCAGCCCATGCTTTTTTTTTTTTGTTTTGTTTTGTTTTTCGAGACAGGGTTTCTCTGTTAACAGCTCTGGCTGTCCTGGACTTGCTTTGTAGACCAGGCTGGCCTCGAACTCACAAAGATTCGCCTGCCTCTGCCTCCCAAGTGCTGGGATTAAAGGCGTGCGCCACCACCGCCCGGCAGCTTTTTATTTTTTGTTGTTGTTGTTTTTTGGTTTTTTGAGACAGGGTTTCTCTATATAACAGTCCTGGCTGTCCTGAAACTCACTCTGTAGACCAACCTGGCCTTGAACTCACAGAGATCCACCTGCCTCTGCCTCCCAAGTGCTGGGATTAAAGGCGTGCGCCACCATGCCCAGCTTGTGGTATGTTCCTTAATTTTGTTTTGAAGACAAGATTTCTCTGTGTAGTCCTGGCTGGACTGGAAGTCATTATGTAGACCAGTCTGGTCCTTAATTCACAGAGTTTCATCTACCTCTGCCTTTCAAGGGCTGAGATTAACAGCATGCAACACTACACCCAGTTTGAATGTTTTAAAAAAGAAATTTACCAAACCATTTTAAATGCAAAATTTATAAGATACTGTGGTAGGAGTTTATTAAAAACCAATTGTGAGAATATTTTTGTTTAATCTCAGGTGGGCTGCTTAAGACATAGGTATAAGCGGGGTGGTGGTGGTGGTGGTGCATGCCTTTAATCCCAGCACTTGGGAGGCAGAGGCAGGCGGATCTTTGCAAGTTCAAGGCCAGCCTGGTCTACAAAGTGAGTCCAGGACAGCCAGGGCTACACAGAGAAACCCTGTCTCGTAAAACCAAAAAAAAAAAAAAAAAAAAGATTTATTTTATTGAGAGATGTATCCGCATGTACCCACCCCTGCATGCCAGAAGAGGGCATCAGACTCCAGTATGGATGGTTGTGAGCCACCATGTGGTTGCTGGGAATTGAACTCCAGACCTCTGGAAGAGCTGACAGTGCTCTTAACCTCTGAGCCATCTCTCCAGCCCCAGTTTGCTGGACTTCTCCTGAGACTGGTGTTACCCCAAAGAATCTCATGACCCTAATCAGCAGGAAGTAGCTCAAAGAGACCTATGTCCCTTCTCCCTCTAACCTTCTTTCTCTCCCACCTAGGGTTGAGGAGTTGAAGGGAACGAGGGGTGGAAGGGAGGTAGAGGTATTAAGTACAATAAATTAAGTACAGGAAAATAAATTAAAGTGTATAATTAAGTATAATAAAAGCCACTTGCTACAAGTGGCACCTAGACAGAAGGCAAGACATAGTGAACAATTAAAAAACTTCATCTTTCCGGGCAGTGGTGGCACACGCCTTTAATCCCAGCACTTGGGAGGCAGAGGCAGGCGGATCTTTGCGAGTTCGAGGCCAGCCTGGTCTACAAACTGAGTCCAGGACAGCCAGGGCTACACAGAGAAACCCTGTCTTGAAAAACCAAAAAAAAAAAAAAAAAAAAACCTCATCTACAAGATACTAAATACATTTATAAGATGGATGAGGAGACAAACACTTCTAATCCCAGTAGAGATCCCAAGTTCAAGCCCAGCCAGAATTACATTGTAAGACTTAGTCTCAAAACATAAACATAGTTGATAAATATGCAAATTACAGGGCCTGCATAGTAGCTCAGTGGGTGAAAGCACTTGCTGCCAAAGCTGAGGATCTGAGTTTGATACCAATTGTAGGTGAGAGCTGATTTCTGAAAGTTGTCCTCTGACCTCCATATATGCACCATCGCAGGCACATGCACACATTAAAATATATATATAAAACACATATTTACAATGTTGCACTGTCATCCTCATTGTCCACTCAGTAGCTACTTTATAAACTCCAGATCACAGCAATTAAAACATAAGCCTCTGTTTAAGCTCTCTACTGCTTCCTGGTTACTTTTATTCTATGTCTCTGAATTTGCTTATTCTTGTTTATTATAGGTGTCTAATATAAATGGGATTATATATTTGTCTTTTTAATTTTATCTTTTTATGTATCTATTTAATTTTATCTATGTATGTCTGTGTGAGAGTATTGGGTCCTCTGGAACTGGATGGAGTTACAGACAGTTGTGAGCTGCCATGTGGGTTCTGGGAACTGAACCCAGGTCCTCTACAAGAGCAGACAGAGCTCTTAAACACTGAGTCGGCTTGGTGTGTCTCATGCCTTTAATCCAGTACTCAGGAGGCAGAAGCAGGTGGATCTCTGTGAGTTCAAGACCAGCCTGGTCTACAAAGGGAGTCCAGGACAGCTAGGGCTCTGTTACACAGAGAAACCCAGTCTACATTAAAAAAAAAAAATTTAAGCTGGGTGTGGTGGCACATGCCTTTAATCCTAGCACTCGGGAGGCAGAGGCCGGTGGATCTTTGTGAGTTCAAGGCCAGCCTGGTCTACAAAGTAAGTCCAGGACTGTCAAGGATACACAGAGAAACCCTGTCTCAAAAAAACCTTAAAACAAAACAAAACAAAAACACTAAGTCATCTCTCCAGTCCTTATCTTTTTTTATGTGTATGGATATTTGCACAGGGCCGTGCAACATGTGCATGCAGTGCCCACAGAGGCCAGAAGAGGGCGTCAAATCCCTTGAAATGGAGTTACGATGGTCGTGAGTAGCCAAGTGGATCTCTGGAGAGCAGCTAGTGCTCTTAACGACTGAGCCATCATCTCTTCACTATTTGTCTGTGTGTCTGACCTATTTAACGTAACATAATGTTTTCAGAGTTCACCCATGTTAGATCAGAATTTTGTTCCTTTTTAAGACTGAATAAATATCCTATTAAATGTGCATTTCTTATTCTGTCAGCTAGCACACCTACTGATAGACATGTAAATGGTTTTGTCCTTTGGGCTTCTCTAAATGGTTTACAGCTAGCTTCACCTTCTTCAGTGTCTTGTTCTTTTCATCAAGAGTTATGTGGTGGGCATCTACCTTTGTTGGCAGCCACCCTTCCTTTCTTCTTGACTAACTGTTACACTAAGAATAGAAGAGACTCAAGCCAGGGGTGGTGGCGCACGCCTTTAATCCCAGCACTTGGGGGGGCAGAGACAGGTGGATCTCTTGAGTTTGAGGCCAGCCTGGTCTACAGAGTGAGTTCTAGGCTAGCCAGGGACACAGAGAGAAACCCTGTCTCAAAAACAACGACAAAAGCCTTAGGCTGCAGATGCAGTTGTTTTGTGAGTTTAAGTCACTAAAAAACTCCTCTCCCCTTTTCTCACACAGAGACTCAGCAGCTTTGTAGCACACTCCTGGTCTTGAACTTACTGTGTGGCCCAGCTATCCTTGAACTTCTGGTAGTCTGTCTTTCTGCACCAGCCTCCCAAGTGCTGAAACTACAGTGTGTGCCTCCTTCCTTCCCCTATACATATGCCAATATGCTTCTAAATATATATTGATATTTTATATAAATTTATATATTTATAATCAAATATACACAGATATACATATATTAGATTTTTAATTTTTATTTTATATGAGTGTCTTGCCTGCATATATGTTTGTGTACATGAATATAGTGCCTGTGGAAACCAGAAGAGTATATTAGATCTCCTTGAATTTGTGGATCTCCCCTTTTTTTCAAGGAATGTTGGCCACCTGTCCATGAGAACGAGGGGAGCAAGAGATGGGAGGCAGGATTTGGAAGGCCATGAGTGTGATGGATTAACAATTAGGGATCAGCTTCAGTGAGGCAGCTCAACTTTATTCGGGGTGAGCAAGGGTTATATAGAACTTTGGGGAGTGGTTGGGGGTTCCTGGGGTGAGTGTACATCATTGTCTGGAGGCTTAAGGTACTAAGAATGCCTTATTTGCATGGAGAGGCTTTCCAGGAATCCCAGGTTCTTATCTGGAGAAATAAAGTTGAACCTGTAACTTCTCTGAGGACTAAAGGACATTCCTTAGGTAGAGGGTGTGGGGGTTTGGGTTCCCCAGATAAGGTCAGGCAGAGAAGTTGGAGCCCCACTGGGAAAGGGAGCTGTCCAGTCAGTGCCAAGCTCAGGGCTTTCTGGTCATTGTGAACTGTGACCTTAGCAACAGAGTTTCCCAACGTGAACTGGAGTTATAGACGGTTGTGAGCCACCATGTGGGTGCCAGAACTCAACCTGAGTTCTCATCAGGAAGATCAGGAGGAACAGCAAGTGTGCTCGATTGCTGAGGAGTCATCTCACCAAATGTGTGTGTGTGTATGTTATCTGTGCTCTCCACGAAGCATCCTGTCCTCCAAATATGTACTGAACAGAGGAATAAGAAAGAGGGGTCTGGTCAGGTGTAGTAGCCACTCACCTTTAATCCCAGTACTCAGGAGACAGAGGCAGATAGATCTCTGAGATTGAGGCCAGCCTGGTTATTTACATAGAGTTTCAGAACCACCACCAGGGCTACACAGAGAGACCCAGTCTCAAAAAAAAGGGGGGGGAGGGGGCCTGAAGACTTTTTCTACTTCTGATCAGGTTAGTCAGGCAACATAACAATGATCACAATAGCAAATTTTAGCCTAATTGAGCACTCACTGGGAAGTACTCTAAGGATTTACATCTATTGTATCATTCAATTAAAATGTCAATGTCGCTGGGCGGTGGTGGCGCACGCCTTTGAACTGCGATGTGGGTGCTGGGACTTTTGAACCCAGGTCCTTTGGAAGAACAGCCAGTGCTCTTAACCACTGAGCCATCTCTCCAACCCCCCCCCTATTTAATTTTTTTGAGACAGAGTTTCTCTGCATAGCCTTGCCTGTCCTGGAACTCACTCTGTAGACAAGACTGGCTTCAAACCACCTGTGTCTGCCTCCTGAGTGCTGGGATTAAAGGTGTATGCTACCATTGCCTAGTTTAAAGATTTATTTTTATTATTTGTGTGTATGTCTGTGTGTGAGTTGGTTTGTATGCCCTATGTGTTGGTTTGTATGCCCTATGTGTTCTATAGGTGAGCTCAGAGGCTGGAGAGGGTGTTGGGTCCCTCTGAGGTGTGACATGCAGTTGTGAGCCGCCTGGTGTTGGCGCTAGGAACCTAGTTTGTGTCCTGTGGAAGAACAGAAAGTGTTTTTAACTGCAGAGTCATTTCTTCAGCCCTATAAAAATAAATCTTAGGAGGCTGTGGCGGCGCACATCTTTAGTCCCAGCACTCGGGAGGCAGAGGCAGGCGGACGTCTGTGAGTTCAAGGCTAGCCTGGTCTACAAAGTGAGTCCAGAACAGCCAAGGCTACACAGAGAAACTCTGTCTTGAAAAACCTAAAAAAAAAAAAAAAACTGAGATTTTTTTGAATATATCAATAGTACCCCACAAATGGGAGAAAAGGTATATTGAAATAGAAAACAAATAAAACCCTCAAACAACAGAAACCTAAAAGTAGATGGGCTGTGCTGTCTCTGGACAGATTCATAACCATATATGTGCCTGTGGGATTGGTATTGAGTCCCACTAGACATAGGGCAGGGACAATGTCCCAGGACCCATTATACCCTCAGGGCCTGGTTTATGTCCTGTTCTCCCTAGGATTTGATGACTAGAACTGACTAGAATGTGAACTCAGGCTCAAAATTATGAATCTTTTTTATTTAAATTTTTTTTTTGGTTATTTGAGACAGAATTTTTCTGTGTATACCTGGGAGGCTTGGAACTCACTCTGTAGACCAGGCTGGCCACACACTCTGCCTCACACTCTGCCTCCCAAGTGCTGGGATTAAAGGTGTGCCCCACCACCACCCTGGCTAAAAGTTTTATTTATTCTATGTGTATTGGTGTTTTTCCTGCATATATGCCTGCCTACCACATTCATGAGTTACAGACAGTTACGAGCTGCTATGTGGGTCCTGAGAATTGAACCTAGATCCTCAGGAAGAGCGGTCAGTACTTTCAGCCACTAAGCCATCTCTCCAGCCCCTTGAATCCTGATTAAGTTTCATCTGGTTCCTAAAGTTGTTTCTGTTCTCAGTGCCTAAACACAGGCCAATGTTATACATCCCAGAATGAATTATTCCAACAATGGGAGTTGAGTATGAATTATCTGCCCAATGGAATATTATGAAACCAACAATAATCATGTTGAAAATGTCAGTGACATACGAAGATAGGGGCTTTGCTTCTTTAAATTTCCTCTTATTTACTGAGTAAGTAAATATTTCTTTTGTGAAATGGAAAATAGTGTTCTCTGACCTTGAGGCTCAGTTCAAATGCCGCCTTCTCTGTAGGACTATCCTGATTTCTCCAACTAGAAGCAACCTCACCTTTCTTTGGTTTTCACAGCATCTGGCTTTCTCCAGGCTCAGAAATTTCTACCAGCCAGGCATGGTGGTGCACACATCTTTAATCCCAGCACTTAGGAGACAGAGGCAGACAGATCTCTGTGAGTTTGAGGCCAGCCTGGTCTACAAAGTGAGTCCAGGACAGCCAGTGCTCTGTTAAACAGAAATCCCATCTCTAAGGAAAAAAAGAAAAGAAAACTCCTACCATTGCTGTGACCTGTCAACAGGCAAGACTTCGGCTTCTGTATGCACAGCCCCTAAGAGGATGCTCCAAGATGTTCAGCCAGACTTGGACTCGTCTCCCATGGTATGAGGAAGAATTGGGAAGTGATTGGAGACAATATATAGGCTAAATGGATAGATACTATTAGATTACAGATTGCAATGAACCCAAAGTATGGCCGGAAAAGGATCAAGGTCCCCAAATGCTCCAGCAAACACTCCATGCATAACCATCCACAGTGTAGCAAACCGTTTGAGAAAAGTTCCCAAAAGCAAATGGTGTGGCTCTGTCCAGAATGAGGCGGGGTGAGGGGGTAGGGGTGTACGCTGACACATCACCTGGCTTGGGCTGGCAAGTGCAGTTGAGGCAGACATTGTGATCATCACTGTGGACTCAGATGGACAAGGAGATGCTTGGGCATGGGGACCATCTGGGAAATCTTCAGTGGCAACGGACAAACAGCTGCTTTACAAAGACCCAAATAGCGCTGCAGCCGTCCAAATCAGTTTCTGGGCTGGCAGAACAATCCTTCTAACTCAGATCACCCTGCCACCCAGTGCCCTGGTGAGAATGGATCAGTGGCTTGGTATTCCAAGCCCCATGTGATCCGTCCCCACAGACCTTCTGTCATTCCCTGCTACGCACTTCTGTACACCACCCAGAGCCCACACCTCAGAAGTCCCAGTCTGGCCCCTTTTGATCCTTATTTCCTGACTACAGTTCATTTTCACTTAGCATTCAGGGTCTTCTGGTACACAAAATGAATCATGCCACTTCACTGAAAGTTGGGATGAAATTCAAGCTTCTAGAGTTTTTGTTTTGTTTTATACATATATATATATATATAAACATATATGTGTGTGTGTTATTTGCCTTCATATGTTGTCTGTGCAGTGTATACAGTGTTCTCGGAAGCCAGAAGAGGACATCAGATCCCTGGAACTGGAGTTACAGGTGGTTGTGAACTGCCTTGTGGGTTCTGAGAATTGACCTGGGTCATCTGGAAGAGAAGCCAGTGCTCTTAACCACTGAGCCAACTCTCCAGCCCTAAAAATAAATTTAAAAATGTTTATATTGCACAATTTCATCCCAAAACTTAGAAGGCAGAGGCAGGTTAGTTGAAGGCCAGTCTGATTCACACAAGCGAGCTCAAGGACAGCCAGGTTTCCACAGAGAGATGCTGACTCAATTTTCTCTTTTTAATATCACCAGAGGATCAGAGAGACACTGTGTGCCTTCAGTGGGCCACCAAGGAGGCTCCATTGCTTGCACATTTTTTAGTTTTTGTTTTTTGAGACAGGGTTTCTCTGTGTAGCCCTGGATGTCCTAGAACTTACTCTGTAGACCAGGCTGGCCTCGAACTCAGAGATCCACCTGCCTCTGCCTCCCAAGTGCTGGGATTAAAGGTGTGCGCCACCACTGCCCGGCACCACTTGCACGTTCTTCTAACCATGAATGCATATCACATGTGTGATAACAAAGAAACATCAGACAGGCCCAAAAGGAGAAATAGTCTATTCAAATAGGAAAGGAAGTCTATGCCACACTGAAAGCTACAAGCAAGAAACCACCAACGTATGATCCACATCATTCGTAGACTTGATTTTGTCCTAAAGTGAAGATGCTACTAACAAAAGTAATTAAAGAGACCACAAACAAGAAGTACAGGAATCGCAAGTCTGACCAGGGATAAGCTCAGTGACGCGGGCAAGGCATTACTGTGGGATATCCCCTGTATTTTAAGTGTAAACAAACATGATCTATGCAGCTTATTCTCAGAGTTCAGACTACAGGATATGAGTATACATTACAGGTAGACACAAGTGATAAATTGAGCAAAATGTTTACAAGCCAGTCGGGGAGTTTGCAGTCAGTGTGCAGACATCTTTTGTGCCACTCTCATGACCTTTCAGTAATTTTGAAATTGTTTCCAAATAAAAAGTTAACATCAAATGCAAGTAGTTAGTTCCTTACCGTGGTTTGCGAGGCCCATGACACCATCCCACCCAGCAGTGGGCAGGCCCAGTCCAGATCCACAGACTGCATTGCCATTTCCCACGGAGCAAGCGCTGTTTCCCCTTTCAGGGTCTATTATTGCATTTACATAAAATTTTCTTTTCCATACTAGGGACACACATCATTTTCTTAACACACCCCTACACGTGTTTATTATGTTCTTTCACAGCACTCTGAACATTTTCTTCACAATATTTGTCACAGTTTATAGTGTGTGTTTTGCTTGTTGTTGAGACAGGGTTTATGTAGCTCAGGTTGGCCTCTAACTTGATAAGCAGCCAAAGATAATCTTGAATTCCTGATCCTCCTACCTCCACCTCCCAAGGGCTGGAATTATAGGTGTGTTCTGCCATACCAGGCTAAGAGCCTGTGTTCAGGGAGCAGTGGTTGTATCTATCTTCTCTAGTTGCCTGGAGGCTTCCTGAAGCCAGGGCTCGGGACTGTTTTGCTCATGAATATATTTCCTGCACCAGCACTGGGCAGCACTCAGTAACCAGCTGATTGATGAGAAGGGGAATCCCATTCTCTAAGTCATCTCCAACCTGTTGGTAACTCTCAGAACACCCCTCAAGGATTTAATAAAAGGGCATTGACTTTGAAGGGTCCTAGACTGTCCACTTGCCACATCAGTTTGGAACTGGAGGGCCATGGTAAGGAGTGGGAGCTCATGAGAGACATGTTGAGGGAATGCCACTGAGTTAGCAGAGAACCTGTACTTCAGGTCCTCCAAGGGGACATCAAGAAGGCAAGGAGCTGAATAGGGTGGCATTCAGAGAGGCAGTCTGGTTAGAATGAGAGCGCTCTCACTTGTGTTGCATCTAAGGATGGTACCCAGAAGACCCTGACTTAAAGGCTGAGCAAGGAAGTGATGTCCGGAGATGGAGACATGAGATCAAGAGCAAGAATTGCTGCTGAGGTCAAGAGAGGAGGACACTTAGGCATGGAATCTTATTCTTTTGCACTCTATCCTTGTTCAAGATCAGCGATCTGACACTGTGGGCAGAGGAACCTCAATTCAGGTGAAAGGATTTGTCCTATGTCCTCATAGAACCAGTGCAATCTTGGGCATGGGACTTAACTTTCCCAGACTCCAATCTCTTATCTGCTAAAAATGCTAGGATCTGTTTTGTGAGGCTATTGTCAGGATCGTATAAAGTCAGCCTTGGAGGGCCCTTTGAACTGCATTTGGTCCACACTCTACAGAATGAAATCTGCTCTCATGGTAGAAGGGTGCATGGCTTCCAGTCAATGGAAACTTTTCCAATCACCTCTCTTCACTTTTCACACAGTCCTTCCTAGCTATTTGAGTCCTATTTAAAAACAAACAGTGGATATATCCTCAACACTGTTCTTTATCCAGAACCTTTAAACAAGAGGAGGGGTTTTGTTTGTTGTGTTTTTCCTGAGGTGCTAGATATGAAATCCATGGCCCTTGCTCATGCTAGGCAAACACTCTTCTACTTAGAGTAGTACCCCACCCTCCGCCGGCCTCCTTCTTAAAAATGGACCTGCTTTCTCCCTGTTCCCAAAGGTGTAAGCCATGGGCATTGAACTTCCCTACTTGACTGCAGTAACCCTCACCAGAGGGCATGCTGGTTGCTGCTCTCCAGCACCCGTCATGGTACCACCCCTCAGCCCAGCCACACGGTATACACAGAAGCATACAAGGCCCTCTCCCTGGGCATTCTTCTGATGTCTGACAGTTAACTTCCTATCTCTCCATCTTCAAAGGAAATAGAGGCAAGCACATATCACTTTACAGCTTACAAAGCACTCCTAGGGTTCTCCTCCACCCTTCATCCTTACAACTGCCCTGTGAGGTAGATAGTGGGTAACGACTATGCTGGCCCACGTGGATCAAGCACTTACAGTGTACCCTGCTCTGAGTTAAGCGGTTCATGTGCGGTCTCAAACTTACCACAGCCCTGTGAAATAGATTCGTGTCCCCAGTTTACATATGAGGAAAATCCAGCGGTTAGAACTTGCCCCAAATCAAAGAGGTAGAAAGTCATGAAGCTAAGATTTGAACCACAGACTGTCTGACTCCAAAGTCACACTGGTAACTTTCTACAATATTGCCTTATGAAGCAAGGATATTACTTCCTAGAAATGATTCTACCCACTAAACTGATTCACCCGAGGCCTCAAGGCCAGGGACAGGGAGAGCTGGAGTGCTCTGACTCCATGACGCCTAGACGAGTGGGCTTTGTAAACACCAGCACACCTGCTCATCGGTCTGCTTAGCCCGCGGAGGTGCTTCTATTCAGAATTCCTTGCTGACATTTATTGGGAAACCTGAGTTTTTTGTTTTGTTGGTTTTTTTTAATTTTTTTTTTTGTTTTGAATCTCAAAATGAATCAGCAAATAATTCGGGAAACAGGGACCATACTGTAACTGTCCTCTCATAACCGATGCTCATCAGCACATGGCAGTCCTGGCTGTAAGGGACCATGTGTCAGATCAAAGAGCAGGAAGGGGAAATGCTGACACATGAAGTTAAGGTACACATCCTTGGAATTCTGGACCCAAGAACTGGAGGGGAGTTGTCACAGTCCAGGCCACTCTTCTGTAGCCCCGGCATTAGGAATGCATCCGAGCCCCTCTGCCTCTAGAGTGTCTCTCACAAATAAGATAAACATGAATGTGTTTGCTGGGCATGGTGGCGCACGCCTTTAATCCCAGCACTTGGGAGGCAGAGGCAGGTGGATCTCTGTGAGTTGGAGGCCAGCCTGGTCTACAAAGTGAGTCCAGGACAGCTAAGGATACACAGAGAAACCCTGTCTTAAAACACTCCCCTCAAAAAAAAAAAAAACCATGAATGTGTTCACATGCATTGTACATTTCATACAAATCATAGGACGTTCTGAGAGATGATGTGTTTGGAAATAAGCCTCTATATCAGCAATTTTAACTCATGATTTTGGAGCACTATGAATCTAACTGTATTCATAAACAATCTGTTATTTAAATACTACCCAGCGACACACACTGGTGGTTTCTACCTTTTGAATATTTAAGGCTTACAGCTCTTTTAAACTTCTATTAACTGTGAGTTTCTTAGTTTTTAAGGTATAGAGAGTTATGAAAAATACCAAAGTATGATTTTCTGGATCTCCCCAGAATTCCTATTTTTCATTCTCAAATCTTGAAAATTAGTATCTGCTGGAAATTTGAAAACTCTGCCCCACTGGTAATTTAGAAGTCTTAATTCATTAACATTTTGTTACTCGAAGTTCTCCAGTCACTTAGTGTAACTGACAGCACATGGCTTCCAGGAAGCCTTCACACAGGAGCTGGGTCTGGATGGTGCTTCCTGCATTGGTGACACTCTAGAGAGGTGACCCAGGGACCCAGGGCCAAGCTGGAATTACTGGCCTTACCACTGAATGTGTATGTCATCTCAGGTACAGACACAAAGCTCACTTTGCTCCCACAGAGTATCTGTTCATTTTATTATTTAAAAAAGTGTCCTGAGCCGGGCATGGTGTCACTCACCTTTCATCCCAGCACTCAAGAAGCAGAAGCAGGAGGATCTCTGTGAGTTCAAGGCCAGCAAAGGCTCCATAGTTAGAAAAGAAAAGAAAAAGGAAGGAAGGAAGGAAGGAAGGAAGGAAGGAAGGAAGAAAGAAAGAAAGAAAGAAAGAAAGAAAGAAAGAAAGAAAGAAAGGAGAAAATTAAAAACTCCTATGAAATTTGCCACTGAGAAAAATGGGTGTCCCTTGAATGAATGCCCAGTGGGGTTCACAGCTCCAGTCCATCTGCATGCCCAGCATAGGCAGGGAACACCAGCAGGGACTGTGGAGTCAGGCAAGAAGATTGGGTCCAAATGCCGGTTCTGCCACAGGCAGCTGTGTGACTTAGGGCGGCTGTTTAGTTTCTGAATCTGTAAAATGTAAAAGTAACCGGATCTATGACACAGGAATATTGTATTAAATAATGCCTGCAAATTGCATTATGTAGCAGAGTAAGCTCTCAATAAACGGGAGACATTACTTCCTGGAATTGACAGGCCCAATAAGTTGTTCAGTCAGGAGGCAGGAGGTGATGAAAGCCCTTGGAACCACTCAGATGGCTCATTTGCCATGAGCTTCTCAAAATGGGTAGTTTCCGGGTAGGTTTGGCAGGCTCAGGCTGGACCACAAGTCTCCATCCATTCCTAGACTTGGGTTCCTACAGCGGAAGGCCGTGTTTTGGTCTGGAAGGTCACTAGGCCATGTGTGCTCCTCGACTGACCTGAGGTAAGGTTGGCACCCTGGTTGGCATGCGTCTTCTGGAGCTAAAGGTTAATTAGCAGGCCTAGAGTCCATAGGCCTGTGGAGGGAGGGGAGGCTGCCAGGTGCTTACTGGAGTGGCGTGTCTCTGCACTTGGACATACTCCCACATAATCGTAAATCTTGACATCATTCGCAGTCCGGCCACGGTATCACCTAGCACCTTTTGCCAATGCTTAAGGCGCTGCTCGCTGCCTGTGTCATGCTGGCAGGGCCCCCACCAGTGTAGATCCTGTATCTCCAGTGCCACCCTGGGGTCTATGCAGGGCCCTTTGGTAGATGGCTGCCTTGGTGCATGAGGAGGTGGCCCAGTCTGCACAGTATCCACCCTTTTGTATATTCAAGTCGCTTCCTGGCATCACCCAGAGGTGTCCTCCTCGGACACTCCTTGTCTGTGACCTGCCCCAAGCCCCACAGTTTTGGAACCATGGCAAGCAAGATGGATCCATAATTTAGGGTTAGGGACAAGTGGAGGGCTGGCTGCCTACTTCAAAATGCACACAGCAGGAGTCCAGCTCCAAAGCTCTCTCCACCTTAAGGGTGCTGATAGGTGACTGGATCTTCGGGCAGCTAAGGAAGACCTAAGGGCCTCACCTTGTGCACTGGGCCCGCTCACCTCCCCTTCCCTTGTGGTATCGTCCTGGGTGCCCTCTGGGCCTTGCTACCACCTCCTGGAGCTCTGGTTTCTGGCACCGTGGAAGTAGGCCGAGCGTTTGTCCGGAGGCCTCTCCTGGGAAGAAGCCTCCTGAGGGGCTCTGTTTTCAACCCTTTCTCTTGGAGGGCTCTCCTCGTCATTCTCACTCCAGAATCCTGCAGAGAAAAAAGAAAATCTGGATAGATGCTCTTCTCCTTACACTATACGGGGTGGGAAAGAGCGTAAGTGTCCTAATAGAGAAGGCTTGGAGAGAATATTGTGAACAGCCAGATTCTGTGTTTCTTTGCGTGTATACACGTCTGTGTGCACAACCACATGCAGAGGCCAAACGGGACCCTTGTCCATCTTCCTCAATTGTCCTGCAGCTCACAGACTGGGGAGGTTGGCTGTTGAGTAAGCTCCACGGTTCCACCTATCTCCATCCCCTCAGCACTGACATTACAAATCTGTACCACCAGCCTAGCTTTAAAAACATAAAGAACCAGGCATGGTCATACATTCCTGTAATGCCAGCACTTAGAAGGCAGAAGCAAGTAGATCTCTGGATTTCAGACTACACAGTCAGTCCCAGGACAGCTAAGGCTAGATAGAGAGACCCTGTCTCAACGATAAAGCAACAAACAAGCAACCGAAATCCCAAAAGAACGCATTTGTTTGTTTTGTGTGCATGGAGGGAAGCAGGAGCACTTGTGTGGGAATCAGAGGATGATGATGTAATGGTCCTCTGCTTGAGTCTCTGCCTTCCTTACACTGTAATCCCGGGTGATTACAGACATTAATGTACAGTCTCAGCTTGTTCACCCATAAGACTGAGGGATTAGGGGCAGCAGTGGTGTGGACACTGAGTCCACAGACCTGAAGGCAGGACACGTTAATTAAGACTTTTCCATCCGTCAGCAGTGGAAGACTTGTCCCTTACCCTCTACCAACACTGCTAATTATTATTTAGGTCAATAGGAGGGAAGCTGATCCAGTGCCTTGAGACACAACTACAGATGTTTCTGTGGCGCCCTGCTGATGTCAGAAAGCAGGAGGACTTCAGTGACATCGGTTGCAGCGACACAAAGATAAAGTGCGCCCGCTGTGCGCGCTGTGACAACCTGAGAACCCTGAAGTTCTCAGCCCAGGAAGCTTTGAAAACATGGCTGAGCTCCAAATCCTAAAAGGATACTTCTGTGTTCAATAAGGAGGCCTCATCCAGGCCACTTGAAGAACACCCATGGCTAAGGATGTAGCTCACGGCAGAGTGCTTGCCTGGCCCACCTGAGCCCAAGTGCCATCCCCAACCCTGCCAAAAAGAGAAAGAACTAAAGTTCAACAAGAAAATCAAAGACCCTAATTAAAAAGGGAGGTTTCTGTGAGTCCGAGGCCAGCCTGGTTTACAGAGCAAGTTCTGGAACAGCCAGGGCTATACAGAGAACCTGACTCAAAAAAGTCATAAATTAAAAAAAAAAAATCTTTTCAAATTATAATAATGATGATGATGAGAGATAAGATTTAGTGGCCATGAATTACAAATTGAGATCACAGGATTCCATATGTTATATCTATTTTGTGTGTTTGAAATCTTCATGATAGATAGATAGATAGATAGATAGATGATAGATAGATAGATAGACAGATGATAGATAGATAGATAGGTAGGTAGGTAGATAGATAGATAGACAGACAGACAGGTAGATAGATAGCTGGATAGATAGATAGGATCTCATATATTCCAGGGTGACTGGAATGCTTCTTGTAGCAAAAGATGACCTTGAACCCCTGATCCTCATGCCTCTGTCTCCCAAGTGCTGGGATTATTTGCATGTACCACCACTCCTAGTTACAAATTTTTTTGTTGTTGTTTTTTCAAGACAGAGTTTCTCTGTGTAGTAGCTCTGGTTGTACTGTACTCACTGTGTAGACCAGGCTGGCCTCAAACTTATGAGATATGCCTGCCTTGACTCCTGACAAAACTTTTTTTTTTTTAGATTTATTTTATTTATTTTATGCATATGTGTGCTCTATCTGCATGTACACCTGCATTCCAGAAGAGGGCACCAGATCACATTGTGGATGGTTGTGAGCCACCATGTGGTTGCTGGGAATTGAACTCAGGACCTTTGGAAGAGCACTAGGCAGTGCTCTTAACCGCTGAGCCATCTCTCCAGCCCCGACAAAACTTTTTTTTTTTTGGTTTTTCGAGACAGGGTTTCTCTGTTTAACAGCTCTGGCTGTCCTGGACTCGCTTTGTAGACCAGGCTGGCCTCGAACTCGCAAAGATCCGCCTACCTCTGCCTCCCAAGTGCTGGGATTAAAGGTGTGCGCCACCACCGCCCGGCTCTGACAAAACTTTTTTAAAATATTTTTTTGAGACAGGGTCTATGCAGCCCTGGAAAGTCTGGAACTCATATTAATCTTCTTGCCTTCTAGAATTAAAGGTATGTATCACCATGCTCAGTTATCCTGTGTGTGTGTGTGTGTGTGTGTGTGTGTGTGTGTGTGTGTGTGTATACCATGTATATGTTGATGCCTGCAGAGGCCAGAAGAGGGTGTAGGACCCCTTGGAACTGGAATTACAAGCAATTGTGAAGCACCCTATGTGGGCGCTGGGAACCAAGCTCAGGTCCTCTGGAAGAACAGCATTCTTAAATCACTGAGCCAACACTCCAATCTCACAAAACTTAAAAAAAAAACATACAAAATAGGGATAGATATGTTTTTTAAAAACATACAAAATAGATGGCTCAGCAGTTTAGAGGACTTGTTGCTTTTGCAGAGAGAGGACCTAGGGTCCAACTCCCAGAACCTACATGGTGACTCACAGACATCTGTAACTCCAGTTCCAAGAGATCCCACCTGTGGCCTCTGTACACACCATACATACATACAATGTACATATTATATACTCAGACAAAGCATTCATATACATAAATCTTTTTGGGGGGGTTTCGAGACAGGGTTTCTCTGTATAACAGCTCTGGCTGTCCTGGGCTCGCTTTGTAGACCAGGCTGGCCTCGAACTCACAGTAATCCACCTGCCTCTGCCTCCCAAATGCTGGGATTAAAGGCGTGCACCACCACGCCCGGCAAAATAAATTTTTTTTAAGCATACAAAAAAGGCTAGGAGTGATGACACACACTTTTTTTTGTTGTTTTCTTTTCTTTTTCTTTCTTCTTCTTTTTTTTTTTTTTTTTTTTTTTTTAGGTTTTTCAAGACAGGGTTTCTCTGTGTATCCATGACTGTCCTGGACTCACTTTGTAGACCAGGCTGGCCTTGAACTCACAGAGATCCACCTGCCTCTGCCTCCCAAGTGCTGGGATTAAAGGCAAGCGACACCACACCTGGCCTATTTTAATTTTCTTTTATTTATTTATTGTGTATACAGTATTCTGTCTGCATGCTTGCCTGCAGGCCAGAAGAGGGCACCAAATCTCATTATAGATGGTTATGAGCTGTCATGTGGTTGCTGGGAATTGAACTCAGGACCTTTGGAAGAGCAGTCAGTGCTCTTAACCGCTGAGCCATCTCTCCAGCCCAAGTGTCCAGTTTTTTAAGAACTCTTTCTCAGCAGGTTCTATGCCATGCCTTTCCTGCCAGCCTTCTTATGCTGGCTTAATGGGTTGTGCCTCAGGCTACTGCAGCCTAAATGCTGATGAATATCATACTTTGCCCTACACTTGTCCAGTGTGCAATGTCTTCTCAGTCCAAGAGGGCAAGAGGAAGAGAGAGTCAAGTTGCATGGAGCTCTCTGGTTTACATATAGCATCGTCTCATGATCCTTGGCAGTCTCGAGGGCCCACATAATCTCTAGAGATATCCAATAGTCCTGTGGCTTCTTGTGGCAACCAACATCATCATCTGCCACTTGTACACTTTCTTAGCCACACCCATTCTCACAGAGCTGTGGCCTCAACTGGGCTCTCTCCATCTTGGCCCCAAGTTCAAGAGATGACAAGCTCCTCCTTTATGGGCTGCCAGATGCCAAGCTGATCTGCATACTGATTCACTGAAGAGGACCAAAGAGAGCTAACTCCCACCACAGAGATTCCTTAGTGTTGGAAGCAGAACTCTGAAGATGTGCCTTCACCCAAAGATTCTGTCTTCTGAGACAAACCCACTGTCTAACAAACACTGCAGGGGCTGGAGAGATGGCTCAGCGGTTAAGAGCACTGGCTGCTCTTCCAAAGGATCTGGGTTCAAATCCCAGCACCCACATGGCAGTTCACACCTGTCTGTAATTGCGGGCGTGGTTGCACAGGCCTTTGGGAGGGTGATGGGTGGGGCAGTAGCAGGAGCTGGAGGAGGCTGGTAGTGGGTAGGTATGATTGATATACATTGTGTATTTTCCATAAAACAATCAGACTCATTGAGCCCAGGATTTGGATACCAGATTAAGCAACATAATAAGACCCTGTCTCAAAAACCAACCAACCTGGGCTAGAGAGATGACTCAGAGGTTAAGAACATTTTCTTCAGAAGCTTGAGGAACAGTGTATGGAATTTTCAAAGGATATATATATATATATCTTTTTAAAAACAGATTCTCACCTAGTAAGGTAGTCACTTAAAAACAGTTTTCTTGCCGGGCATAGTGGCACATGCCTTTAATCCCAGCACTTGGGAGGCAGAGGCAGGTGGATCTCTGTGAGTCCAAGGCCATCCTGGTCTACAGAGTGAGTCCAGGACAGCTAGGAATACACAGAGAAGAAACCCTGTCTGGAAAAAACCAACCAACCAAAAAAACAGTTTTCTTGCAAGGATGATGTCCCCTACAGTCTCAGGCATTTGAATACTTGGTCTCCACTGGGTGTTGCTGTTTAGGTAGGTTTGGGAGGTGTGGCCTTGCTGGAGTGTGAATGCCACTGGGGGTGGGCTTTGAGAGTTTCTGGTTTGCTCTGTTTTGAGGATAAGGTTAAAGATATGAGCCCTGAGCTTCCTGCTCCTGCCACCATGTCTTCACTCCACTATGATGGACTCTAACCCTGTAGAACTGTAAACCCAAGTGCTCTCTTTTCTAAATGCCTTGGCTGTGGTGTCTTACCACAGTAACAGAACAGTGACTGATACTGATGAGGCAAGTGAAGCCCCTGAGCCCAGGGCTTGGGCGCCAGCTTAGTCAACAGAACAAGACTATCTCAAAACAAAACAAAAAACCAACCTGGGCTAGAGAGGTAATGGCTCAGGAGGTAAGAGCATTCGCTGCCCAACACTGAAAACCCCAGCACTTATTAACAAACACCCAACACCCCCTGTGACCTCAGTTTTGAGTGGGCAAGAAGAAGGGAGGATTACTCAGCCTTTCTGGTTCCATCTAGCCAAGAAAACACAAGCACCAGGTAAAGGGAGACACTCGGCCTCAAAGGTGGACAGAGAGTGATAGGGTCCCTTGTGCTCTCTGTCCCTGTACACAGACAACACATGCACTTTTGTACACCCATATATATATATACAAATAAATCTTTAAAAACACGCAAATATTAACCAACCAGCCAACACACATATGTATATAGTTTTCTCCAGTTGGTAGGAGAGGAAATAGAGATTCCAAGCACTCAAGACATGAAAAGCCACTACTCGGTGGATGAGGGAGGAGCCATCTAATAATGGGATCCAGAGAACTCCTAGCTGGCAAAGGCATGAATGTTCCTGAGAAATGCAGAATTTGACTGGCATCCTAAATGATGTCAGAAGTACATTCTTCCCCAGGGCCACTAGTTCAACTTAGCCTACACTTTACCTTTACCTCCTGAGCTCCTAAGCTCACAACTGTTGTATTAATATTGTCAAATATAAATGCATTCTAGCCGGGCGGTGGTGGCGCACGCCTTTAATCCCAGCACTTGGGAGGCAGAGGCAGGCGGATCTTTGCGAGTTCGAGGCCAGCCTGGTCTACAAAGCGAGTCCAGGACAGCCAGAGATATTCAGAGAAACCCTGTCTCGAAAAACCAAAAAAAAAAAAAAATGCATTCTATTAAGTATGAATTTATGTCAGTTTTTTTGCTGTTCTGTTTGTTTGTTGGTTGGTTTTTCAAGGCAGGGTTTCTCTGTGTATCCTTGGCTGTCCTGGACTCACTTTGTAGACCAGGCTGGCCTCAAACTCACAGAGATCTGCCTGCCTCTGCCTCCTGAGTGCTGGGATTAAAGGCGCCGGCCATTTGTTCTGTGTTTTTGTTTGGTTGGTTGATTGGGAGTTTTGTTACTGTTGTTGTTGTTTTTTTGAGATGGGGTCATTGTGTAGGCCTGGCCGGCCAGTGAACTCTGATGGAACTCCCAGAGTTCACTGGCCTTGGCCTCCCGAGAACCAGGATTCAAAGGTAAGTACTACAGAGCCTCGCTTGTGGCAGTCTGATAAGCAGCAAGAGAAAACAATTGTACTTTTTTCACATAAGAGCTCAGCTGGAGAGAGCACAGTTGCCACAGTCCCGAGATTCCCTTTTATGCCGAGGGGGTCCAAAACTGCAACACACTCCTGGCCTCTTCCTGGCTGACTGAGGAAAGAACGGGGGTTAGGACGGAGACTTTGGTTAGGAAGGAGATGTGATGGCACCTATGGACCTAGCTTTCTGCCATTTTCCCCTAAGAAGGAACATATTCAAATGGAGAATCAGGAAGTGGATAATTAACGGGCTCCTTAACCCTTCCCCCCGACATGAGCATAAATGAGCTATCTTAGCACCCGGCCCTGGCTGGCCACTAGTCTGGAGCTGCACAGCAGATGGCTCACAGAACGTGCTCCTAGCCTCACACAGCCCTGTGGTGAGGCTCCCTCAGTCCTGCAGCAGTAAGATAATGTCTGCAAATCTGTTCAATCCTGGCTGTCGGGGACTGAACGGAACCTTCTACTCAGGTTCATATGCTGAAGCCCTAACTCCTAGTGTTTCAGGAAATGGCTACATTTGGATGTAGGGTCTTTAATACTTGA
Source organism: Lophiomys imhausi (assembly GCA_907164525.1). Taxonomy (NCBI): domain Eukaryota; kingdom Metazoa; phylum Chordata; class Mammalia; order Rodentia; family Muridae; genus Lophiomys; species Lophiomys imhausi. The sequence goes on along the minus strand of CAJQZJ010004755.1, from coordinate 12,027,347 downwards.
CAGCTGAATTAAAAATTAACTCATTAGGGTGAGCTCTAATCCCACATGATTGCTGGGGTAATTAAAGAGGATACCATGAAATTTTCTTCATGTGATGACGTGAAGAAAATAGCTAAGATGAGGACAGAGTTCTCTGAAGAAAAAAAAAAAAAACAACCTTCCAAGTGAGACCTTAAGTCAGATGTCTACCCCTCAGAGGTGTGACAATAGGTTTCTCATAAGAAAGACACTTCAGACCTGGAAGCCCTCTGAGGCTGTGGGTTGGCACTGTGAGCACCAATGGAATCAGCTACAGCCTGGTACCTCTAAATTCCCTCCTGATGGAGCAGATTTTCTAGTTGAGTACGCCATGAAGGTTGTGGGAAGCTCCACAGAGAGTAGGAGTACATGTGAAGAGTGTTGTCTTGGGTAGAAAACTGTTCCAAACTTGATGAAGAAGACGCCAATAAACATGTTGGAATTATATATAATATAGGTTTGCTGGCAAATGTTCATTCGTTAGTGGACATAATAAGAGGAGACACTTCCAACTTCAGATCTAACTTTGGCTTTAACAAAACCCCTGGGTTGGACAAACCTTTCACAGGGGTTACCTAAGACCAATGGAAAATGCAGATATTTACATTGATTCACAACAGTAGCAAAATTACAGTTTATAAAGTAATAATGGAAATAATTTTATGGTTGGGGGGTCACCACAACATGAGGGAGGGCTGTATTAAAGGTTGCAGCGTTAGGAAGGTTGAGAACTGCTGCCCTAGACCATCTCTCAGACAGAACAGCCGTGCACATACATACATGTTTGTACACACTACAGTGTTCTTAGACCTTTGGGCAAGTCCACGTTGGGGTCTTACAGTGTGAATGATGGTGCGGAACTCTATATGACTGACCCATCTGCTGTTTCATAAGGCTATTGGTGCAGTGCCACTGGCAAAGCCAGGCAAGCCACAAAGACAGAACAGAAAGGTTTCAGATGGAAGGAGGGACCCACTGTGATGCAGATACAGAGGCTGCCAGGGTGATTGACACCATGTGTGATGAGGTTAAGGATAAAGGTTTCGGACCAGGAGTGGTTGCATATGTCTTTAATCCCAGCTCTCAACAGGGGGATCTGTGCAAGTTCAAGGCCAGCCTAGTCTACAAAGTGAGTCCAGGACAGCCAGGACTATGCAGAGAAACTCTGTCTTGAAGAAACAACAACAAAAAAGGATAAAAGTTTTGAACTAGAGCTCGGCTAGGTTGGTGAGTTAACTAAAGGAACACATGAATTGTTCCTAAAGATATAAAGAAGGAGATAAATGTGACAGAAGAAGACAAAGGAGCTGATGACAGTGTGTAACATTTTCATCATCTGCTTCTGGTTTACATTTCTGTGATAGTCCCACATAACTGTTTAACAGATTATACATACCCACTGACCAATTTGATTTTTATTTATTTTTTGTTTGGTCAAGACAGGGTTTCTCTGTATATCTCTTGCTGTCCTGGAACTCACTTTGTAGATCTGCCTGCCTCTGCCTCCCGAGTGCTGGTTGTTCAAGGCTAGCCTGTCCAGGACAGCCAGGTATACACAGAGAAACCCTGTCTCAGAAAACAAAAACAGCAACCACTCCCCCAAGGCTTGAATACAGGAGTCTGTACACTTTGTATGTAAATGATATGTGACATATACACACACACACATATATATATATATACATATATATATAAACATACATATATATATATAAATATATATACATATATATATATATATATATATATATATATATATATATATAACACACTCACACACACATATGGCTGAATGCTGCTGTGGTTTGGTTACAGAATGACCTTCACAGTTCATGGTTTGAGCAACTGGTCCTGAGTCAGCGGCACTGTTTTGGAGGGCTATGGATCCTTTGGATCGTGAGGTCTGGCTGGCTAACACAGGCCTCCAAAAACAGGCTTTCTAAGATGTTCCGCCTCCAGCTGTTCCACTATAGCTTTGCTTTCTTGATCTACTGACATGTGAAAAGCAAGCGTCTGCTGCTGCCAGCTTTGCCACACTCCCCACCAGGTTGGACAGAAGCTGTGAGCTGAGATAATACCTCCCTAAACAGCTTCTGCCAAGTCCTGTTTCAGCAATGAGCAACAAGTAGCACATAGACCAAGCCTGTCTCAGATGATAACTGCTCCAACTGAAGTTAAGGGCTATCATTATAAAAAAGAGGCTTGAACTTAGCATGGCAGCGCACGCCTTTGATCCCAGCACTCAGGAGACAGAGGCAGGCGGATCTCTTTGAGTTCAAGGCCAGTTTGGTCTACAAATAGTGTCCAGGACAGATCAGGCTACACAGAGAAACCCTGTCTCAAAAAACCAAAATAAATAAAGTAAAAAAACCCAAATAAATGAAAAAGGGGTTTGGGTAGGGTGTGGAGAGATGGCTCAGTGGTTAAAAGCACTTACTGCTCTTCCAGAGGACCTGGGTTCAATTCCCAGTGCCCACATGGTGATTCACAACTACCTGTAACTCCAGTTCCAAGAGACCCAAGGCCATCTTCTAGCCTCCAAAGGATAAAACATTCATATACATAAAATGAAATATTTTTTAAAAAGGGGAAGGATTGGAGAGATAGCTCAGCAGTTAAGAGCCCTGGCTGCTCTCTTAGAGGTCATGAGTTCCAACCTGGCACACATATGGTCACTCGAAGCTACCTGTAGCCCTAATTCCAGGGAACCCAGCACCTTCTTCTAACCTCCACAGGCACCAGAATAAAAGCAGTGCACTGACACACATGCAGGCAAAACAGTCATACACATAAAATTGAGTTATAATTTTAAAAATTCTGTTGAATTGGGACACACATTCATTCCCAGAACTGGGGAGGCTGAGGCAGGAGTCTCTATGAGTTCATGTCCAGCCTAGACTTCATTGGCTGGGTCCTAAGTGCCAAGTACATGCTGAGCTTTATCGTGTTCTGGTCCCTGTGTAAGTCCATGGCTGTTACGCAGCACGTTGCTTCTGATGCACAACTGGTCTCTGAGCATCAGGTCTTTTTAGGGGGTGTAGACTGTATGAGGGGCAGCTCAACTTTTAACTTGTAGGATGTGTTCGCATGTTTTGTTTTTTTTTTTTTTTTGGTTTTTTCAAGACAGGGTTTCTCTGTGTAGCCCTGGCTGTCCTGGACTCACTTTGTAGACCAGGCTGGCCTCGAACTCACAAAGATCCACCTGCCTCTGCCTCCCGAGTGCTGGGATTAAAGGCGTGCGCCACCACCGCCCGGCTTGTGTTCGCATGTTTACACATCTTAAACTACTTAATCTACAAAACTCTCCACTGGGGTACAAGTCCTGGAATTTTGAGGGACACTGGGAGAAAGAGGTTCTTTTGCAGCCAAGGATAGTCTGGAACCCTTTTTTTGTTTGGGTTTTTTTGTTTGTTTGTTTTTCAAGACAGGGTTTCTCTGTGAAACCCTGGCTGTCCTGGACTCACTTTGTAGACCAGGGTGGCCTCGAAGAAACCCTTCTTTTGATGGATACACTTTGTATAGAGAAAAGGCCAGGATGCTACTTCATACCAAATACCAAAAGCCATTTTGATTTGCTCCAAGAAAGATGCATTCCATACAGCACCTGCCACCGGAGTCATCGCCTGATAGAGTCTTCAATCATTCTCCAGGGTCCAAATAACTTCTGTAGGGGCCAGACTGATTCGTAGATTCCACTGAGTTTACTTCTTTCAGATGGCCAGCAGTGCTATTAATTTATGTGGACGTGGTCTTTCATGGGTCTCTCTAGAAAGAGGTTCCCAAGTCCTTCACTGAATCCTCCCCAGGTCCCATACTGACCCTCAGCATGTGGGTCACAGGGCCTCTGTAGGATTCAGTTTATTGTTTATCCATGCTCTTTTTGTTTTTTGTTTGTTTGTTTGTTTTTTTTTGAGACAGGTTTCTCTGTGTAACCATACTGGCTGTCCTAGAACTCAATTTGTAGACCAGGCTGGGCCAAGCTCATCTTCACCTTCTTTGAGATAGATCATGGGGGGCTGGCCATCGCTCAGTGGTTAAGAGCAGGGGCTGCTCTTCCAGATGTACCAGAGTTCAATTCCCAGCACCCACCAGTTCACAACTGTCTGTAATTCCAGTTCCAGGGGATCCAATGACCTCATACAGACAGACATACATGCAGGCAAAACACCAATCCATATGAAATTAAAATAAATTGTTTTTTTTTTTTAAGTCCATCATGGGCACAACTAGATGGTTCGCAGAGCATGACGTTAAGCTTTGTCAGTAGAGGGCACTGGAGGAACAGTGTAGGAGGAAGTAGCTGTTTGGCCTGGTTCTGGTCCTGAGATTTCATTTCTCTTGTCTTTGGTTGCAGTTTTGCTGGGCCAGTACATGGAGACATCCTGTGATCCTCTGCCTTGGATGGATGTCTGGAATAAAGATCCATTGTGGCCCCCCTTACCATGCCTCCTCTCCCAGCACCCAAAATCCAGACCATGTACTGCATTTGCACACAGAGACTTCTGACGCTTGGGTATCTTTGCACACACACCACACCATGACCTCAATGCAGCTTTCTCTAGTGAATGCTCTGGCATAACAGTCTTTCTCCAGTGGTTTCCATAGTAACTGTCTTATAAGCACTGGACTCCCTGTGTTTGTACAGCTTCTCCCAGTCTTGTACTCTCGCTGAGTGTGTGTAGCCAGAGCTTGAGTCCAGTTCTGACATGTCTTTCTAAAGGGTTTGATCCCTTCCAGCAGGGCTAGGAAAGACACACAGGCATTCCCCAAGCAGGTGATATGGGGAATTGGCCAGAGTCCTAGCAAAGCTCTCCAGTGCTGGCCCCTAACAAGCACACTTGCCGTGGTCCTGGGTTCCAGGTGTGCTCACAGCTTAGCAGCTTTACCGGATACTGCAGATGATAGGCTCTTAGGACATCCCACTGCTGGGGCACATCAGTGACTTACCTGTCATTTTCTTCCAAATGAAGTCTGGATCTTAGCCCTGGTAAGAGGATTCTTCCTTAACACTCAGCTTTAGGGACAGGAGCCAATCCTGATATCTGTAACTTCTGTATTCTCTAGAATTGCTTTTAGCTCTTTGCAGTCAAACCCTTACATGTAAGTAATTCATTAATAATTCTTCTGTTTGTTTGAGACAAGGTCTCACTCTCACAGCCCAGACTGGCCTTGAATTTGTAATCTTCCTGACTCAGCCTTCCAAGGACTGAGATTACAAAGTGTGTGCCATGACACCCCAAATTAATTCTGTACATTCCTGTTACAGTTCTGCTTCCTGATTGAGCCCTGACTATTCTAACTGGTACTAGGAATGGCTGCCAAGAAACAGACCTCAGAAGAAGGGATGGATTGGTGTGGTTACACTTAGGCATGAACACAGTGAACTCTTTAATAGAAAATGAATTTCGGATATACCAAGGAATCACAGCTGATCAGTCTGTGACCTACATGACCTGGAACCCCAGATGGAGCACATGCCTTGGGACCCCAGTCATTGCTACCCTTAAGTTCAAAGGCAGATTGTCTCCCATGAGTGATTACAACAAGCCCGGGTCTGTTAGCTCTCAGTCCTGTCACAACCTAAGAGCTAGAGCTTCAGCAGCAGGCTTAGTTGTTGAATAATGGCTTATTATTCACAGTGGCTTAGGTCCACAGATCCTGGCCTGACTGATACTACTAACAGTCAAACACAAAATTTACTTGTGTAATTTGCCGAATCACGACAACTGTGAAATTCAGTCTAACAGATTTGTCAGGGAACAATAATAGTAATGACAATGTCACCTGGTTGAATGCCTTAAAAGTAGACATTCACTCCTCTCAATCCACCCAAACAGTCAGATACGGTGGAATATGCCTACAATCCCAGCATTCAGGAGGCAAGAGGGTGAGGCAGGAGGATGGTAGATTGGAAGACAGTTTGTACTACACAGTGAGAGATTGTCTAAAACAAACAAAAACATCCAAACTACTATGTTGCAGGAGGCCTTTAACTAGTCAGCCTACTCAGTTCCTAGGGGACGCATAGGAACAGACACACTATGACCCAGGAGGAACAGCACCAGGCTAGAAGAATCGCAAAACATTGACAGTACAGTAACAGAAGCATAGGGTGTCTAAAAAAGAAATTCCATTTTTGCCTGTGGTTTTGAGACCAGCTCTTGCTGTGCTGTTCAAGCTGGCCCTGGCTTTGAAGTCCTTCTGCACCTTCTGATTGTTGACATTATGGGCTGTCCCACCATGTTCAGATTGGGAAAGATGCATTTTAAGGGTGGTAATATATCTAATGAGAGAAGAATATTAATACTAGAGTTACAGCCAGGTGTAGTGGTACACGCCTTTAATCCCAGCACTTGGGAGGCAGAGGCAGGCGGATCTCTGTGTGTTCAAGTTCGAGGCCAGCCTGGCCTACAAAGCAAGTCCAGGACAGCCAGGGCTATTACACAGAGAAACCCTGTCTCAAAAAAAAAAAAATACTAGAGTCTCTGAAAGACTACTTGGTTGTTTGGATAAAATTTTAACTTAATGGTAGGCTATGGTTACTGACCTAACATGCTGGAGATTTCCAGACATCACATGGGACAATGACACAAAGAAGGGGTGTGGCAGGTTAAAGAGATTCTGAAGGGAGCACTTACTTCATCTTTGGAAAAACTTCTGGTTAAAAAAAAAAAAGGTAGGGAAGACCAGACTGGCTTTGAACTCATAGAGATCCTCCTGCCTCTGTCTCCCAAATTCTGGGATTAAAGGTGTGCGTGCCACCATACTTAACTACTTCGATCTCTTTTAAACAGCAAGCAGGTCTATTAAAAATGCACTAACAATCCAGGTGTGGTGATATACGCCTTTATCCCAGCTGTGTTTGCTTAACGTGTTCAAGGCCCTGGTTCCTCTCCAGCAAAACTGCAAAAACATTAATGATGTGACAGCACTGAGAATCACATTCTGGGCAGGCCACAGGCTTTGTTGCTACTGCTGTTGGTTGAGGTTTTCCTAGGCTTATTCAATAAACTATGAATTTTCGTTATATGGTTACTGGAGTCTGCTAAATTAGTGTTGAGATCAGCTAATGATGGCTGATGATTTTCTAGGAATTCTCTTGGATCTGTCCATTTTTCAGAGATCTCTACTGTATTCATGTTGTGGAGTGCCCCTTCCAAATGTTTTGTCAGTCCCTTGGTGACCCCAAACTGGTATGGACCCCTCAGACAGCTGTGGTGTTCATCAGCTGCAAACTGTCACCATTTGTTTTCAACAATTGCCCTGGGCTGCTAACTCATGGGAAAGTTCTCAGGTCACATAAGACAGTTTCTGAAAACAGAGGTTCTCAGAGAGTTACCAGATAAGTCATGGCAGTTTTTCAGAGGCAGGGCTTATAAGGAATACCATCCCTTCCCTGTCCTGCCCAGTTATCTGCTGGACTGTCAGGTCTCTCCTGCTAGTTGTGAGACTTCCATCTTTCAAGGTTACTTGTGATCCTCTAAGAAGGAAAAAATGGAAACAGGACAATTTTAAAAAACCACAAAAGGGGGGCTGGAGAGATGGCTCAGCAGTTAAGACCACTGACTGCTCTTCCAAAGGACTCCGGTTCAAATCCCAGCACCCACATAGCAGTTCACGGCTGTCAATAATTGCCAGGTGTGGTGGCACATGCCTTAAATCCCAGCACTTAGAAGGCAGAGGCAGGCAGATCTCTGTGAGTTCAAGGCTAGCCTGGTCTACAAAGTGAGTCCAAGGAGAGTCAGAAATACACAGAGAAACCCTGTCTCGAAAAAAACCAGAAAATAAAACAACAAACATGAAAGGGCTAGGGGAGTGGTAGAGCATTTGGGTTTGAGGCTCAGTACCACAAAAACAAAGCAAAGCCCACAAACTTGAATCTTTTGCTAAGATTCAGCAGCTGTTTTTCTCAAACCCACATGCCCGGGGTTGGGGCTTGAGTTTGCTTAATTTCCAAAGCTCTAAAAACGCTTGACTTGGCTCATTGTTCCAGCATTCTCATTGCTTTTATGGAGAAGTGGAGTATCATGAGTCCTAATTCTACTATTCGGAAAGTGTTGGTCTCCTGCTTGGGCTATACCCTCAGAGAAATGCTCTGGCTGACAGTCAAAACGCTGACTTAGGCTGCCTGGGTGAAAAGTCACAGCTTCATGGCTATGGATATAGCTCAGCTGCAGAGTGTTAACCTAGTGTGCAGGGTTCCCTGGGTTTGATCCTCAGCTGCACATAAATCAAGCATGGTGATAGATACCTGGACTCCTAACATTCAGAAGATGGAGGCAAGATCGGTTCAAGATCATTCTCGGCTACACAGGAAGTTCAAGGGCAGCCTAGACAGTATGAGACCCTGCTGGAAAGAACGAGGTGGAGATGGAAGATGAGAGGAGGGAGAGAGAAGTCATAGCCTCTCACTAATCTCCAGGCCTATGTCATCATAACTCAGCTGCTCTTGACTGAAGGCACGCTCAAGTCTCCGTGAGGAAGGGACTGGAACCAAGGCTTCCTTCCCCAAAGGTACTTTTGGTCTTTTATTGGGAAGACTGTGGCCTGGAGAAAATGAAATATGTAGACCCTTTAAGAATTACTGAATATTGGCTATAAACAATGCTTATGGTTCATGGGGACCAAAAATACCACAGTGATCTGACAAAGTAGCAGCTTTCCAAGATGGGGTAGATGGCATCTTAACTCAGACCAACAAGTGTAGCTGCAGGCCTGCCCTATGGTTCTTTCACAATGCTTGAATCCTAAGCAGCGACAGACTTGGTAACTGGAACAGTTGCTAACAAAAGACTCAGAGACATTAGAGATAACCATACATAAGCATACAAATGCACAAGTCAGTTTGATGGCTTCCATTTAGGAGGCTAATGCAAGAGGACTACTATATACTCAAGGCCAGCCTGGGATAGAGAGTGAGTTTGATAGTATAGCCTGGGCTATACAGTCTGAGACCCTGCCTCGAAAAAAGGCATGCCGCCGGGCGGTGGTGGCGCATGCCTTTAATCCCAGCACTCGGGAGGCAGAGGCAGGCGAATCTCTGTGAGTTCGAGGCCAGCCTGGTCTACAAAAGTGAGACCAGGACAGCCAAGGATACACAGAGAAATCCTGTCTCGAAAAACCAAAAAAAAAAAAAAAGGCATGCCATTAAGTGTGCATTTGGAAACTCAAACCAGAAGATCTGACACGCACGTCTGAAGAAATGCTGAAGAAGCCGGGCGGTGGTGGCGCACGCCTTTAATCCCAGCACTTGGGAGGCAGAGGCAGGCGGATCTCTGTGAGTTCAAGGCCAGCCTGGTCTACAGAGTGAGTCCAGGACAGCCAGGATGCACAGAGAAACCCTGTCTCGAAAAAGAAAAAAGGAAAAGCAAACTCAGAAGCTTCCAGGCAGAAAGATACAGGAGCAGGACATGAAGACCAGCCAACCAAGATGCTGTCGCCAGGACACAGGAGAGCACAACACAAGGAAAGGAACTCACCTGGAACCAAAAACCCAGTTGCCACATCATTTCCCATCCAGGGCAGAGGGAAGGCCCATTCTGGTGACTCAGAGCCTGCTGCCCTCCTACTTCACGTCAGGGTGTGCTCAGGAGAGCCCTCCATAGAATGACTAAGAGACTTCCGAAGTCCTCAGCACTCAGAAGGCATAGCCAGAGGGATCTTGAGGCCAGCTTGGGCTACATTCAGAAGATTCTAACTCAAAACAAAAAGAAGAACAAAAATGTCCCCCAAACAAAAAGCCCTTTGATAATGCCAGATAAAGAGATAGGTTTGCAGAGAACACGGTAAAGTTGGACTAAGCATTTGCCCTGTGAACGCTATGTGGAAATGATTTTGCAGAACTGACCAATGAAAACTCTATTACAAAACAAACACTTACAAGCTTGTTCAGTAAAACACCAGGAGTAGGGGAGTATAGGAAAATGAAAACAGCCTAGAACTGCCACCCTCCAGGGAATCTCCAAGCACAGGCAAAGAGGATATGTGGCTTAGGCCCTGGAAGTGTCAGGATAATTATGAGTTAAGAAAAGAACATAGGGGGTGGAGAGATGGCTCAGAGGTTAAGAGCACTGGCTGTTCTTCCAAAGGTCCTGAGTTCAATTCCCAGAACACATGGTGGCTCACAACCATCTATAATGAGATCTGGTGCTCTCTTCTGGCCTGCAGGCATACATGCAGACAGAATACCGAATACATAATAAATAAATAAATTTAAAAAAAAAGAAAAGAAAAGAACATAAACACCAGTGAGCTACTGGAGAAGGGAGAAGACAATGAGGAGAAACTTGAATAGGTGGAGAAAATTTTGCCTGGCAAACACAAGGCCCTGGCTTTAATCCCAGGTCTATAAGACAAAACAGAGAGGAGAAAATAAAAATAAGCCAGGAAGAAAAATTAACCCTAATGCACTCTATAGATGAGGCTGTCCTCAAACTCAGAGATCTGCCTGCCTCTGCCTCCTAAGTAGTGGGATTAAAGGCATGCACTACCACCACCTGACCATTAATAAATTTGAAGTATATTGGTTATTGCAGTAAATACAAACAGGATGAACTGATCTTTTGTAATTACCAGAACCAGTTACTTAAAACAACAACAACAAAAGAGTCTCAGGTAGCTCAGACTGGGACTGAAATTGTTGTGCAATTGAGTGTTGCAGGATATGTGATTATTCTTTGTTGTTGTTAATATTTTATTTATTTATGTATACAGTGTTCTGTCTGCATGTATGCTTGAAGGCCAGAAGAGGGCACCAGATCTCAATATAAATAAGTTATGAGCCACCATGTGGTTGCTGGGAATTGAACTCAGGACCTCTGGAAGAGCAGCCAGTGCTCTTAACCTCTGAGCCATCTCTCCAGCCCCGATATTTGATTATTCTATATAGCAAATTATAAAAACTTAAATATTTGTGAGATGTAGTTAGGTGTGTCCTGAAGAGATGCAGGTTGGGTATTTTTCATTTCATTTTCATTTACAAAAGTCTCTGAAAGCCTCCATAGATAGAAGGCTAAAGAATGGAAAGTGGGGACTGGAGAGTTGGCTCAGTGGTTAAGAGCACTAGCTGCTCTTCCAAAGGACTCAGGTTCAAATCCCAGCACCCACATGGCAGTTCACAACTATCTGTAATTCCAGTTCCAGGGGATCTGACACCTTCACACAGACATACATGGAGGAAGAACACCAAAGCAAATAAGATTAAAAAAAAAAAAAAGAATGTAAAGGGGGTGGTCTGGAGAGATGGCTCAGTGGTTAAGAACACTGACTCCTCTTCCAAAGGACCCCGGTTCAAATCCTAGCACCCACATGGCAGTTCAGAGCTACCTATAATTGCCAGGTATGGTGGCACATGCCCTTAATCCCAGTACTTGGGAGGCAGAGGCAGGAGGACCTCTGTGAGTACAAGGCTAGCCTGGTCTACAAAGTGAGTTCAAGAGAGCAAGAAATACACAGAGAAACTCTTATCTCGGAAAAACAAAAACAAAGAATGGAAAGTCAGCCAGGCCTGGTGGTACATGCCTTTAATTCCAGCACGTGGGAGGCAGAGGCAGATGGATCTCTGTAACTTTGAGTTTAGCCTAGTCTACAGAGTGAGTTCCAGAAGAGCTAAGGTTACATAGAGAAACCCTGTCTTAAAAAAACAAAAAACAAGCACTTGGGAGGCAGAGGCAGGCGGATCTCTGTGAGTTCGAGGCCAGCCTGGTGTACAAAGCAAGTCCAGGACAGCCAGGGCTGTTACACAGAGAAACCCTGTCTCGAAAAACAAAAAAAAACCAAACAAACAAAAAAACAAAAATCAAAGTCCTGCCTATTTTAAGGTAAGTTGTTTGGGAGAGGTCTAAATGGTCTTTGCTGTGTGAGGCAAAGTCTGCTGGATGCCTTGAGCTACTCCATTAAAAAGGTGAAATGGGGGGCTGGAGAGATGGCTCAGTGGGTAAGAGCACTGGCTAGTGCTCTTCCAAAGGTCCTGAGTTCAATTCCCAGCAACCACATGGTGGCTCACAACCATCCACAATGTGATCTGATGCCCTCTTCTGGCTGCAGGAGTACATGCAGATAGAGCACTCGTATACATAAAATAAATAAATAAATCTTTAAAAAAAAAAAAAAAGGTGAAATGGATGGGCCCTTACTGACTTGGCTTGGAATGCCCTCCTCCCCCATGATGGTGACATGGTTGAGCTACCAAAGGTGTAGGGGAGGAGCTGGCAATTGCACCTTCGGGAGCTCTCTTCTTTTGGCTTAGAAGAGCCCTCATGGAAGGAGCTCCCAGTAAGAGATAGAGATTCCCCTTTTGGGCTTGCAGGAACAACAGAGAAGCAACTGGCAGGACATGTAAAATAGAAAGAGCTAAGGACCACTCTTGGGTTTGGAGGAGCTCAAGAGAAAAGTAGACACACAGTCGAATGACACGGACAGAAAGAGACTTCTAAGGAGCCAGCAGTTTAGTTGTAGAATCAGGCTTGTAAATAGATATTGTGTATATAGTTCAGAAAAAAAAAGTTACATCATTGAGCTAGCAGGCTTTTACCTCAGTTACACCTCCCATGTCTTTATTGGTATAAATATTGGATAATTTAAACAGATAAATGTTACAATTGAGGATGACCTTAAACTTCTGATCCTCCTGTCTCTACATCCCAAGCTCTAGAATTGGGACACTGGTGTTGGAGATGGCTTTCTGTATGCTAAGCATCACAGACTATCAGCTGAACCCCATCCCCAGCTAGGCTCAGGCTTGATGATGTTAAAAACATAGCCTAGCCAGTTGAGAGGCAGCACACGCCATTAATCCCAGGCAGAGGCAGGTGGATCTCTGTGAGTTCCAGGCCAGCCTGGTCTACATAACAAGTTCCAGGACAGCTATGGAGACCCTGTCTGAATAAAACAAACAAACAAAAACTCCAGGCAGAGAATGTAAAGAGAAAAAAAATCTTTAAAAGAATACATTATATACAGGTTTAAAATTATCAAGTAACAAAATCAATAAAACATGTTATATTATCACAAAAAATTCCAGGTAAACGCAATCCAAAGACTTAACTGAGGGGCAGAATTTCATTGAGATTCTGAAAACTTTTTTTCGAGACAGGGCTTCTCTGTGTAGCCCTGGCTGTGTTGGACTCACTTTGTAGACCAGGCTGGCCTTGAACTCGCAAAGATCCGCCTGCCTCTGCTTCCCAAGCACTGGGAGTAAAGGTATGCTTCATCACTGCCCAGTTCTTCCTTATAACCTGTTTCACTTTTCTTTTCAGCTTCCAAGTCTCACTTTAAAAAAGTTTTAGATTATATTTTACACATATATTTTACAGTGTTTTTCCTGCATATATGTTTGTGCATCACACATGTACATGTTCGATCTCATCACTGAATTTCCTAAACTCCCTTGAGTTGAGTAACACTGCAAGAAATTCAAATATAGTAGTAAACTTCATAATATTGAAAAACAGGAGGGAATGGGCTGGAGTCCCAGAACTGTGGGAGGCTGGGTCAGGAGAATGGTGAGTCCAGGGTAGGCTATGCTACACAGCAAGAACCTGTCTTACCACAAAGACCGAGTCACAAATTCTCAGGCCTGGAACTTGGTTCACAGTATTCTTGACAAAGCTCATGCAGACGACTCCCAAGTTTGAGGAAAAGATCATTGGCTGATTGTCTCCACTTTTCATTTGGAGTATCTAAGATCTAGACTGGCAAAGCAACTTGTCCAAAATTACAATGTGTACAAATCAGTTTGAATCTAGGAATGACCTCACCCATGCCCTGCACATCTACCTTATACCACATCTGTTCTACCTGACAGGACCAAAGGACCAAAGACATAGCAACCTGGAAATCCACAGCCAAATCTGAACGAGTGAAAAGCCTATTGTGCTGTTCCTGTGTTGTGAGGAGGTTGGGGGTCACAAGCCAGTAATACTCCTGCCTTCACACCCTTACAGACACCCTGCTAACTGATGACAGGCTTCTGTCAGTTGAAGAGTGTATGTTTTAAGTACACATTTTGACCTGGCCAAGTAACCACATGATGAAGTACCACTGAGCCCTCCATGAGATGGCCTGGTCTAACTCTGTGATCACCAGATCGCTCTCTCTCTCTCTTTGGTTCTTGTAGGGAGTTAGCTAAGTTAAATTAGATTTAGAAAATATATAGGGGTTTCTGATACTGTCTCTTAATTCGGGGCATGAGGATCATTATCAGCATGTGGACTAAAAACAGGAAACAAACAGGAGACTTACTAGACTGAAAAACAAGGTTGTCAGAAAAACAGGAAAGACTTAATGGACTTAAACAAAGTATCTGGCTTGACATTGTTTTCAGCTGCTAAGAGGGCGGAGCCCAAATTAAGCTGAAACAGAGTTCCTCCTATTTAAGGACAGTGCATGGAGCCCAAAAGGAGAAGAGGCTGCTGATGCTAGAGAGCTCCCAGAGTCCTGCTGAAAAAAGTGCTGGCCATCATTTGATGGCCAGATCTCCCTGAGGCAGAAAGAAGCTGGTGAGCAAAGAAAGCCTGAGCAAGACACCAAAAGGTCAAGGACTAAACCCTGTGGCTCAGCTTTTGCCTAGAGGGGTTTGATGTGTCGGAACAGTGTCCTAAAGGAAATTGTGCCTGGCTTTAAGGACTCTGAGGTAGAATGGCAGAGTTACTTATGCGAAGGGGCTGGGATCTCCCAGAGAGAAGAAAGCATCAAGCCTTATTTAAGGTGAGACTGCAATAACCAACTTACCCTGACGAATCTACATCTGAGAGATCCAGAAAAAGGACTGCTAAGTGCATTAAAGAATCTACAACAAAGACTGTGTTCCTGATGACTGAGGACCTGCCCCAGAGACTATATCATTCTTAAAGGTTAGAAAAATAATTATCAATAGGTTTAGTGGATAGGTTAAAGGGGTTATAGGAATTTATAGGATTAATAGTAAAGAAATTGTTGGTGTTTGTTATAAGTGAATACTGTTAGTTAATAAATAATAAAAACTTCAGTTACAGGTTCTGTTTTGGGGATTTTTGTTTTGTTTTGTTTTTGAAGACTGGGTTTCCTCTGTAATAGCCCTGGCTGTCCTGGACTTGATTTGTAGACCAGGCTAGCCTTGAACTTACATTTATCCACCTTCCTCTGCCTCCTGAGTGCTGGGATTAAAGGTAGGTGCCACTAGGTCTGGCAGATCACTGGATCTAAACAGAATCTCCAAGCTGAGCATACTGCTCAGTGGTTAAGAGCACCTAGGTTTAATTCCTAGTACCCACATGGCAGTTCACACCTGTCTGTAATTCCAGTTCCAGGGGATATGGTACCCTCACACAGACATACCAATGCAGGCAAACACCAATGCACATAAAAGTAAATATTAAAAAAATTAATAATAAAAAGAGTCTCTGAGACAGCAGGGGCAGACACAAAACTAAAAGCCTGACCATACATATATAGACAGACTCACCTGGCCTCCAAGTGAGGGACTGACACATATCTGAGCCCTAAAACTTGCTATGTAGCCAAGAATAACCACCTTCCCTGGTTTACATGATGCTGGGGATTGGACCCAGGCCTTCATGCTAGGCAAGCTTTCTATCAGCTGAATTACATCTCTAGCCCTGACACCGGATCAGAAATGTAACCTGAAATCCAGTAGGACCTCACCAGTGAAGATGTGCTCAGCTTTGCCTGTTTGTCCTTAACACATGTATCATCTGTGCTTCTCGTTGAAAAGTGACTGTCACACCACAACAACACTATGCCCTGGAAGAACACATGTCCTTCCATTAACAGAGGAAGTAAGAAATCCAACAAAACAGGAGTACAGTGACATACCCAAGACCTGACTTAGTGGAAGGTCAAGGAACCTTCCAAAAGGAGGTGAGATGACCCCAGGCTTGAAAGGTAAGTGTGTGTTGGGAGGGAGAGGGATGGACGAGCTTTCCAGCCAAGGAACAGCAAGTGCTAAGTGAATCAGCCTAGGCACCTCCACTGTTTTGTTTTTTAATCTTTCTGTTTGTTTTTTGAGACAGGGTTTCTCTGTGCAACCCTGGCCATTCTGGAACTTGCTCTGTAGACCAGGCCGGCCTCAAACTCAGAGATCCTCTTGCCTCTCCCTCCTGAGTGCTGGGATTAAAGGTGGGCATTACCAGGGGCTGGAGAGATGGCTCAGTGGTTTAGAACACTGGCTGCTCTTTCAGAGGACCTGGGTTCAAATCCCAGCACCCACATGGCAGTTCACAGCTGTCTGTAATTCCTGTTCCAGATGTACATGCAGTCAAAACACCAATGTACATGAAATAAAACAAATTAAAAAAAAAAAGGTGTGTTACCACTGCCTGGCTAATCTTTTCTCTTTTCGTTTGGGATGGTGTTTCATGCAGCCCATGCTGGCTTCACACTTACTGTATGGCCCTGAACACTTGACTTTCCCATTGAGGTTCTAGGGGTGAGAGGCAGACAGGAGCCATGTGGACAGGGCTTTGTGTGCCATACTGAAGAGCTTGGTTGGCGAGCTCTATAGGTAAAGACAAGTGTAAAATGGCACATTGTTGTCTAAATGACTAGTTATTAACAGAACTAAGTAAGGGGCTGAGGCCGATGGCCACCAAGACTGGAAAGGGAAGAATTAACGGCCCAAGCTTTATCCACCTAGGAATAGCTGGTATGTAGCTCATAGTGATAAGCACTCTGGGAGACACATTCAATTTTTTTTTTTTTTTGTTTTTTTGAGACAGGGTTTCTCTATGTATCCCTGGCTGTCCTAGACTCGCTTTGTAGACCAGGCTGGCCTCAAACTCACAAAGATCTGCCTGCCTCTGCCTCCTGAGTGCTGGAATTCAGAACTACTTTCAAGGGCAGCCAGAAGTCAGGATTTTTATATGACATCATTGGATTTTTAAATGTTGTCAACCCAGTCAAGAGTATGAAAACCAAGAAAATCATCTCCATAGGCCTGATAGTCAAAGTATTTAGTATTGCCTGGGGAGCTTTCAAAATTCTAAGGCATAGGAAACCATGAAGGTTTCAGGGCAGGGTAGTAGCAGACCACTTTGGGGTTTAATAAAAATCACTCAGGCTGGCAAGATGGTTCAGTGGATAAAGGCACCTGCCTCTAAACCTGAGGACTTGAGTTCTATCTCCAGGACCCCTGGGATGGAAGGAGACTCCAAAAGTTGTTCTCTGACCTCTACTTGCATACTGTGCCATGTGTACACACACACACACACACACACACACACACACACACACACACACACACTATTAAATGTAGGACTAGTGACATGTCCCAACAGGTGTCAGTGCTTGCCACCAAACCTGATGCCCTGAGTTTCATTCACATGGTGGAAGGAGAAAACCAACTCCTTCAGATTGCCCTCTGACCTCGACTATGCAAGCTGCACATGTGCAAGTGAGCTCACATACACAACAAATATATAACATTAAATATTAAATGTAATGACAATTTCTTTAAGTCCCGCAGTCTGAATGCTAGCTTACGTGCCTGTCCTGCCTGTGAGGCTGTCCCCACGTGAACTTACTTGCCCTGTTCTCTTCTCCCTTCAGCTCCAGCAACACTGACCTTGTTGTCAGGCATGTCCTCGCTCAAGGCCTTCACACTGGCTACTCCCTCTTGTCTGAAATGCTCTCTAGCCAGAACTTCACACGCTTCACAACAATGGTTTTCAACCTGTGAGTCGTGATCCTTTTGGGGGTCGCGTATCAGATATCCTGCATATCAGATATTTACATTACAATTCATAACAGTAACAAAATTATAGTTATTAAGTAGCAATGAAAATAATTTTATGGTTGGTGGTCACCACTGTGGTAGAAGTTGGGCCTCTTTAGTGAATTAGTGTGCAGTTCAGCTTGGGATCTGGCAGCACATAAGGAAAGCTTGACGTCCCTTTGGTTTGCGGAAATGGACAGAGCACAGTTGAGACCATAGTTCTGTGAACTGCCCTGTTGAAGGGGCGTGGCTAAGAAACCATGCAAGCTGCACAGATGACATTGGTTGCTGTGAGAAGCAATGGGACTGCTGGACACCAAGAGAGATTTTGTGGACCCTCGACACCACCAAGGATCTCAAGATAATGCAATATATAAACCAGAGATTTCCACGAGGGCTGCTTTCTTTCTGCTGTCTTCACTGACTGAAAAGACACTCTGTAGAAGTGCACAGCAAGGTATGCCGTAATGGTCATAAACTGAAAGACCAAGAGAAAAAGGGTTTTCATTGCAAGTTAGCTCAAGAAAGACCATTTGCCATAATTCAGCCTATTAAGGCTGGCAGCAAAGCGGGCAGAGTTTAGAAGCAGCTTGTAAGCTGCTCGGAGAAGCTTTAGGCCTACTCGGGTAGAGGAGACTGTGGAGGCAAGTCTCAGCTGATGGAGGAAGCCAAGTTCAAGTTTGGTGGTTAAAATAGACTGGTCTCATAAACTGGCCACAATTTAGCGGTTGAAATTAGCTCAGGCAAAACTGGCCATTACGAACTGGCAAAGGCCCAAAGGGACATTAAGCTTTGAAAGGGACTGCCTGCTGGGACTGTCATAAAACCAAGTCATCCTGCACGGACCTAAGCTAAGAATATTAATATCCTTTTAAGAAAGTTAAAATAGCCATAGTTAGGAGTTTGTAGATAGGTATTAGTATGTTCTTAGATAGATTATAGGTTTTAGATTGTAGGATTTAGGTATTTCATAGGTGTTTGTTAAGTACTAATAAATATAAGTATTTTAAATAAAAATTTTCTGTTACACACCACAACATGAGGAACTGTATTAAAGGGTCACAGCATTAGGGAGATTGAGAACCTCTGCCTTGCCTCTTTCAAACTTTTCTTCAAACGTTGTCCTAATAGAGCCTCTTCTGACCTCTCTATTTAAAAGTGCAACCCATTCTTTCTCTTATCTTTTTCTGCAGAATTTTTCCAAAGTATGCTCTCAAGCTACACAATAATGCTTCAGTCAACAACAAGCAGCATATATGACAGTTTCCCACAAGATTATATCACCTGGGGACATTTTCTCAGTTTGTATTTGCATACTGTACAATGTCACACAACAATGAAAATGCCCAAGATGCATTTCTCTGGACATCTCTTCTTCCCTATGCCACTATGAGTGTCTTCTGACTTCCTCCCAGTGGCCCTGATATCCCAAGGGCAGGCTCCCTGAAGGCAGGGTTCCTTTTTGTTGTTGCTAGCGTTCCATCCCTGGAACCCAGCACAGTGCCCAGTAAACATTAAGTACCCTGGAATTCCATGTCACCAATTCAGGGAACTCATGTGCCCTCAGCAGGGGAAGGTACTGCCATGGTAAGTCAGAGGCAAGTAGATACCATTACTAAGAAGACAAGGTTTGAAAGAGAAGAGGAACCTGACAGGTGAGGGGAGAGGAAGGGACAGAGTAGAAGTGAAGGCTCGGAGGTGAGACCACGATAAAGGGCACCTGGGGAAGTACTTGGTAGTGTGCAGATAGTGTTCATCCTTCGTGGAAGGAACAAGACAAGAAGGCTTGGCAGGGTAGCACCATGGACAGATGTGGGCCTGGGAAACAGCAGCCCACTTCGGAGCAGAGGAGCCCAGGTCAGAGGAGGGGAATGAAGAAGCAAGAGACTGTTAGGAAGCTCCGGCAGCATTTTTCTTGGCACTTGAAAGCAGAGCAAGGCTGGGGATGTGGCTCAGCCAGTGGAGTCACTTGTTAAGCATGCTCACACCCAGAAGTGCTGAACGTTCAGCACTGCATGACACCAAGCATGGTGGTACACCCCTGGAATCCAAGCACTGGGGAGACAAGACCGGAGAACCTGAAATTTGAGGTCTACACCCTAGGCTACCTCTGTGATTACCATTTCCGTTAACTTGACTACACCCAGACTTAACGAAAGCCAAGCAGGTACACCTATGAGGGAGTTTTCTTCACTGGATCATTTGAGGTGAGAGGCCAGGCGTGGTGGTGCACGGTTTTAATCCCAACACACAGGAGGCAGAGGCAGGCAGATCTCTGTGAGTTCAAGGACAGCATGGTCTACAGTGTGAGTTCCAGGATAGCTAAGGCTACACAGAGAAACCTTGTTTCGAAAAAAAAAAAAAAAAACTAAAACAAAAAGAAAATAATCCAGGTCACACCCTTGTGGCAGCCTATATGAAGGACACAGACGAAGAAAGCATTTGCTTCTTGCCCACACTCTCACTGGCAAGTCCATTCCTTCACTGGCATTAGAACCTACTTGTTTGGGATTCCAATGTATACTGAAGACCAGCTGAGATATCCAGCCTCATGGATTGAACAACTATTGGATTCTTGGACTTTTCCATTAGGAGTCAGCCACTGTTGAACTAGCCAGATGACACCTTGGAAGACATTCTAATAAATGTTCCATATATATATGGAACATAGAATATATATATACCATACTATAAGTCCTGTTCCTCTAGAGAACCCTGACTAATATAATACAGACTGTTACAGACTGTGGTACCAGGAGCAGAAGTACAAGGATGAATTTTTTTTTTCATTTTTCGAGACAGGGTTTCTCTGTGTAGCCCTGGCTGTCCTGGACTCACTTTGTAGACCAGGCTGGCCTCGAACTCGCAAAGATCCGCCTGCCTCTGCCTCCCAAGTGCTGGGATTAAAGGCGTGCGCCACCACTGCCCGGCCAAGGATGAATTTTTTAAAGGTATCTGAAACAAGCTTTCCAGTGTACTAGTAGTTACTGAAGCCTCTCCTAGAAGTAAGACCTTTCTCCGACAATGGAGAGCAGTAAAAACTCATTTATTTATTTATTTGGCAAACTTATCAGGACATAATGCATTTGATTATCCTGACTCACCTACTGTAAAGAGTAAGGAATTTACCAACTTTTGACAACTTGTAGAAAAATATGGAAAATGATGATGCTGGCTGGTTGTTCCTAGTATCTCTGGATAAACTGATAAAGGAAAAGAATGAGATAAAATTAACAATCTAATTAACCAACTTCTGGAATCTCAGGATATGGTGATGAAGGACAGCAATGAACTCAGTGATAAAACTGACCGGCTCCAGATGCACACAGACAGGCTCAAGGCTTCTATGACGCCCTGGGAGAGAATCTCCTCTCCGGCTCCAGATGCACACAGACAGGCTCAAGGCTTCTATGACGCCCTGGGAGAGAATCTTCTCTCCAGCTCCAGATGCACACAGACAGACAGGCTCAAGGCTTCTATGATGCCCTGGGAGAGAATCTTCTCTCCAGCAGCCACACAGCTCAAGTTGCAGAAAATCAAACCCACGTCCTCGTAAGATTGGTGGAATTATAAGGAAAATCCAAATCCCAGCCTAGGAGGGTGTCAGTGCATAAAATAAGGGCATTAATTGGTAAGGAATGGGACCTTGTAACTTGCAACGGAGACTGATGTGTAGGAGGGACCCTTCTGAGGCTGAAAACTTTGAACCTTCAGATTCTCAAGAGTTCATCTCTGCACCCTCAGCAGAAAATGCATCCTCACCCCCACTTCACTGCCTCAAATATCGCCTTTTCCACCTTTGTCTGAGGAAATTAATCCTTTGTCATCAGTTAAACCGGCAGTGACTTTCCCTGGCAAGACAACACTAATGTCCCCTGGGGCCCACCAATAGTTACCTCTAGACATATAACCAGACTTAAGGACAGGCAGGCTCCTAGAGAGGAGGTAGAAAGTGTAGTCCATGAGGAGGTGCACTATGCTGCTAAGGAGCTGATGGAGTTTACTCATTCATCCAGCAGAAGTCTGGGGAATGTGTGTGGGAATGGATTATAAGGGTGTGGGACCATGGTGGGAAGAACAACCATAAAGCTGGATGGGGTGAGGGGACGGGGCTGGAGAGATGGCTTAGGACTTAAAAGCACTGACTGCTCTTCCAGTGGACCCAAGTTTGATTCCCAGAGTCCACATGGCAGATTACAACTGTAACCCATACATGTGGTACACAGATATATACACAAGCAAAGCACCAATATACATATAATAAATTGTAAAAAGCTGGATCAGGCTGAATTTATTGATATAGGACCACCGAGTAAAGATTTTAGGTTCAGTAAGGAAGCATGCACAGTAAAAAAGGCATGATGGGCCAGGCGTGGTGGGCCAGGCATGGTGGCGCATGCACGCCTGCCTTTACTTACAGCACTCGGGAGGCAGAGGCAGGTGGATCTCTGTGAGTTCAAAGCTAGCCTGCTCTACAGAGTGAGTCCAGGACAGCCAGGGCTACACAAAGAAACCCTGTCTGGAAACACCAAAATGAAAAAACAAAAGGCATGATGGCACACACCTTAATCCCTGTACTTGAAGGGGACAGAGGTAGGTGGATCTCTGAGAGTTCCAAGGCCACTGGTCTACATAGTGAATTCCAGGACAGTCAGAGATACAAAGTGAAACCCTATCACAAAAAGGAAAGAAACAGAGGTATCTTGGTGATTTAAATCAGAATGCCTTCATAGGCTTATGTATTTGTATGCTTAGTCCTCAGTTGAAAGAATTAGGAGGCATGTCACTGGGGGTGGGCTTGAAGGTTTCAAAAGCCCAGATCAGGCCCAGCATGTCATGTCCCCGTGCCCCTCTGTCCTCTCCAACCTGGCTGTGGATCAGGATATAGTAACTATCAACTACTTCTCCAGAACCATGTCTGCCTACATGCCACCATGCTCCTCCTGGCCATGATGATACTGGACTAAACCTCTGAAACGGTAAGCAAGGCCCCAGTTAAAATGCTTTCTTTGATAAGAGTTGCCTTGGTCATGGTGTCTTTTCAAAGCAATAGAACAGTGTCTAAAACAGGTTTCAAATTTTGGTTGGGTGAAGCATTTGTCAAAAGATGGCCTATTGAAAGGAATTGGAGCCGGGCGGTGGTGGCGCACGCCTTTAATCCCAGCACTTGGGAGGCAGAGGCAGGAGGATCTTTGTGAGTTCGAGGCCAGCCTGGTCTACAAAGCGAGTCCAGGACAGCCAGAGATATTCAGAGAAACCCTGTCCCGAAAAACCAAAAAAAAAAAAAGAAAGAAAGGAATTGGAGATGCCTGATATCCCTTAGCTTAGAGTTGATAAAGAGATTTTAAGGCTCAGGGAAACTGAAATGGTATAGTGGGTACTCTGTATAAAACCTAATCCTTCACAATGGAAGGCCCAGAAGACACTCCTTCAGTAATCCTGTAAGACACAAAATGGTGAGAGGGGCACCAGTACATTTGAAGAATTTCGTTGTTGCCCTTTTCCTTGTGCCAGACTTTAGGATTGGAGATATTGCTGCATAGTCAGATAAATTAAATTTGATAAGTTTAAATGGGCCTCGGAGTAGCAAGGGCCTAATGGCAGCACTGAATCAGCAAAGAAAAGGTGATCATAGGTATTGTCACAGGCAGCACAGACAGCAACGTTCATGGTGGCCTGACCCATAATGGTCAGCACAGGCAAAGTGGATTTTATTGTAGCATAACTCACTTCAGCACTGGTTAATCAATCATGGTGTTCCCAGGCATGAAACAGATAGCAAATGAAAGAAGGGCTACATTGGATCATAGAGAGAGGGAATCTCAGCCTGTGAACTGATTCCCAGGCTTGAGCCAGTCTGCAGACCCAGAATGGTGTGACAGCCAGGTTCCCCTGAGGAAGGACCTTGATAAAATACTAAGAGTTTTACTGTGAACCTTTCTCCAGTCCTTCCCCTTCCAGAGGGACCTGCAGCCTTTTACAAGGAAAACTATACATTAGGGGGAGGAAACAATCAGATTTTCTTGAGTCTATTGGATAATAGTTCTGAACTGATGCTGATTCTGAGAGATCTCTAGAAACATTGTGGCCCTCCAGTTAAAGTCAGGGCATATGGAGGCCAGGCGATTAATGGAGTTTTCTATGAAGTCTGACTCATAGTAGGTCCAGTGAGTTCCCAAATTCATCCTGTAGTTATTTCCCCAGACCCAGAATGTATAACTGGGATAGATACACTTAGAAGTTGGCAGAATTCTCACATTGGTTCCCTTACCTGTAGAATGGGGACTATTATTGTTGAAAAGGCCAAATGGAAGACACTGGAGTTGTCTCTGCCAGGGAAAATAGTGAACCAGAGACAATATTGAATACCAGGAGGAATTACATAAGTTAGTGCTACCATCAAGGACTTGGAAGGTACAGGGGTGGTGGTTTCCACATCTCCCTTTAAGTCTCTTATCTGGCCTGTGCAGAAGAATATATTGTTAAGAATGTGTTTGTAGGCTGGGCATGGTGGTGCACACCTTTAATCCCAGCATTCAGGAAGCAGAGGCAGGCGGCTTTCTGTAAGTTTGAGGACAGCCTGGTGAGAACTAAAGAGTGAGTTCTAGGACAGCCAAGGCTACACAGAGAAACCCTGTCTCAAAAAACCCAAAAAAGAAAAAAGAAAGAATAAGTGTGATGTAGGAAGGTATAGTTTTCATACAGAGAAACTAGGACAGGGCACTGAGCACTCAGGGCATGGCCCAGAGGTAAGGTGGAGAAGAGTCAGGGATGAGACAAGAGAAGTGGCTTGTAGACCACAGGGCTATGGGTGTTCACCACAGAGAAAGTAGGAGTCAACCAGTCACAGTAGCCAAGGCCTGTGATCAGGAGAGGAACAGAAGGGAAAAGACTGAACTTTAATCTTTTAAGGGCTACTCAGAAGTGGATACTTGCTACTAGGCCAGAACCTGTCTAGCCATGCTGATGAGAAGGTCTCTGAACCTGTCCTATAACTTGGTATATCCTTATGTGCAATATGGAATGATGAGGAAAGGACCAGTCATTTACTATGTACTCAACCAATGACTCTCTCTCCATGCATCTCCTCATTTAATTCTTCAAACAGTTTCACCAGGCTCACATTACTGTAGAGGAATTTTATTCAGAACATGGCTGCTCTGGCAAGAGATCACATCCAAAGACCTTCTAGGTCTATATGATCTGGCTGGAATACAGATACACATTTAATCCCAGGAGACAGAAGCAAAAAGTTCTCTGAATTCAAGGCCAACCTTGTATAGAGCAACTTTCAAGTAAAGAAAAGGTCCAGGCGCGGTGGTATATGCCTTTAATCCCAGCACTCAGGAGACAAAAGATGCAGATCTCTGAGTTCTAGTCAAGCAATTCAGTTGAGTCAGTGAATTGAGAAGCAGGTGAAGCCAGAGAGCAGCACACAGAGAGAGGGGGAGGAGGCAGTTTTACCAGGAGAGTTTTTTTTTTCTTTTCTTTTTTTGTTTTTTGTTTTTCCCCCGAGACAGGGTTTCTCTGTGTAACAGAGCCCTGGATGTCCTGGACTCACTTTGTAGACCAGGCTGGCCTCGAACTCACAGAGATCTGCCTGCCTCTGCTTCCCTAGTGCCGGGCATAGTGTGCCACTACCAGGAGAGTTTTACAGAGACAGATTGAAGAGAGAACAAGCTAGACACAAGTGAAAACAGAATGAGCCGGAGAATGAGAAGGAGCCAGAAGATTGAACAGATTGCTAGAGTTTGACGCCAAACAGAGCAATTCAATGAGAAACTGAGAGACACCAGATTCAATCAGTCATCTTGGAGACAAGATTGAGCCAGAACAGCTGGGTTGAACCAGCCAGCCAGAGTTCAAAAAGAACTAGAAAGGGTGAGCTTACTCAGCAGTAAGTCTCAGAGGCTGAAAACATTCTAGGCCTAGATTAGATCATACAGAGGCTAGAGGCTTCCAGGACTAGGCCTGGGTTAGCAGATGGAGGCAGTGAGCCTTGGAGATGACAATGACACCAAAAGAATAAAAGTTAACTTTTATACATTACTATTATCCCCATTTTACAGATGACAAAACAAGGCAGATGAGAACAGAGGAACATCACACTGATAATGACAGCAGGGGCTGAGAGAAAGCTCTGTAGTCAAGAGCACTTGCTACTCTTCAGAAGACTCAGGTTCCCAGTACCCACATGGTGGCTAACGACTGTTTGTAACTCTGGCTCTAGGATATGTGACACCTCTGGCATGTGAGGGCACCTGCACTCACATGCACATGTAGACACATACACACACACACACAAAATCTCTACACATAATTAAAAAAATTTTTTTTAAATGGTTCCAGAGAGATGGTTCAGATGGAGCATTGGTTGCTCTTCCAGAGGACCCAAGTTTCATTCCCAGCACCCACATGGCAGCTAAAAACTCTAACTCCAAGCCAGGTGTGGTGGCGCACACCTTTAATCCCAGAACTCGGGAGGCAGAGGCAGGTGGATCTCTGTGAGTTTGAGGCCAGCCTGGTCTACAAAGTGAGTCCAGGACAGCCAGGGCTACACAGAGAAACCCTGTCTCGAAAAAACCAAAACAAAAACAAAAAACCCTCTAACTCCAGTTTCAGGGGTAATGTCGCCATCTTCTGGCCTCCTCCAGCACTGCACACACATACTGACAGGCATACTTGCAGGCCAAACACCCATACAAATGAAATTTAAAAAATTTAAAGAGCCGGGCGGTGGTGGCGCATGCCTTTAATCCCAGCACTTGGGAGGCAGAGGCAGGCGGATCTTTGTGAGTTCGAGGCCAGCCTGGTCTACAAAGCGAGTCCAGGACAGCCAGAGATATTCAGAGAAACCCTGTCTCGAAAAAACCAAAAAAAAAAAAAAAAAATTTAAAGGAAGAAACTAAATGCAGATGGTGAAATTCAAACCCAGAACTTGAACTCTGGGCCATAGCATTGTACTGCTAAGCCATATAAGGTGCTTTAAAGTTTGTAGAGCCTTCATAGTGTTACTGAGGGAAATAATAGGCGACTTACACACCCAGAAAATTGCTGGTTACCACATGTGGCATATTGATTATTGACCCTTCAGAGACAGCCATATCCTTTTTTTTCCCTCCAAGACAGGGTTTCTCTGTGAAATAGTCCTGGCTGTCCTGGACTCACTCTGTAAACCAGCCTGGCCTTGAACTCAGAGATTTGCCTGCCTCTGCATCTTGAGTCCTGGGATTAAAGGCATGGACCACTACAACCTGCTTGAGATGTCCATATCCTAACCCCAGAACATGAGCGCATTACTTTACAAGGCAATGGGATTTTCAGACAAACTTAATTCCAAGATGAGGGATGATCCTGTATACCTAGGCAGGCCATTATGATCACAGGGAACCATATGCGCAGCAGGAGGGCTAGATAAGGAGATACAATGATGGGAGCAGAAAGACAGAACGACTAGTTAGAAGTTCCACGGTGGAGCTGAAGAGAAGACAAGCCACAGCTGGAATCCATTCCTGAATGCAGGTAGCCTCTAGAAGCTGGGAAAGCCAAGAAAACAGATCTTCCCTGACAGCCAGCCTATGGCAGGAGCCAGTCTTTCAGGCACCTTGACTCTAGCCCAGTGACCCTGATTTTGGACTCTGACCCTCAGAATGATAACACTACGAATCTGGGTCACTAAGTTACTTGGTTTTGGTCATTCATTTTGACAGCAATAGGAACACACGTACAGTCACAGACTTGCTAGCCAACCCTGGCCCCACTATTACTGCAGGGGACACTTGGACATTTTAAAGTAATGCTTTCCTAAACCTCAGTCTCTCCTTTTGTTAGAAAAAAGGAGAGAAAAAACACGGCTAAATCACCTCTGAGAAGCAGATTGAGGAGTGCTTGTAGGAATGAAGTGTTTCATTAGGCACGGGTGGGGAAAGGGAGTGGGTGGGTGGGAGTGGAGTGAGGCCTAGTTATTACCCCATTGGTGGAGTGAACTAAGAGTCAGAGAGTAGACTAGCCTAGAGCCACATAGATAGTGACAGAGGGACTCAACAATCTTCCTGCCTCAGCCTCCTGGGTACTGGGATTACAAGTGTGTGCCGCCATGCCCAGCCCTATTTATTTACTCATTCATGAAGCATTTGCTAAGCTTACTGTGCTTCCAGTGTTAAGCTAGGTATGGCTGGAAACCTAGTTCTATCCTTGAGATGCCTGCAGCCTAAAAGGCAGAAATTCAGACTTATGGTCCTCAACCTGATAAACATTGAGACAAAGGGAAGGAAGCTTAAAGGGCTGTAGGAACTCAAAGGCAATGATACTGAGGGAGCTTAGCATCAGGGAAGGCTTCTAGGAGGAGGTGACAATTACACAAGAGACAAGGAGGACTCAGCCCAGAAGTGTAGGCCTAGGGCTCCACATGAAAGGGGTGGTTCAGCTGTAGACACGATACTGTAGCTTCCTGAGGGCAGGGAAGGGATTGGGTGCTTCCTCTGGGCCTGTGTTGCTGTGAGTCAAATGGGAACTGAAATTATCTGCTAGGCCCTGGGGAGGGGAAAAGTCGCTGAAGAAGAGCAAGGTGGGAGCGCAAGGGAGATGTGGTCCTGGCCCAAGCCCTCACCGCACACGTAATCATGGCGTCAACACAGGTCATCTCAGAGCCTCGGTGACCCCATCTGAGGGTCTCCAAAGACCCTCCCCAGCCTTGACAGGGAAATGACATGACACAAAATTACAAAAGGGTCTTTATTTATAAAAAGCCAAAGGGGCCTTGGAGCAACAGGACAGGAGGCAGGCAGCTTCTCAGGGGTCAGGGGCATTTGGGCAGATGCGCTTGAGTGGGGGGGGCGCCCTCCGAGTCCTCTGTGTCACCCTGGGCTGCCTCAGGGACAGGTGGCACTGGCTCAAAGACAGGGTAAGCTTCAGGGGCCTGAAGAGGAAGGGCGGACAGGTGTGAGCTCCACTCTGACCCACGAGTACAGCCCCTGCCTTTTCCACTCTACTCCCCTGGGGACCCAGAGCCTGGCCCAGGACCAAGTGACCAGAATGTAGGGTAAGGCACCAAAAACAATGGCAACACTGTTTGGGGGAAAGAATGTGCTTTTTCTGAAGAATGTATCAACATAGTCCTTGTAGGGAAAGGCAAGGCAGTATCTTAGGCTAACTTTACAGCTGAGGATGTGTGTCTGTGTAATGCAGGGGACCCAGGCTCGAGTGCATGCTTAGAAAGTGAAGTGCCACCAAGCTGCACTCTGAGCCTAGATTTTTCTTTAATCCTAAGAGGAGCACCAAGATCATTCCAGGCTTTCAATGCTCTTAAGTCAGCCGTGATCCAGCACTCAGGATGGAGCCTGTAACACTCCTCATCACCCAAAATTCCAACCTCTAGCTAAGCCTTCCACTGGGCTCTAGGTCCACGTCTCCCTCCTGGACCCTAGAATGCAGTCTCCCTGTTTCCCCAAAGCCCCCATTCCCAACAATGCAGAGTCCAGCCTCTGGCCTCTCTCACCTCGGCTTCCAGCAATTCGGGAACCGGCTCCTCCTTGGTCAGCTTCGGAGGTTCATCAGTGCCGCTGGCAGGTGTGCCCCCCTGGATCTGGAATGCCAAATGAACAAATACCTCCTGAGCTGGGAGAAGTGACCAGGGGCAAAAGAAACAGACAGGCACTGATCACACATGACGACACTGTGGGAGTAGAGGGGGACACTAAGTTGCCAAGGAAGGAAGACTCAAGGTGGAGCTTGTTAGTAAGGAGTGAGCCAGGAGACAAACAGAGGGAAAGCAGAATTCAGGCAGAGAAAATATATGCTTAGTGACCACAGATTCTGTTGTACTAGATCCAAATCCTGACCTTTGGCAAGCTATTTCTTTGAGCCTCAATGACCTCATCTGCAGAATGGGAACAGTGACAGTAAT
>CAJQZJ010004755.1:11977963-11997704 GCA_907164525.1 Lophiomys imhausi | reverse complement strand
ATGAAGCAGGAAAATGAGCATTCCAAATCTATGCTTTGGGAAAAGCTGTTGTGCAGCTGTGCAGAAGCCCCTACAGACAGACAGACAGGTGAGGAGGCTGGAGCACTGCAAGTGGGAAGGCAGAGCCAAAGGCACAGAAGTCAGCCACACCTGGGGAGCAGTACTGACCAGACAGGGGACCGACCATATGAAGACAGAGGAGCTGAAGAGGGCTCAGGCCCAGGGTGTTGGCTCACTGGCTCTGTAAGTGAAGAGGGCTCAGGCCCAGGGTGTTGGCTCTGGCTCTGTAAGTCTGGGCGTCTTTCTCGGGATGTCGGGCTCCTCGTGTATAAATAGGAATCATAATAGGGTCATCGCTCCCATAGAATGACAGTACAGGTTAAATAACAAAACATGGAAGTGCTCAGAAGAGCATCGAGCAGGAAAGGGGTCTGTCAGCCATTAATCTGCTGCTATTAATCACTGTGACTATCAGAATCATTTATTCCCTGGACAAGACCAGTATGGCTGATGGTAACAGAAAAAGAAAATAAGCAAGCACAAAAATAAATTTGCATACAAATTTCAGATGGTGATATGCTCCCTACAAATCTAAGACGCCAGACGACGGACAGAACAGCTGAAGGTAATTTCTGCCGGGCCAGGCAAGGTTCCCCCGAGGGAGGCAGGACGGGAGAGAAGATATGACACAGGTACGAGGACAAGATGGTGGGTTCAGCTTTGAGGAGGAGAGAGCTCCTGAGAGCCGCATGGTCCTACCTCTCTCTTGGCCCAGTTGTGGTGGCTGAGTATCTTCCGTGATCGCTTCTGGGGGTCCAGTGGGTGACCCAGGGCGGCTGGGCTGAGGAGTCCCCCCAGGGCTGGGTTCAGTGCCCTTTTGCAGTGAGCCTTCTGAATGGAAACTCTGGTTGCTGTTCTCATCTGCTGAAGCAAAAACCAAGTTGGTTAACCAGAGGATCTCCAGTAGCTTCCTTCGGCCCCCCTCCCATTCCAGAATCTCTACATACCATTGAGATCCAGCAGGATGAGGGGGCCACCCGCTCTGGGGCTGGAGCCCCTGCCACGTCTCTCCCGGCCACGGGATCTCTCTGCCCCGCCTCCTGCCCGCCGCCTCTCCTGAGGGTAAGAGGTTAAGATCAGAGCCAGTAGTCTAGTGAGCTCTTACAAAACCCCTCAGTACAAATAAGGAAACCTAGCCTCAGAGAAGCAAGAAGTGCTGCCTCAAGTTGTGTAGGCTGAGTTAGGTCTTGAACTTGGAGAAAGTGTGTGTGGGTGGGTGGGTGTGGGTGTATGTGCCCGCTAATAATCGTTACCATCTGCCTGAGCTCCAGACTGGAGTTCTCCAAGTGGAGATTCAAGGTGGAGGCCAAGGTGGGGAGGGAAATTGCCTGAAGTTGCACAGATGCAAGGCTTGGTGGGGGTTGGAGTTGCTCACCTCCTCCTGGGGATCCACCACAGGCACCCACTTGAAGATTCGAAGGGAAGTGTCACCCACAGTCACCCAGCGCTTCTCCCTGTGGGAGGGCAGGAGACTGGGTCAGGGAGGTCCAAGGATGAGCCCCACAGAGCTTGGAGGTCGGGGAGATGTGCTAGGGTAGGGAGAGCTACGTTAACTGAGCATAAAAGCCCAAAGAGCCCTGCAAACCCCAGGGCGTAGACGGATATAACTTGGAGCTGCGGTTTTGCAGACACCTGGGGCACTCAGCAGGGCGCCACCAAGGCCTGGCTAGGGACTCCAGCAATGAAGACTGGGGGCCGCTCTTGCAAGAGTGTCAAAGCTTCAGGGGGCGGGGCATAGATGTGGGCTCCCGCTCAGGGAAAGCACCACTCCGGACCACGCTTTGTAGACCTCTGGGAATTGCCAAGGAACGGGAGAGCCCTGTCGATTCAGAGCACGGCTGGTGGGCGGGGGCAACTGGCCAGGAAAGGGCGGACGCGTTTGGAGGAGGTGGCTTGTCTGTGTCCCTGGCCCAGGGGCAGCGCTCACCATCTCCGGACCTTCTCGATGGTCGCCATCACCTTCTTGATGTCATCTTTGGCCCGGCTCCGGGTCTCGGCCCGCACGGTCCGGCCGGCCATGCTGACGGGGCTGGGGCCGGGATAGAGCCCGTGGTGGGGCGGCCTGCGGTCCGGCGATCTCAGGCTGCTCGCCAGGCCCCGGCGCCGCTCTTTCGGCCTGCCGTCCCTCCGGGAGTTGGCCGCGCCCTCCCTCGCTCCCCAACGCCTCCGCGCGTCCCCGCCTGGCTTCCTGCGACCGCGCCCCGCCCCGGCCCGTCCCCGGAGCGGCCCGGGCGGCGCGGGCGGCTAGAGCCCCGGCCTGGAAGCCCGGCCAGCCCCGCCCCGGCCCGGGCCCGCCCCTCGGGGCGCACGGACGCACAGCGCCCTCTGCCCGCCGCGGAGAGGGAGAGCTGGGGGCAGCTGGGCGGCTGGACGCGCGCGGCCAGAGCGAGGCGGTGCGTTCCGGCCACGTGGGCACAGGGGTGCGCGAGAGGGACTGTCCTGGTGTGCGTCCGCGGCGGGTGGGCGTCCCTGAAATGCTGTGTATGCGCGCGTCTGCCCTCTCCAGGCTGTTTGATTCTACGCTGCCCAACTTAACTTGTTCTTTAGTTCCTTTAACAGTCCCATTAACAGTGCCAAGTACGTGCCAGACTCTGTGAATGGAGAGTAGGCCTCCTCTGCCAGAATGGCAGAAATGAAAAAGACAGATCAAGTAGATAAAGTAGCAGAGCAACTTGGTATTCCATAAATCAGGGTGTGTAATTGGTAGAGATACTTTGGAAAACTGGCAAACTTCCAGGGAAAAACTTATGCCAACTCCATCTCCCAACAATACCACTCCCAAGCTGTCAACACGCAACAGAAGAAATGTGTGCCGTCTAGTTTTTTGTCCACTCCACACGGGCTAGGGTCATCTGGGGTGAGGGAACCTTGAATGAGAAAATGACTCCATCATGTTGCCCTGTAGGTAAGTCTGTCAGGCATTTTCTTGATTAATAGTTGATGTGGGAGAGCCCAGACCACAGTGGACAGTGCCACCCCTGGGCAGGTCCTGGATACTCTAAAAAAGCAAGCTGAAGCCGTGCAGTGGTGGTGCATGCCTTTAATCCCAGCACTTGGGAGGCAGAGGCAGGCAGATCTTTGTGTGTTCAAGTTCGAGGCCAGCCTGGTCTACAGAGTGAGTCCAGGACAACCAGGGCTACACAGAGAAACCTTGTCTCGAAAAACCAAAAATAAAAAAAGAAAGAAAGAAAGAAAGCTGAGCAAATCATTAAGTAGCGTTTCTCCATGGTCTCTGCTTCAGTTCCTGGCTCCAGGTTCCAGCTTTTAAGTTCCTGCCCTGACTTCCATTCATGATGGACTATAAATGTAAACTGAGATAAACCCTCTCCCCCCCCAAGTTGCTTTTGATCATGATGTTAATCACAGCAGTAGGAACCTCGCTAGGACAAAATTTGTCTGTATGGACACCAAGACAAGTTCTGGGATGTCTGTAGTTCTTTCATAGCAGCTCCAACAGGGAGCAACTCCTCAAGGGAATGGAATGGAAAACCAGTTACAACCTGTTTAGACCATGGGCAGACAAGACAACCAGAATGACGACGAAAGTCTTGCTATACCCAACAGTTGGGATAAGTCTTGAATAAAAGAAACCTGGTGTGACAGCATCCATTAGATAATTCTATTTATATAAGTTCAGAAAACAAAAAAAAAAATCACATTTATAGTGTGACAGGGCCAGACAGTGATCACCCTTGGGACTACAAGGGAAAAGAAAGGGTTTCTGGGAGCTTGTCACACTGTTCTTGAGCCTATAAAGATGCACATTTACTACATCTGCAACTTTTCTTGTGTATATTAATTAGGTCAGCTAAAAGCTTACTTCAAGAAAATGAAGGCTGGCAAAAT
This sequence comes from Lophiomys imhausi, assembly GCA_907164525.1. Classification (NCBI taxonomy): domain Eukaryota; kingdom Metazoa; phylum Chordata; class Mammalia; order Rodentia; family Muridae; genus Lophiomys; species Lophiomys imhausi. The sequence continues at coordinate 11,993,798 of CAJQZJ010004755.1, read as the reverse complement.
AGCTCAGTAGATAAGGCACTTGCCCACCAAGCCTGTAGAAGAGGAGAACCCACTCCTGACAGCTCTCTGACCTCCACCCAAAATAAATGTAGAGGGTTTTTTTTCTAGAGTGCTGTGATGGCTCACACCTTTAACCCTCACACTCAGAAGTCAGGCAAATCTCTACATGTTTGAGGCCAGCCTGGTGTAGCAATGAGTTCCAGTCCAACCAAGGGTGAATAGTGAGACCCAGTCTCAGAAAGAAAGAATATGGGCTGGAAACATGGCTAAGTAGTTAAGAGCCCTTAGTGCTTTCCCAGAGGACCCTCGTTTAGTTCCCAGCACCCACGTTGCATCTTTGTCTAGGGGATTCAATGCCCTCTTTTGGCCTCCAGCACCCCACTCAGATGCACACATGCCCCCCAAACACACAAACGAAAAGGAAAGAAGACAAGTGCATCTTGGTTGATTTTATCTGAAGCTGGCCCATTGAGAGATAGGACATGTCTGCTGTGCTGTGTGTGTGTGTGTGTGTGTGTGTGTGTGTGTGTGTGAAGTTTTGGTGTGACCATGCCCACCATAAAAAAAATCTCAGCTTGTCACCTACCTGCATGGCCTTGGGCAATCATTTGTCTTATTGCCTCATCTGTAACATGGAAATAAAGTAATGTGAATGTACATAGCACCTAGAATAGTACCTAGCACACACAAATACCCAATAAATACTGCTGGTTATTGTCTGTGGCCACTGCTGACAGTCTGGCTTCAATTCCACCCGTGACACACTCTGCCAAAGAACTTCCTTCTAATGTTTTGCTGGAGTTATCCTCACACAGGCCTTTTCAGTCCTCTTGCTCATAAACTCCATTTATCTGAAGCCCGAACCATATATGGGATCCTCTCTGTGCCATATCCCAAGACAGAGTAGATGCTTAGGGATCAATTGTAGATGCAAATGTGTCCAGTCCTTTCACTGTCTAGTCCAGGTTGATAAGTTGCTGTTTGGGTGTGACCTCTCTGAAGCTTGTGCTCACCTGTGTGGGAGGCTAGGTCTGAAGGCCTTAACACACACGCATGTGTGTTGGGAGGGTGTGTAACGGGAAGGTGAGGAGAAGGGCTGTCCTGCTTCTGATCAGTGTGATAGAGAAAGTAGAAGGCATCTAAGATAAGTAGAACAGGGAGTTCATGCCCTAGGTGCACCCTAATCTAGACAGGCCTTCCCTAGCCTCTGTCTCTTAGTCTTGGACCAGAGGGAGGACCTGCCTGCATTCTTCTCCTGCCAGCCTTGCAGCTTTCCTCTCCGGTTTCCCAGCTTTCTCCCCAAAGCAGCCCTTATTGTCAAGCTCTACCTCAGGTCCGAGCCTAAGTCTCCTCCCAACAGGACACAGAGCTGCCTTAAAGGCCCAAGTTCCCATTCACTGTGCCAACACCTGCCTCCTCACTCTGGCCCCTTCCCAGTCTAAGCCTCAGAAGCTGGTAACTGAGCTCTGGGCCAAGGAATCTTGCCTGAAAGTAGTGGTGGGAAGGAAATATTTGGGGTCTGAGCTATGATTGGCCGAGCCTGAGCCACGCCCCTAGCCCTTTCCCCCCTTTTTCCCCCCCCCCCCCTCCCCTCCGGTAAGGGTTTGTTGAGGGAACCGGGATCGGCCCGGGGCCAACATGAGCCAGAGGGAGGGAAGTCTGGGTAAGGGGCTGAGTGACTGGATCCTGAGTCCCTGATGGGAATAGGAGTCATTGGGGTCGAAAGCTAGGGTTTGGGTGTCTGTCAGCACCACCCCACCCCCAAGTCTGGGAGGGAAACGGCCTGGGCGGGGGAGAGGAGACGCCGGTGTCAGGTAACCAGCGGGTGTGTTGGGAAAAAGGGCAGGCGCAAGGGGTTTAGAGGAGGCCTGGAGCTTAAGGCTTTTGGGTTCAGGGGTTAGAACACCGAATATATGGGTGAGTACACCCTGAAAAGGGGTTGGGGTCGGGCTGGGGCAGGATAACAGTGCCTCTCAGAATATTAGGAACGAATCAAAGTTGGAAGATGGAAGGAGAGGCCGAGTTAAGGAAGTCTTTGATCTTCAAAGAAGCTACAAGTGACAAGAGACCAAAGTACAGGCTTCTGAGATCTCCGCTAGCGGTGGGAAACTCCGTTGGAGGGGATTGTTGGGTTGGGACTACATTCCCCAGCATGCATTGGGGGGTGCCTGCGGCGTGCATGTTGGGAAATGTAGTTCTTCTGATGGCACCACCCTCTAGCCAGGGAAGGCCAGCTTGTCGTTGATTCTTTGATGCGGCTGAGCCTAGCATGTAGGAACATCAGGAAGGGAATAGGTTTTTGGTTTCTCTATCTGTAAAACAGGCCGGAAAGGCGCGTTCCTACGTGACGATCTGTGCTTCACTGATTCTGACTGAATTCAACCAAGAGTTGGAGAAATCCAAAGATAAGTGAACTTTGTCCTTAGAGAGTTTCAGAATAGCTTTGGTGGTATAGAGTGAGGATACGCTGCCTTCTAAGGAGTCTTGAGATAAGGCAGATTCACAAAGATAAAAGAAGCTACCTTGGAAGTATGAATAAATGCCTGAAGTGGAAGGAAGAAGTTGATTTTAAGGTAGGGAGAATCTGGAGACAGTACTAAGAAGGTAGTGTATTAATTTGATCTTAATAGGATTTCAATAGTGATTTGGAGACAGGAGAGACATCTATGTAGAGAAACTGCTTGGTAGAGGTCTGGTGCCTGGTTTTCTCTCCATTGGGATGGGGCAGATTCTTCCTAGCTTGAATGTTAGCATTCAGATCAGAGCCTCTGGGTTCAGGAAGAGCCAGTTGGGGAAAGATGGTTAAGGAGTAAGGTTTGGGTTACCCTCATAACCCCTCATCCCCTCTCTTTCCCACCAGAAGACGCTCAGGCTGACTCTGCAATCTCATTCCTTCCCCATTTGGAGGCCAAGATCCGCCAGACACACAGCCTTGCACGTCTCCTGAGCAAGTATGCCGAGCAGCTGTTGGAGGAATATGTGAGTAGGATTGGGGTGTGGGATGAGGGGTGATCAGGATGACTTCACCATTTCTTCCACCTCATCCCCAGCAGTGGAAATCGAAGTTTCTGAGGGTAAGGGTAACTTTCTTCTGGCCCACAGTAAACTGGAAGACCTATCAGTGACCAAAGGATGCCAGAAATCAGAGCCAGTCTTCGGAAACAAGAGGAACTCTGGGAGTTCCTACTTTCAAACAAGAAAGCCTAAATTTGGGCTCAGTATGATCTTGATGTCTTGTGTAAAATGAAACAGCTGAACAATATGAACTCTAAACACTTCTGCCTGGGACATTTAGAGATGCCAAGAAGGGGCTTCAATCAGGGCAAAAATTCTACCCATGAGGAGACTTTTACAGAGGAAAGGGACCTGCCAATAGTCCTGGCCTGGCCTTCAGATTACATGCTGTAGTGGGGGAAGGCTGGTATTTTGGTTCAGACAGATTGTAGGGTTGCTAAACTGTGACCTTGGGATGTAATGGTAACATTAAAATGTAACAGTGATAGCAGCCACAGTAGGACAATACAGCCAGCTTTGTAGACATACCAAATTTGGTCCAAATTCCAGCGCTGCTGCTTTCTGGGTGAGTAACCCAGTACCAATCGTTGTTTGTATTCAGCTCAATTTTATTTTTCTTTTTAAAAATTATATTCATTTATTTTGTGTGCATGCGTGTGGCCACACAGGTGCCACACTGTGTACATGAAAGTCAGAAGACAACTGAAGGGATTTAGTTCTCTCTTCTACCATGTGGATCCCCTGCATCAAGCTCAGGTTGTTGAGCTGCCAGTCATCTCAGTGGCCCACATTTTTTTTTTTTTTAATTTACAAAGCCATTATAGCCGGGCGGTGGTGGCGCACGCCTTTAATCCCAGCACTTGGGAGGCAGAGGCAGGCGGATCTTTGTGAGTTCGAGGCCAGCCTGGTCTACAAAGTGAGTCCAGGACAGCCAAAGATACACAGAGAAACCCTGTCTTGAAAAACCAAAAAAAAAAAAAAAAAAAAAACAAAGCCGGGCGTTGGTGGCGCACGCCTTTAATCCCAGCACTTGGGAGGCAGAGGTAGGCGGATCTCTGTGAGTTCGAGGCCAGCCTGGTCTACAATGTGAGTCTAGGACAGCCAGAGCTGTTATACAGAGAAACCCTGTCTCAAAAAACCAAAAAAAAAAAAAAAAACAAAGCCATTATAATCATCCCCAGTTTTAGGAGAATACCGTATTCAAAGTAGCAACCACAAGGCCAGCACCAGAGGCAAGATATTTTTGAGGGATAAATACGATTGTTATAGCATTTGACAAGTTACACATCGCCTTTATTTTTCACTTGTTCCTGCATATTATGGTTATCAAGTAGAGAAAGAGGAGGTGAATCTGACTGGGTCCCTGCACTATCTCTGTGATTCTCAAGAGACATCTGATAGAAAGACAGAACAGGGAACCTTTCTTCCACAGATCAGAAGGCTGAAGCCAAAAGAAGGGAGTAGTCTTGCAAGAAGTCACAGCTAGTAAGTGGCAGTCAGGAGTCCAACCCAGGTCTGGGATTGAAGATATGATTTAGCTGATAAAGGGGCTTGCTAGGCAACTTGGTAACCAGAATTTGATTCCTAGAACCTATATAAAGGTGTTAAGAAAACTGACTCCATAATTAATGTACCCCTTTGATCTTCACATGTACAGTGTGGTACCATAATTCCCCCATATCGTACACACACACTTAAAAAAAATACTAGACTACACACCAGCACTTGGGAGGCAGAGGCAAGCAGATCTCTGTGAGTTCGAGGCCAGCCTGGTTTACATAGTGAATTCCAGGAGAGCAAAAGCTATATATAGACAGCACCCTGTCTCAAAATACACAAGTAAGGCCAGGTATGGTGGCACACACTTTTAATCCCAGCATTCAGGAGGCAGAGGAAGGTGGATCTCTGTGAGTTCAAGGCCAGCCTGGTTTACAGAGTGAGTTTCAGGGCAGCCAGGGCTGTTACAGAGAGAAACCCTGTCTTCAAAAACCTAAATAATTAATTAATTAATTAATTAAAAAATAAAAAAAACAAGTAAATAATAATTTTTGCACACTTGTGACTATGTTATGAAACTGATACTCTTATTCGATGTTAGAGAAACAAAGACAGTGGTGTCCAAAGCCTATGTAATTTTTTGGTTTGATCTCAAACACAATAGAATCTCTCATTTGCAAGATGAGGAAACTAAAGCCCCAGGAGAGGGAAGGAGGACTGTTAAGCATAGACCAGTCCCATCACTGTCCCAGGAGCCCGGCTGACCCGTGGCCATGTCTCCACAGGTGCAGCAGCAGGGAGACCCCTTTGGGCTGCCGGGCTTCTCACCTCCCCGGCTGCCGCTGGGCGGCCTGAGCGGCCCAGCCCCGAGCCACGCCGGGCTACCGGTGTCCGAGCGGCTGCGGCTGGACGCGGCCGCCTTGAGTGCGCTGCCCGAGCTGTTGGATGCTGTGCGTCGCCGGCAGGCGGAGCTGAACCCGCGCGCCCCGCGCCTGCTGCGGAGCCTGGAGGACGCGGCCCGCCAGGCTCGGGCCCTGGGGGCCGCGGTGGAGACGGTGCTGGCTGCTCTGGGCGCCGCAGCCCGCGTGCCCGGGCCAGAGCCCGCCGCCGCTGCTGCCGCCGCCGCCCTTTCCACGGCCAGCAGCGCTGCGGGCGTCTTCTCATCCAAGGTGCTGGGGCTCCACGTGTGCGGCCTCTATGGGGAGTGGGTGAGCCGCACCGAGGGCGACCTGGGCCAGCTTGTGCCTGGGGGTGTCGCCTGAGAGTCAGTACTTGTGCTTGCGAGCTCGCTTTGTCCCGCCTCTTTGGCTTCTAATTCTCTGTCTCGCTCTCAGAGTCAAGTGTGTCAAGGGCTGTCTTATCTTTCTGCACTGTGCACTCTCTTTCCCATTGGGTCTTGTCTCCTCAGGGAGCTTCGTGTGACCACCACTTTCTACTCTTTTTCTCTTTTCCTCTTGTCTTGACCTCTTTGGTCTCCGAGAGGTTTCTGTTTCTCTTTCCTTGTCTCTTGGTTCTTTCTTTGTTTGCTTGCTTGTTTTATTTTTTAGACAGGGTCTCACCATATATCCCTGGATGGTCTGAAACTCTCTATGTAGACCAGGCTGGCCTCCAACTCAGAGATCCACCTGCTTCTGACTTCCAATTTTCCCTTCTGTCTTCCCATGGTTCATATAGGTATGTGGGACTCTTAGTTCCATCTCATGGAAGTGACACTTTCTCTCCCTTCAGTTCCTTTGTCCTTTCCTGACCAGAAAAGTGCCTGCTGGTCCTGTGGTGGCAAGGCCACCACCCTCAGGACATCTCCCTGTGCGCCCCCCCCAGTTCCTTTGGAGTCGGACCCCTCCTCCCTTTGATGTCCTTCCTTTTCTTACCTCCCTACCCTGTTCCCAATGACTCCCCAGCCCTAGCCTGATCTATGGAGAGGGAAAGACAGAAACACATCTTAAGAGAGTTTTATTTGAGAATAAATTAAGTTTTTGTAAATAAAACATTTAACAATAAAACTAAAATTTTATGAAACAGAGTTAGTTGTTGCACATGGGGAGAGAGATTTGAGGAGAATTCGGTCTTTAGAGTTTAGGAGGTCCTGTCCCCCACACCCACACAGGCACAACACAAATACATTCATCCCAAGCTCAGGCCAAGGATATCACTTGTCAGTCCTGAACACAAAGTGGATATTCTCAGCAGGAGACAGCTGAGACATGAGTCCTAGTGGCTGTGACTGGGCATTGGGCTTCTATATACTGGAGAGTTCAATAGAAACCATCGATGGAGAGGTAGACTGAGGACAAGAACTCCCAACAGGTCTTCACGTAGGAACTGAGGTAGACAGAGATAGGAAGCAAGACCCTGGACTTCCTCATATATAGGAAGAGGAAGGTCAGGGCAAGCCCAGGAGACCAGCTGTTCTCTCCTTTGAGGGGGAAGTGAAGCCCCTTAAGAAGGGCTCTTCTTTCCAACCCAGAAGTAGGAAAATCAATGTACCACTCATCTGGTGATCAGGTGGATCTATGGTGACCCCCCACCCCCAGATCTGGAAGGGAGACTCTAGGACTTGGCAGGAAGACCCAGATAGTAAGGAGTGGAGGCTCGGCTTCCAGGAAATATTCCCAAGTGCTTAGCACACAGACCCTATCTGCTAAGTGAGATGTGGTATGTCCTCAGTCTCAAAAGTAAAGCAAGAATGAGTCCTCTGAAAGAGAAATTCTTGGGACTTCTGACAGGGGGTCGACTTTCTATGCTGGGTACTTGGCCTTGAGTAGAGCCAAGTCCCTCACAGCCCGGTCTGTCCAGTGACCATATTCCCGAGTCACTATGTAGCCTCGGCATTTCCTCTCAAAGGCTGAGGCCCCAAAAGGGACAAGCCCCAGAGTATCCTTTTCTGGGGGGATGGACAGCCCCAGAGCAGTCATGATAGCAGCCACGTTACCCAATAGGCCTTGGGCCCTGAGCCTTGCTGCTGCTAGCTGGGCCAGCAGGATGGAACTGTCAGGATTCAGATCACTTTGGTCGTCCCCCACAAGCTGGAGGTGCTGGCTCAAGGCCAGGAAGGCTCCCTGGGCTCGGCTTAGCCGCTCTGCATCATCCATGGAATGCCAGGCCTTAAAGGAGACTGCAGCAGGAGGCAGGCTGCTGAGCTGGAGCTCAGGGGCTGAAAAGCCAGGGTCACTGAAGGGGCTGCCCTGGTACTGGAGCTGCACAAATGAAAGACAAACAGAAGTAAGGTGACTGAAGCAGAGTCTGGGTGCACTTCCCTCCGAGACTGGCATTTTCCCAGTGGAAGCCACCATTTACCACCCTTCAGGAGACACGGGTGAGCAAGGACACTACAGTCTCCATTTTGTCCTCTGTGGATCAGCTGTGCCTCTCTGACTCACAAGAATGCATAGCTCCTCATGGCACTGAGTGTACAATGATAGGAAATAGTACTCATAAATATGAACACAGCATCTGGCATGCAATAAGGTGAGAGCCACTACCTACTAATATATAAATATCAACAAGCAATATAACTATTTAATATGTACCAAGCCCTGGCTCTCCTGAACTCATTTTGTAGACCAGGCTGTCCTCGAACTCACAGAGAACCACCTGCCTCTATCTCCCGAGTGCCAGGATTAAAAGCGTGCACCACCACGCCTGGCCACTGAGTCATCATGACAGTCCCTTTTCCTGTAATTTTTGGTGTGGTTTGTTTTTCCCTCAAAGTCTCATGTAGCCCAAGCTGGTCATAAACTCATGTGCCAAGGATGATGACCTTGAACTTTTTGTAGCTTCCACTACCCAAGTGTTGGAATTACAGGTGCATGCATTAGTCCTGGCTTGACCCTGAACCCTAATGTGCACTTACAGACCTAACTGATCAATCACCTAATCTCATATCCCCATTTTACAGGTGGAAAAAAACAATGCAGCAGAAGAGTTGTAAACTCCAGGCCCTCAGGACCAGGCAGTTGTATAATTCAGGAATGGACAGGGCTATTTTTGCCAGTGAGATCCCTGTCGTTGTTACTCAGGATGGAAACCAGCACCACAAGCGTCAAACAACCAAACATCCAAAACTCAAAAAGCAAGCTGACAGACAGTGAGTAAGCCTGAGGGTGGGTACATCTAGAATGGTGCTGGCCAGACCTACTTCCAGACACTGGCTTTGCACATACCAGCTCAGTGCCCAAAGGCACATTTACCGAACCCTCTACAACTCCATTTTGTCACCTGTAAAGTGGATTCTAGTTTCACACCTCACAGGAGTTTGAAAGGTCCAGGAACCAATAAGATGGAGCACCCAGCATAGATTAGCACTGGAGTGAGCACAGGGCATCATGTAGTTCCAGAATGACTACCTAAAGTTCTAAGTGTGTATTGTGGGTGTGTGGGTGTGTCCTCTGTGTCTTTGTGTGTGTGAGGTTCAGTAAAAATGGGTGATAGCTTTGTGGATGAGGAGGTCAGTCATGATCAAAGGAGGAAAGCTGACCAGTCTGATGTCACTCTGTAACAGAATATTTTATTTATTACACTTATATTTATCAAAATTTAACAATCACCTATAAAATACCTAAATCTTATAACCTAAACCTTAATCATCTATAATCTATCTAAAAATACCTTAATACCTATATAAAACACTGAACACTAGTTTATGTTTCTTTTTTTTTTTAAAGATTTATTTATTATGTATACAGTGTTCTGTCTGCAGGTATATCTGCAGGCCAGAAGAGGGCACCAGATTTCATTATGGATGGTTGTGAGCCATCATGTGGTTGCTGGGAATTGAACTCATGACCTCTGGAAGAGCAGCCAGTGCTCTTAACCGCTGAGCCATCTCTCCAGCCCCTAGTTTATGTTTCTTTTTTTTTTTTTTTTTTTGGTTTTTCGAGACAGGGTTTCTCTGTGTAACAGCTCTGGCTGTCCTGGTCTCACTTTTGTAGACCAGGCTGGCCTCGAACTCACAGAGATCCACCTGCCTCTGCCTCCCAAGTGCTGGGATTAAAGGCGTGCGCCACCACCGCCCGGCTTAGTTTATGTTTCTTAAAAGGATATTAATACTCTTGGCATAGGTCCAAGCAGGATGATTTACAGATGTCCCATCAGATATTCCAAGCTTAAAGCCTGTTGAGTCTTATTTGCCAGTTCATAAGGCCAGTTTATTTCCACCACAAGGTTGTGGCCAGTTTATTGAATCAACAGAGGGCGGTCTTTTAAACTTCTCCAAGAACCCTCTGGACTCTTCCCATATGCTTTTGTACCTTGATGTGCTTTACTCCAACGTGGCTTCTCGGTGGGTGAGGGCAGAGAGAGGATAGAGACCAAGTGGCTCTTTGACTTAAATGTAGTCGCAGGTCATGATTCTTGCAGAGGGACTTTCAGCATTCTCATTGCCATGGTTACAAAAAAAATTTTTTTTTGAGGGCTTTCCCAAGACATGTCCCCTCAACAGTGTATCAGTGTGGTGCCATGATTCCCGTTGCTTCTCACGGCTAATGACATCATCTGCGTGGCTTGTGAGGTTTCTTTTTTCTTTTTCTTTCTTTTTTTTTTTTTTTTTTTTGAGGCAGGGTTTCTCTGTGTAGCCCTGGCTGTCCTGGACTCAAACTGTAGACCAGGCTGGCCTTGAACTCACAGAGATCCGCCTGCCTCTGCCTCCCGAGTGCTGGGATTAAAGGGTGTGCCACCACACCCTGCACTTGTAAGGTTTCTTAGCGATGCCTTTCAAGGGCATATTGTCTGGCCATAACTGGCTCCGCCCATATCAACAAATAAAGGGATGCCCAGTTTCTCCCTATTTACCACCAGATGCTAATCTGAACCATCTATTAATTTCACTAACTCCTACCACGTCTCTCAGCCATCAGTGGCAACACAGGTGAATGTGTGTCTGGCTAAGAGCCCCTGCTCCCTCAAGCTCACAGAGGGTATTCCCTGGACTCTGATCTCCTCATCCAGGCCAGCACCTCCTCCCCCGACCCTGCATGTGCCCAGTGTCACTTACATAGGTCTGCAGCAGTGTTGATGTGTTCTTTTGCATGTAGAGAGCCAGGCTATAGGCTTGACTGATGGGCTCTGATGGGGAGATGGGGGCCGCAGGGCTGAGGGGCAGCAACAACAGGCTCAGTAGGCAGAGGGGAGCTGGTAGGGACATAAGAGGGTCAGCATTAAGTCCCTGGCCCTCTGATGATTCATCATTCATTCATTCCAACAATGCCTCCAAAGAGACATTGTGGCCTGTGGTATCTATGCAAGTTAGGCAAAAATCACCTGGTGAGCTGATTGTTTCATGCCCAGAATTTCCCTTTGAAACAGAGTCACACTGTGTAATCCTGGCTGTCCTTGAGCTCACTATGCAGATCAGGCTGGCCTCAAACTCCCGGAGATGCACCTATCTCTGTCTCCTGAGTCCTGGGATTACAGGCCTGTATCACCTTATGCAGTTGTGGGAGTGTGGTTTATCTGAACACTCTTTAGAAATGTTCCCTTTTTGAAAACCCATACAGGGCTGGAGAGATGGTTTAGAGGCTAAGAGCACTCACTGATTGTTCTTCCAGAGGTCTTGAGTTCAATTCCCAGCAACCACATGGTAGCTCACAACCATCTCATAATGAGATCTGGTGCTCTCCTCTGGCCTGCAGGCATACTTGTAGACAGAACACTGGGTAGGTAATAAATAAGTAATGTCTTGGCTGGTTATGGCGCACATGCCTTTAATCCCAGCATTCAGGAGGCAGAGGCAGACAGATCTCTGTGAGTTCAAGGCCAACCTGGTCTACAAAGTGAGTCCAAGACAGCCAAGGATACACAGAGAGGTCCTGTCTTGAAAAACCTAAATAAATAAATAAATAAATAAAATCTTTGAAAAAAGAAAACCCACCCAGCTCTATGAGGCTACAGGTATAATGTGCACTTTTCAGTAAATTTGTTACTTACTTTCCTTTTTTTTTCCTTGGTTTTTCGAGACAGGGTTTCTCTGTGTAGCCCTGGCTGTCCTGGACTCACTTTATAGACCAGGCTGGCCTCAAACTCAGAGACCCACCTGCCTCTGCCTCCCGAGTGCTGGGACTAAAGGCGTGCGCCACCACGTCCGGTTTTCTGTTATTCTTTGAGACAGGCTTTCTCTGTGGAGCCCTGGCTATCCTGGAACTCATTGTGTAGACCAGGCTGGCCTCAAACTCACAGAGATCCTCCTGCCTCTGCCTCCAAAGTGCTGGGATTAAAAGTGTGTGCCACCATCGCCTGACACCCTCTACTTTCATGTCTAGTATGCATAAATTTAAATTCCTAGCCAAGTGGTCACAACCACATGCCCTTAGTCCCAGCACTCAGGAGTTCTGTGAGTTTGAGGCCAGTCTGAGCTAATTCTAGGACAGCCAGAGAAACACAAAGAAACCCTTTTGGGGAGGGGGAAATAATTTTTGGAATCTGTCTTATTTTTCATAACATGATGATCTTGGTTCCCTTCATTTGGCCTGAAAATGTTACTTTATTCTTCTATAACTGAATAAAATACATTTTCTTTCTCTCTCTCTGTTTTTTGTTTTTTCGAGACAGGGTTTCTCTGTGTAACAGCCCTGGCTGGGCTGGACTCTCTTTGTAGACCAGGTTGGCCTCAAACTCACAGAGATCCACCTGCCTCTGCCTCCCGAGTGCTGGGATTAAAGGCATGTGCCGACCCCGGCTGTTTTTTATTTTTTTGACACAAAGTTTCTCTGTGGAGACCTGGCTGTCCTAAAACTCACTCTATATACCAGGCTGGCCTTTGACTCACAGAGATCTGCCTGGCTCTGCCTCCCGAGTGCTGGAGTGCTGGAATTAAAGGCGTGTGCCACCATGCCTGGTCATTACAGACAGTTTTAAACTGCCATGTGGGTCCTGGGATTTGAACCCGGGTCCTTTGGAGGAGCAGTCAGTGCTCCTAACCGCTGAGCCATCTCTCCAGCCCAAACACCACATTTTCTTTTTCCATTCATCTGTTGACTGACACCTAAGCTGGCTCCAGGTCATGGCTGTTGTCACTGTTCCTGCAATATGGATGTGCAGATATCTCTGCAGTGTTTCAGCCTTCCTGTTTTTTTGAGATTGGGTCTCTAGACATGCAGTACTGCGCCCAGTTTATGTGGTGCTTGAGATAACTCCAAAGCTATGTGCATGCAATGCAAATATTCTCCCAACTGAGCCAGGCAGCCCAGGCCTCAGCATGCTTTTCATGTTTTGTCTTGAGGTAGGGTCTCACTAAGTACTCAAGCTGGCCTTGAGCTTTCTTGCCATCTTCCTGCTTCAGCCTCATTTGTGCTGGGACCACACATTGGGTGCCTGATTGTTTCCCATTTGAATACATGCTGACTAGCTGCCATGCCAAATCCCTGATGCATCTTGTGCTACCATCCACAGTGTGAGGTTGCCTGCCTGGACAGAAGGAAGGTGATGCAGGTGGTCTTCTTAGCCCCTTTTACACTGCTAAGCTCCAGAGGTTCAGAGCCAATTAGGAAAGAACTGAACACCTCTCTTAAAAATGTTTAAACGGGTAGTGGTGGTGCACGCCTTTAATCCCAGCACTTGGGAGGCAGAGGCAGGCGGATCTTTGTGAGTTCGAGGCCAGCCTGGTCTACAAAGTGAGTCCAGGACAGCCAGGGCTACACAGAGAAACCCTGTCTCGAAAAACCAAAACAAAAAAAAAAAGAAAAATGTTTAAAGAGTATGCTTTTAATCCCAGCACTTGGGAGACAGAGGGAGCAGATCTCTGAGTTCTACATCAGTCTGGTCTACACAGTGAGACCCTCTCTCATTTTAAAGAGAAAGAAGACTGGGAGTAGAGATGCTTTCCTCATTTGGTCAGCATGTTTGAGTGAGCTCATCTCTTCTCACATGCCATTATAATTTCCTTATTTGTGTGTAGACAGGATCTTGTTGGGTAGCCTAAGATGGAATTTGCTATGTGCTCCAAGTTAGCCTCAAACTTGCCATCCAATCTCAACCTCCCAAGTGTTGGGGTTACAGTTGTGTACCACCATCCCCAGGGTGACATTTTTCTTTGTTGCTTGCAGCACAAATCTGACAAGATAATCACTATCACACTGTAGATGTCAATTCCCTCTGTCTGCCTCAAATCTCTTTACAGTACAGCTAGCCCTCTATATCTGCACTCATGTATTGAAGCAACTGCAGATGCAAAATTACATTTGTACTGAGCATACAGAGATTTTTTCTTGCCTTATTTCCTAAACAACATACCATACCAGCTACTTATACAGTATTGACAGTGCATAAACTGTTATAATAATCTAGAGGGGATATAAAGTATGTGAACAGATGTCCATAGGTTATTTGCAAATATCACACTTTATATAAAGGGACTGAAGCATCATTCGAGCTTGGTCTGTGCTGGGGAAGTCCTGGAATCAGTCTTCTGTGGATACCAAGAGATAACTGTACCAGCACATGGTGGGGCTTCAATAAACACTCCTTGAAGCTGAGTGTGGTGGCGCACACCTTTGATTCCAGCACTCAGGAGGCAGAGGCAGGCGGATCTCTGTGAGTTCAAGGCCAGCCTGGTCTACAAAGGGAGTCCAGGACAGCCAACGCTGTTACACACAAAATTCTTGTCTCAAAAAACAAAAATAAGGGCTGGAGAGATGGCTCAGCGGTTAAGAGCACTGGCTGCTCTTCCAGAGGTCATGAGTTCAATTCCCAGCAACCACATGGTGGCTCACAACCATCCATAATGAAATCTGGTGCCCTCTTCTGGCCTGCAGATATACCTGCAGACAGAACACTGTAAACATAATAAATAAATCTTTAAAAAAATAAAATAAATAAAATAAAAAACATTCCTTGAATGGATGGTGAGTATATCCTTCTATGTGTAAGGATGTGCAAGCTCCAGCAGCTGCACAATCATTGGGCAACAGAGACTGAGCAGCGGGAGCAGCTGCAGAGCCTTCTTCCCTCCTGGTTTCTGGGTTCTTGTGCCCTGTACCCTCACTCACCCAGTAGGTAGTACATGCTCCGTTCTTGGCTCCTTCCTCTGTAGTCTCTGGGTCTTTCCAGGGCACCTGTCATCCTGTCCCTTGGGTAGCTTTATACCTGGGACTGAGCCCTAGAGCCGCCCAGGAGGGAGGGAAGGGGAAACTACTCCCTAGGAAGGAGGGCAGGCAGCAGACAGGGCCTTGGCAGAGAACAACACAGACCCAGTCAGGGGATAGAATAGAAAGTTTGGGGAGGGACCAAGGTGTAGACATATATTCCAGGCCAACCAGAAACCCCCAGAGCAAGGAATAGCCAGTGAAGGGGACATTAAGGTGACACCCTAGACCACTACAGCCCCCAAACTTGACCTTAAACCCTGGTGGTGGTAAAGGAGGGGGCAAGGGCGGGAAGAGGATTATGGGGGACAAAGGGGCAGCCCTGCTCCCTGCTGCTCTGCACGTCCTGGGATCCAATTTCCCAGGAGGAGGCTGTCCCCTGCTCCGCCCATGGGGACCCAGGTAATGGGCCCTGGCTTTCAAGGAGTTTGGAAAAAGAGCAGGAGGAGTGGTTTGAGAATCCCATGACCCATACCCAGGTGTGCCCCTGAATACAGGAACATGCACTGTGCAGGCAATTTCACATGTTCATTTGTTCAAGTACTCGTGGGTAATATGCAGGTCCCTATTCCAGGTGCTTGGCACAGAATATGGAACAAGATAGGAGAAAAGCCCTGCCCATGTGGAGCTAACTCTCCTAGACATATATCTATATGCACATATCATATCAGCCTTGCACATATCACATACCCAGCACATAAGTACTCATCTTTGCAGATGGACTCATTTACACAAACACATCCCAAACACCTGGAATTCCAGTTAGAGCACCTGCAAGTGCAAATGTACACCTAGAGATGGTCTTAAGATGCACACCTAGAGATGGTCACACATCTTAAGATGCGCACCTAGAGATGGCCACACATCTTAAGATGCACACCTAAAGCTGGGCGGTGGTGGCGCACGCCTTTAATCCCAGCACTTGGGAGGCAGAGGCAGGCGGATCTTTGTAAGTTCGAGGCCAGCCTGGTCTACAAAGCGAGTCCAGGACAGCCAGAGATATTCAGAGAAACCCTGTCTCGAAAAAACCAAAAAAAAAAAAAAAAAGATGCACACCTAGAGATGGTCACATATCTTAAGATGCACACCTAGAGATGGTCACACATCTTAAGATGCACACCCAGAGATGGTCACATATCTTAAGATGCACACCCAGAGATGGTCACACATCTTAAGATGCACACCTAGAGATGGTCACACGTCTTAAGATGCGCACCTAGAGATGGTCACATATCTTACCATGTGCA
>CAJQZJ010004755.1:11919325-11970523 GCA_907164525.1 Lophiomys imhausi | reverse complement strand
CTTCCTTCCTTCCTTCCTTCCTTCCTTCCTTCCTTCCTTCCTTCCTTTTGGAGATGGGATCTTTGCTGTGTTACTCAGACTAGCTTAAAATTCTTGAGCTTACAGAATGCTCCTACCTCTGCCTCTTTGGCTCAGCTCATCTTAACTATACAACTAGTGTCTGCTGGTGGTAAAATCTTCACTTATGAAGTGAAAAGGTAAGTGTTGTCTTTCTTCCTTCCATTTTCCCTTTTCAGTGGTGGGGAGGGAGCTCAAGAAGTCCAGCATGGTAGTCCAGAACACTCCCACTGCTGAGGCTGAGCCACACTCAACCTCCCTTGTATTTTCTTTCTTTTTTTTTAAATTTATTTATTATATATACAATGTTCTGCAGGTATGCCTGCAGGCCAGAGGCAGGCACCAGATTTCATTATGGATGGTTGGGAGCCACCATGTAGTTACTGGGAATTGAACTCGGGACCTCTGGAAGAGCAGTCAGTGCACTGAGCCATCTTTGCAGCCCCTCTCTTGTCTTCTCTATGCAGTCACCTATCTCTCTGTCTTCCAAAATCAGTTTGCATTATTTCCTAAAGGAACAGTTGGAGCTAAGTACCTGTTTCTCTTTTGAACAAAACAAGGGCTGTAGGGATGACTTAGTAGTTCAAAACACTTGGTGGTGTTGCTCTTGCAGAGGATGGGAGTTCAATTCCCAGCACCAACAACAGGTACAACTGCCTGGAACTCAATTCCAGTGGATCTGACACTTCTGGCCTGAGTGCACCTATATGAACTCCAATTCCAAGGGATCAGAAGGGTGTAGAAGCACTGCTCAGCATGGAGGGACTGACTATGGAGCTGGGTGTGATGACACATTCTTTTAAATTCCAACACTTAGAAGGGAGAAGGATCTCTGTGAATTTGAGGCTAGCCTGGTCTCCATGCCATGTCCTAGGCCACTTGGAGCTACACACTAAGACTCTGTCTCAAAAAAAAGAAAGAAGGAAGAAAGAAACAGCCCTTGTTCCTCAATAAGCTTGTTCTAGTTGTCAGAGCTGATAGAATTAGTCCTACAGTGCTTGTGTGTGATGATTGGGGTATAGTGTATAAAGAGTATAGTGCTTTTTGTTCTAAATTCTAAAACCTAAATTCTAGTATTTGAGCTTTATATTTATTTTTTATTATTTCTCTATCCATCTATCTATCTATTTTTCTATCTATTTCTTTATGTTGTTGTTGTTTTGAGACAGGGTTTCTCTGTGGAGCCCTAGATGCCTGGAACTCACTCTGTAGATTAGGCTGGTTTCAAACTCAGAGATGTGACTGCCTCTGCCTCTCAAGTACTGAGATAAAAGGTGTGCACCACCACCCTGGCTTTTTTTTTTTTTTTTTGGTATGTGTGTCTCTTGGTGTTGCTATGTGCACATTCACATAGGTGCACTCAGGCCAGAAGTGTCAGATCCACTGGAATTGAGTTCCAGGTAGTTGAGAGCTGCCTGATGTGGGTGCTGGGAATTGAACTCCCATCCTCTGCAAGGGCAATACCACCACGTGTTTTTAACTATCGAGTCATCCCTACGGCCCTTGTTTTATTCAAAAGGGAAACAGGTAGTTGGCTCTAACTGTTCCTTTAGGAAATAATGCAAACTGATTTTTGAAGAAGCGTTAGATGTGTAGTAGTTAGTTTTGAACCTGAACTCTGGACTTGAATCTGAACTGGCTTTACCATTTATTTGTTGTGTATAGTTGAGTATAAAAATTATCAAATATGAGTCTTCTCTATCACACACTATAAAACTTGTGTATCTGACAAGGAATTAAACTCTTTTAAAATTCTCCCCCCTTGTCAGACTTTTATGCAAATTTTTTATTCCTTCCCTACCCTGTAAAAGCTTTGTTTACACACAGGCCCAATACTCTCTATTCTAGGAATTTGATGCCCTGAAGCAATGACCAATGCTTGGAGCAGTGGTGACTCCTTTCCCCTTCCTCTTCCATTTCCTGTGCACCAGGTCTTTTCAGACCAGCCAACTGAATAAGATTATGAGGCCAGACCCCAGGCAATCGGAAAAAGAGACAGTCACCACCTGAGGTAGAATAAAACCTAAATCCTTTCTCCGTGTGTTCACTCTGTCAAGTCCACCTTTTTTGTTGTTGGTTTTGTTTTTCGGAGACAGGGTTTATCTATGTAGCCCTGGTTATCCTGGAACTTGCTCTGTAGACCAAGCTGGACTCAAACTCAGAAATCTTCCTGCCTCTGCCTCAGGAGTGCTGGGATTAAAGGTAAGTGCCACTAGGCTCAACTCTGACAGGATTCTTAGGAGGATCAAATGAGAAGCTCAAAGTATTTAGTAGTATTCCAGGTAGGACTGAGATGTATCTCAACGTAGAGTGCTTGCTTAGCTCCAATGATCCCTGGCTTGATACCCAGTAGTGCAAAACCAAACAAAACCTGTGAGGTAGAGTCAGAAAGCTCACAAGTTAGTGGAAAGGACAATAAGCACATCTCATTTGGGAATTACTGGAAGGTTTTACTGGGGCAGGGGAATTTTAGTAGGAACTAAAGTGCAACTTTGGTTGGTCCACTCGTGAACAGCGCTAGAAAAAACCAGAAAGCAGTCCTTGCCAGTTGAAGTAAAAGCAGTGTGGATTTAAAATGGACAGACACTTCCCTGAGAGCATGACTGATTTCTGAGCTGCAAGGAGCCACTAACTACCTTATAGCTAAGGTAGTCCTAGCAAACTGCAACTTGACACGGTTTTGGCCAGAGTTAACTTCCCAGGCAGAAAACCACGCCCGCCACTTGGGTTGGAAACCCAGCCGAGCCAAGGAAGCTGACGGACTGGCTTGGGGTAGTAGTGAGCGAATTTTCTAGGGCGCAGGAGTAAATCAAGATGGCATAAAACAGTTCCATTGGCAGCTGAGAGTTCCGAGGACGCCTCCAAGGCCAGAAAGACAAGGCATGAGGCTTCACAGAACGTAAACGCTACAATTCAGGTTGAGAATATTTAGTTAGTGTGTGCATCCTCTGTTAAAAGGAGAGAGAGCGCCCCCTGGGAACAGTGCTGGGTAGAGACGGTTGGGCGATCCAGATGAGGACTGAAGAGGGGTGGGGGTTAAGATGGGGGTAGCCTACTCGTCAGTTTTCTTTTCACAGAAAATAACTGTCCGGCATGATGGATTCCTGAACTTCCAAAACGGCTGGGCTGGACGGGACCTCGAAAAAATAACTGCTGCCACATGCCCCGTACCAGAACTGGTTACTTTCTTGAACACCTTTAACGCTAATTCTGTCTGGAGGTGAGTATTATCATGCCTGTTTTCGGGTAAGAAATTGAGGGATGGTTACTTCCTAAGGCGGAAAGGAGATTTTGTATATTCCAAAGTCTTCTTTCTTTGGTTCTCACGACGTGTAAGGATCGATTTGCAAAGGTTTGGGAGAGGAAGCTTCGTGTGCGGGATGCCCAGGCTTTCTAAGGGACAACAGCGTGGGTGTACTTTCCGGAGAGAACTACGCCTCCCTTGTCCGGACAATATTGGTTACAGTTGATTTCTTTTATAACATGAAATCCTCACCATCCGAGAAGGCGTACATTCTATACTCCCTGGTCACCCCTGTTTTTCTCTCACCCGCACTGATTCCCACAGGTGACATCAATTCTCATCCACTGGAGAATGAAAGCTTGGGACTACATTTCCCTGCAAGCCCTCTAGAAAAAGAGGCCAGGAGGAAAGAGACTTTCCGTTTCCTGTTCGCTTGCAATTTGGCGTCTTCGCGGTGATACATATTTCAACAGTAGTGTCCTTTCTCTGTACAGCTGAAGAAGAGACTACATACCCCATCAGGTACTGGCACTGAGGGCAACCGACTAGGTTGCCATCTATGCAGTAGTCCTTTCCTACATATTCACCGAGAATAGTCTTAGTGGTTGGACTACAAATCCCATAGCATCGCCTCTCCTTCACCCTCCATCTTTGCGGTAGTCCCCGCCCCGCTCACTTCCATTGTCTCGACAGAAGATAAAAAGAGGGGAGTGGGAAAGACTACAATTCCCGGCCAGCTTTGCACCACTTGAGTGCGGGATTTTGATAGTTTAGGCGGGCGAAGAGCTCCAAGTGGTAGAATGAAGCGACCAGGAAAGGTTAGGTAGCCTGCCATCTTTATGGTAGTCTCTTTATCCTCCTGGTTCTGGCATTCTTAAGGAACACAGGAAGGCTAGAAAACTACTATACCCATCCCACTTCATAAGATCGACTTATTAGGTGTACGCCCTCGTTCGCCATCTTGTTTGTAGTCCTCGTTCCTTTTCACCTTTCCATTGTTCCTGAGGAGTAGAAATGGCAGCGGGAAGGCAGCAGATGGACTGCGACTCCCGTCAGGTACCACACACGCGGAGGGTTGTGGACCAGAGGGCGTGTGAGTGCCTGGAAAGGAGGTCGGGTCGGGGGAAAAGGCCATCTTGTTTGTAGTCATCGTTCCCGCTCCTTCTCTATGTCCTACTACGGGGAGTCTCGGGTCAACTGGACTATAATTCCCGCCATGCTCAGCTCCCAGCGTGGCATGCCTTTCGCCATCTTATTTGTAGTGCTAGCTGGCCCCACTATCTCATTTTTCCCACGATAGCTCCAGAATTTGCAGGACTACAACTCCCATCGTGCTTTGCACGCGTTCGCCCTGGAAAGTGGAGGTGGTGGAGGAAGGAGGGAGAAGGGGGCGGGGTTCCTTTGGGAGAAGGAGGGAGTAAAGAGGAGGAGGAGGGGGGAAGAAGGGAGGGGAGAGGGAGGAGAGGAGGAAGGAGGAAGGAGCTGAGAAGGGATGAGAGCGGCGGCCAGGGCCCTGGGCCGAAGCAGCGCGAGGCTGGGGGACTAGGGGTGCTAAGACACCCCAACTGCACCCACCCCCTTCCTGCCTCTGCCCCATCCTCTCCTTACACTCTCCCATTTTAGGGGAAGATTTATTCAAAATTTATTTAAATCCCTGTATCTTGAGGGTCGCGCGTTTGAAGGGGGGAGGGCCGAGGCGCGCTCAGGCTGGGGGGGGCGGGGCCGGAGCAGCTTCCTTCACCCCCCTCTGAGTGCCCTGTCCCTGTAGGTCAGGGGGCCGCAGTACAGGGGCGGACCCAGGGGAGGGGGGCAGGTTGCAGCGACCCCCCCCTCCCCGGGAACCGGCGGTGGGCGGGGTTTGAACCCCGGAAACGGTGGGGGGGCCCCGAGTCTTTCCCTGGACCCCTGGGCAGTTGGAGCTGGGAAGGGGCCAGTTAAGGGTCCGGGGCTTTGGGGAGAGGTGGGGGTGGGGAGCTGAGACTAGTACCCGGGACTGAGTGGGGCCCGGGCAGAAGCTGAGCACCCTGCGCCCGAGGAGCCCCCGTTGGCCTGGGGGGGCTGAGGGACTGAGCCCCCCCAGAGCAGGACCTCCCCCTGGAAGGGCCGCGCCGCAGCCCGTGGGAGGGCCTCGCCCCCGGCGTTCCCCATCTCCACTCGCTGCTGTCCCGGCCTCCGCCGGAGGGAGGGGCCGAGCGCCCTCGGGGGGGCCGTGGACCCCGGCGTTCTGAGCGTTCCGCGCCCCGCGCCGCCCGGCCCCCCCGCCGCCGATGGCCGCCGACCCGCCGGGAGCTGCCGAGAAGGGAGAGATGGCTCCCGGGACACGTGTGAGGTGGGTTCATGCGGCTCCTCCTCACCCCTAGACCTGGGCAGCCCCCACTCCCATTCATCCTTATCCTGGCCTCTCCCTGCCTTCCCCGCCCCCAGCCTCACCCTCCCTTTGCTCCAGACTCTTCTCCAACCTTCTTTCCTATAACCTCCCAACCCTAGGGAACTGGCCTTCCTTCCCCGACCCTGCTGCCCCTTGCAGACCTCCCCCTTCAACCCCCCGCCTCCAGTCGCCGCCCTCTAGGCCCCTCCCCCGGAGTTCTGGAGGGCCCCATACCCGGTGGATGGTCTGAAAGTCCTTGGAAAGGGAGAAGCCAGGGGAAAGCAGGTCTAAGACTGACTGGGAAGAGACCCCTCCAGGCTTGCTGAATCCATGTGGGATTTCAGAGGATCTGGTTTCCATGGGCAGGAGAGCCCCAGGGATTCCAGACAATTAGGGATGAAAAGCAGCCTGGTAAGATGTGGGTTGGAGGGGCGGGAGTATCTAAAACCGAGCCCACCTTGAATTTTGTTGAGATGTTAGGCCGGATTGTAGAATCCCAGGGAACCTGGGAGATTACCCAGGTTGCCTGAGGGATCATATTGGGTATCTTGGAGAAGAACTTCCTTCCATGCAGGCTGAGGAGGGACACTTAAACATCTCAGGGGTGTCAACCTTGGGAAGTTGTGAGCACGGTGGGTCATTAGAAATGGAATGGATCTGGTTAGAGTATCCAGGTTTGAAAGGTTTGGATGACTAACACCCATGAGAAAAGAGAAAGAGTGTGGTATTTGCCCCTGCAACCTGGAGGTAAATCTGTGAGAGTACGGGATGTTTGGGTAACAGTATAAGTTGGAAGCTCCCGAGGAGCTGCAGCTATGAAGCCCTTTCCAGGAACCTTGGCTTGGGATGATAGAGGAGGGGCTTCAGTGTCTCCTTCCTTCTTGAGGGCAGGTTAGAAGAGGGAGGTCTTGAGTAGAGGGAGTGGCCCTCTACTCAGGACGCACACTAGAGGGCTGACCTTGTCTCTTGGGTAGACATAGAAGCTCTGGCCCATCAGAGGTGCAGGGTGCTGACGGCCAGGCTTCTCTCAGGCCAGGCTTTGTAGGCCTCTCTGACCCTACTACCATTTGCTCATAGCCCTCGGCGTTGCTGACGCCCCCAATGTCGTCGAGCAGCCGGGGACCGGGGGCCGGAGCGCGCCGACGCCGAACCCGCTGCCGCCGCTGCCGGGCCTGTGTGCGAACTGAGTGCGGGGACTGCCATTTCTGCCGAGACATGAAGAAGTTCGGGGGGGCCCGGGCGCATGAAGCAGTCGTGCCTGCTTCGGCAGTGCACTGCGGTGAGTCTTGCCCCCCATGCTAGGTACTTGGAACCCCAGGCATACTAGTTTGGGGGTCCCGGGCAAATGAAGCAGTCGTGCCTGCTTCGGCCATGCAGTGTGGTGAGTCTTGCCCGCCATGCTGTGTACTTGGGATCCCAGGCATACTTGACCAGAGAGAACTCTATCAGTTGTACCCACTGGAGTATATTCCCGGGGTGTCTATCAGCTGCTTCCCTGAGTGTTCCTCAGAGGGGGCTTGTACACTCGCTCACTTCCTGTTTTTCTTCACTGATTTGATTTTGTCTTTGTCACAAAGTGGAGTACACAGAAGAACCTGTCTTAAGTCTAGACAGCTTAGCCCCGGCTGTGTGTCCCTGCCCAGGTATCTGTGTGTGAGGGGAACCGTCTCTACCCACAGGGAACAGTTCTCTGGCCTCTTTCACACACCTTAGGATATCTTGAACTGAGGCCAGGACCCCCTTCTTGTGACCCTGAGCCAATCACTCAGAACTTCAAGTACGTTCTCTGTAAAGTGTTTCTTTTGCTGAGTTGCAAAGATTAGATAGTAGTATGCTATGAATGTCCTATTGAAAGGCCCAGGACAGTAGTTATCTGGGAAACATGGCTTCTCCCCTCCCTCAATCCTTTGAGCAGCCCTGGACACCAGAATGGCCTTTCCCCAGCAGCCTGCTGCTTCCTCCAGCCACTCCTTCCTGCTTTGCACTTTCACCCCATGGCGGCTGCTCTTCCTTTGTCCCCCAACCCCTGCCTCACCTTCTGATCCTTCTTCCTTGATCTACATCCATGGCCTTCAGCATCTCCGATATGATTCAGTGTTATCATTGTCTTCCCTAAAGTCACATTGTCTGGAGACTGCTGCCTCTACCCTCAGACCAAGCAGCTGTGACTTTACATGTTTCTGTGGGCCTTTCCCTGACCATTCTCACTGTGGGCTCCAGAGTCACCCTTGGACTGCCCACTGAACAACCTAAGAATCACCCCCAGGCTACCATCCTGTCTTCTTTAACCATTTCAGTCTTATCACTTGCCTGTGGTCTGTTCCACTCCAAGCCAGTTACAATTTCGGGATCATAGCACTAGGCCTGGATCCTGTGCTAACAATTCCAATGATGATAGTGCTGTGTCTCTAAACTCCTTCATGCTTTGTCTTGTTCTTAACAATGGCCCTGCAGAGGAACCCCCCCCCCCTTTTCTCTTTATTTTTTTTTTCCTTGTTTTTTTTTTTTTGAGACAGGGTTTCTCTGTGTAACAGTACTCGCTGTCCTGGAGCTTGCTTTGTAGACCAGTCTGGCCTCAAACTCACACAGAGATCCGCCTGCCTCTGCCTTAAAGTCATGCACCACCACGCCCAGCTTTCCCTTGACCCCATTTTTTTTTTGGTTTTTCGAGACAAGGTTTCTCTGTGTAGCCCTGGCTGTGCTGGACTCACTTTGTAGACCAGGCTGGCCTCGAACTCGCAAAGATCCGCCTGCCTCTGCCTCCCAAGTGCTGGGATTAAAGGCGTGCGCCACCACCGCCCGGCTCCTTGACCCCATTTTAAAGACGCAGAAACAGGCTGGCTAAATCCATTGCAGAAGGTCATTCTGGCAAAAGGATCAAAATAAAGGATTCGGCCTGTGGGTTCTGAACCTACTTCACCCTCCAAAGAGCCCTCACCCTATGGCTTGGTTTTGGGGTCTCTAATGCCTCTTCTTTCCCAACAGCCCGTGCTCCCACACACAGCTGTATGCCTCTTGTGTGGGGAGGCTGGGAAGGAGGATACAGTGGAGGAAGAGGAAGAGAAGTTTGGCTTGAGCCTCATGGAGTGTACAATCTGCAACGAGATCGTCCACCCTGGCTGCCTGAAGGTGATAACCCTGGGGGCCCTGCGGCTGGGCGTAGACTATCAGGGAGCTAGGAGGTAGGCCACACTGTCCCAGGGCATATACTGGCACCTTCTATCCATTATTTGCTCTCTTTTTTTTTTTTTTTTTTTCCCAAGACAGGATTTCTCTGTGTAACAGCCCTGGCTTTCCTGGATCCGATTTGTAGACCAGGCTGGCCTCGAACTCACAGAGATCCGCCTGCCTCTGCCTCCCAAGTGCTGGGATTAAAGGCCTACACCACCACACCCAGCTTATTATTTGCTCTCTTACAGATGGGAAAGGCTGAGGGTGTTATCAATTCAGAGATCCCCAACTGCTGGGAGTGCCCCCGTTGTACCCAGGAAGGACGGACAAGCAAGGTAAAGCAGGAGCTGTGATAGGGGCAGGGTGGGAGATCAGGAACTAGGTGGGGCCTCATCCCCAGCTTACACTTTCCAGGATGCAGGTGAGGGTCCAGGGCGCCGTAGGGCTGACAATGGTGAGGAAGGCGCTAATCTAGGGGGTGGATGGAAGCTGACAGAGGAGCCACCACCACCACCTCTGCCCAGAAGAAAGGGACCCTTACCTGCTGGCCCTCCCCCTGACGATGTGCCTGGGCCCCCCAAGCGGAAGGAGAGGGAGGCAGGGAATGAGCCCCCCACCCCAAGGAAAAAGGTGAGCAGAAGGGGGGAGGCTGGTTTTAGCCCATGAGATTCTGGGAGCTGTAGGCTTAGGCTGGTGGGTGGGTTGGTTTTGGAGCCATGTCCTGCCTGACCAAGGGAGTGAGCGAGGTGATATGGGTTCCCTCAGAGGTGGTTGGGAGTGGTAGCGGGAGCTGAGGATGCAGCATGATCACTATGAAGAAGAAACACAAGTGAGGGGTAACTGGTACAGGCCAGGAGTCTTTGAGAGACCTGTAGGATTAGGGAGGAGCAACAGAGCATGCTCAAACTACTATAGAGGCGGAGGGAAGGGCTGGGGAAAAACCCTGAGGGGGAAAAGAAAGGAGTTAAAGAGCATGCTCAGTAAGGTAAGACACTGATTACAAGGTTACCGTGCTGGGCGGTCTTCCTGGGATTTGTAGTCCATGAAGAGGACTGAGTGTGGTTGTCAGTAAGGTCCTCTAATGGGGTCTTTTTTCTTCCCTTTATCTCCTTCCCCTGGTAGGTGAAAGGAGGCCGAGAGAGGCATTTGAAGAAGGTGGGTGGAGATGCCTGCCTCCTCCGAGGAGCGGACCCAGGCAGCCCCGGCCTTCTGCCCCCCAGGGTTCTGAATCCAAGCCAGGCATTCTCATCCAGCCACCCTGGGCTCCCTCCCGAGAACTGGGAGGTGTGCCGGGGACCTCCTCCTTCCCTTCCCCCTCCCTCCTTGCCCCACCTTCCATCATGGAGACTAAGATCTATCCTTTCCTGCTCACTTTACCTAATCCCACATGGTCTCTGTGGACCCCTGGAAGGAGTTATGTGGGAGAATAGTCTGGGTCCAGGTCATAGGAACCCCTGATTTTCAGCAGCTGTTAGGATACTGTCTGGCCCATTTTCCTCAGTTTTCTAAGCGTAAGTGGGAAGAACTGAGGTTAAATTTCTGCCAGATCACTATTAGCTACTCTAGACTGGCAAATGGATTTTCTAGTCTATGAGCTTCTTTCCTTAACCTTTCTCTCATCTTACAACTAGGTAAATCCAAAAGTAATGGGATCCAGAGATGGTAAAAGATTGGCCCAAGGTCACATGGCAAAGCTAGAATTCTTACATTGCTCTGCACTGGCAATCTAAACACAAGGTGTTACCTGACTGTCCAAATCCTCCAGCAAATGGCAAGTCATTGGACAAGTCATTTAGTCTCTTTGAGCCTCACTGTTTCCTTTTGTCTAAAAGGAGTAGGCCAAATTGTCCCTTGAGTCAGAGAGTGAGGATGCTCTACACCAATATAGGCAATGATTGTGGTTCCCACCCTGTGGGCTTGTCTAGTCTAGCTCTTCCATGTTGTAGGTGGTCAAGCAAGACTTTCCATGCACCAGGATTGAAAAGGGAGGCCGGCACTCCACACAGTCTCTGGGAGGTCTTGAACCATTGACTGACCCACCATGCTATTTGGACTTTGAATAGTAGATAAGGAAACTGAAGTCCAGAGATGGATTGTTTGAGAACAATTAGGAACTCAGAACTGTCTCCTGGGGCTGTTCATCCTTTGGTGACTCCTTTTGGGTGAGTGGTTGGGAAAGTACACTGTAGGCCCTAGTACAGCCTTGACTGTCTCTTTGCAGAAACCAAAGCCACCTATGGCTTCTGCTGAGGGCCCAGCAGTGCCGTCTCCATCCCCACAGCGAGAGAAACTAGAGCGTTTCAAGCGCATGTGCCAGCTGCTCGAGCGAGTGCCTGATAGCTCTTCCTCCTCCTCGGACTCCGACTCTGACTCTGACTCATCTGGCACGTCGCTTAGTGAGGATGAGGCTCCCGGGGAGGCCCGGAACGGGCGTCGGCCAGCCAGGGGCAGTTCTGGCGAGAAGGAGAACCGTGGGGGGCGGCGGGCAATACGCCCTGGCACTGGGGGACCACTGCTCAGCTGGCCCCTGGGCCCTGCCCCACCACCACGGCCTCCTCAGTTGGAGCGGCACGTGGTACGGCCCCCGCCTCGAAGCCCTGAGCCTGACACTCTGCCTTTGGCTGCTGGATCCGATCACCCCCTGCCTCGGGCTGCCTGGCTTCGTGTCTTCCAACACCTTGGACCTCGAGAGCTGTGTGTCTGCATGAGAGTCTGCCGGACTTGGAGCCGCTGGTGAGTGGCCAGATAGGCCTGGGTTCCATTGCTGCCACGAGTCTTGCTCATTAGGTCTCTGATTCTCTCTGAATCTTGGCCTTCTTTCTAGTGTCTATATTGTAACAGAACCCTTTCCTGGTTACTGTGAGCTCATTTAACCCTCCCAGTGGCTCTGTGGAGAGGAGATAATAGAACCAGGAGTTTGAATCTGGACCCCATGGCTCCATTTCCCTTTAGCTTTCATTTATGTTAAGAATTAGTAAGTTTTCAGCCGGGTGTGGTGGCGCACGCCTTTAATCTCAGCACTCAGGAGGCAGAGGCAGGTGGATCTCTGTGAGTTCAAGGCCAGCTTGGACAGCCAGGCCTGTTACACAGAGAAACCCTGTCTGGAAACAAACAAACAAAAAAAGAATTAGTAAATTTTGAGGTCCATCTTCTGAGAATAGTCTGATTGGTCCCAGTTTTCATTTGAGAAAACCTTTACAGGTAGCCCTTATCCTTTAAAGCAGCCATGAGTGTCTTGGGCCTCCTGAATCAGCCATCCCTTCCCTCCTGACTCCCCCCCCCCCCCCCCCCCCACCTCCTAACCCTGTTTAGAAATGCTAGCCTTCCTTCCCCCAAAGCCTGTCTTCTCTTCTGAGCCTCTCCCAACAAGCTTCTTCCTCCATTACGCTCCCACAGCATGGTGTTCCCCTAATGGAGCACACAGAGGCCTTTGGCATGCGGACAAGCTTTCATTATTTATTTTCATGTTCCCATCAGTTTCTGGGGTTGGGGACAGGTACTTTGTGTCGATTTTTATCTTTATATCCCCAGCACAGTACAAAGGCAGTATAGAGAGATATTCAAGAAATGTTTCACTAAGTGAATAAATTCAAGGTTTTTCTCAGGACTCAGATTTCCATCAGGGCTGAGACAGGAGGCTGAGACAGGAGGAGCCTGAACTGGAGGCCAGTCTTGGCTACATGATGACACTTTGTCTTCGTTCCCCCCTCCCCCCCTCAAAAAGTACAGTTCTGTTTGTTCACATAAATAGCACTGTGAGGGGATGAGGCATGCTTGAAGCTTGCTAGTCAAGTTAGGGGTAAATTAAAATTCCACCCTCTTCCTTTGGGACAGGGTCTGGAGATAGTACTTTGCCTTTGGTGTCTGAGGAGTCAGGGAGGCTGGTATGCAAGTAGCCAGAGGCAAATGCCTCTGGTAGACTGTTTGCTCCACTGAGTCTATGGCCTTGGGGTAGTTTTTTTAACTTCCTCATGCCTTTCTTTTTTTTCTTTTTTTGTTTTTTTGTTTTTTTGTTTTTTCGAGACAGGGTTTCTCTGTGTATCCTTGGCTGTCCTGGACTCACTTTGTAGACCAGGCTGGCCTCGAACTCACAAAGATCCGCCTGCCTCTGCCTCCCAAGTGCTGGGATTAAAGGCGTGCGCCACCACCGCCCGGCTCTTTTTTTTTTTTTCCTAAATCCTCCTCCCTTGCTTTTCTCCCTTCCCTGTACTAGGAATTGAACCCAAGGCCTGGTGCATAGGCAAGTCCTCTACCACTAAATTATATACCCTGAGCCACATTTTTCCTTTTTATTTTTGAGACATGGTCTTCAAGTTGTGTAGATTGGCCTTATGGTCCTTTTACTCCAAAGTAGCTAGGATTACAGGCCTGCACCACCAGCCCTGGCCTCAGGTTCTTCATTTCTTCATATAAAACCAGGATAGTTCTCACAGCAGTTTTTGTAAGATAGTACACTAGGACTGAACAGAATATTTGAGAAGTAGAAACATCTCAGGCCCTTAGCTATGGTCATTAGTCCATGTGCTTACCCATTGAAAGATGAGTGTTTTAGTCTAAAGAACTGTGCTCTGGAAGGGTTCACAGACAGACTAGGATTGCTGAGGGTTATCATGCCATCTGATACTGTTTGGGGAGATGTTTGTCCATGCCTTTCAGGCTAGCTCTATGCTTGACACATGGGATCCAGAAGAGACATGTAGCTGGAAGTGGACAAAGCAGAGAGGCCAGGGAGTGCATGGTGTTTCCCGGCTTGGGACCTGCAACCTGGCCTGTGGCTCTTGTCAATGGTGACTAATACCTCTTAAGGCCTCTGTTTCTCACTTGTAGTCTAGGATGAATATGAATGAATGCATTTGGACCTCGCGTCCTAAGAAGGACTGTCTCTAAGGGGCCTCTCCACTTCAGAATACCAAAATTCAAACTGTACAAGTTTGTATATGATCTGTTCAATCTTTAGATGATTTATGGTAGCTAATACAATGCAAGTGATAGGTTAGATAGTTACTATACTGTGGTGTTTAGGGAATAGCAAAACCAGTCTCCTTCAGTATATGAGCAACTTTTTTTAGATGTTTCCCTCCATTTCCCTCCATGGGCTGGTGGAATCTTAGATGCAGAAGCCAAGTTCTGTTTGCCTTGTGGGATTTAATGAGGCAGTTCCTGCAGAGCACTCAGTGAAGTGCCTGAGGGGACTGAGGCCTCAGCAAATAGTGCCTTCAGGTGAGAAGACCCAGCTAAGGGCAGAGCAGAGGCCTGTGAGGACCTACAGTGGGGGGACTTGTCAGGAAGCTCTGCCAGATCTGGTCACTGAAGCAGGAGCAGAGAGGGGTACAGATTGAGACTTTGGGGAGGAGCTGAGAAGACAGTGTCCTGCTGTGAAGTCAGAGCCCTCCTGCCTCAATATTGCACCAACATGCCTGGCTCAAGGCCCTAGTGAGAAGAGCACCTGCTCTCTAATTCCATTGCTTGGAAGATTGAGGCAGAAAGATTGCAATTTCCAGGCTAGCCTAGCAATTTATTAGACACTTCTCAAGATATAAGGACTAGGAGGACTGAGTAGTGGCACACGCCTTCAATCCCAGCACTTGGAAGGCAGAGGCTGGTGGATCTCTGTGAGTTGAGGACAGCCTGGTCTACATATAGATAGTTCCAGGACAGCCAGGGCTACATGTTAAAAAAAAAAAAGGAAAAGAAAGGGTGGAGGGCTGGGGAGATAGTTCAGTCCCTGAAGTATTTGTCCTGAAGACCTACCTTTCATCCCCAGAACCCATGTAAAAGGCCAGCATTGAGATAGGAGAATTTCTGGGGCTTGCTGGCCAGCCTGCCTAACCTGATGAGCAAGCCCTAGTTCCTGGTAAGAGACCCTGTTTCAAAAAAACAGGGAGGTGGGGGTGGGGGATAGCTAGAGATGGTTTGCCAGTTAAGCCCATGCACCGCTCTTGCTGAGGAGTCTGGAGATGTAACTTAGTGGTAGAGCACTTGCTTATTTCCATCCTAGGTTCAAGCCTTTGTACTGCAAAAACATGGCTTAGACTTGCTGACTCATTGGCTGTGAAGACTGTATTGTGAATATCAACTGATTGTGACCCAGGAGCCTAGGTGGGAGATAGCAATATTCTTGAAGCTTGGGAGTCACAGAAGAGGAGCAGACAGTTTCAGCAGAGAGATAAGAGCTCAGATTTGATCTCTTTGGTCTGAAAAGCTTTTGAGCCAGTCAGTTTCCACTGACAGGAAAGCAAGGTTTGGTGCTAACTTACAAGTCTTCATCCTGTAGGAAGCAGATTTGGTAGAGCTGTGGTTCTCAGCCTTCCTAATGCTGCCACCTTTTAATACATACACTTACTCATGTTATGATGACCCCCCAACCATAAAATTATTTTTGCTAGTCAGGCAGTGGTGGAGCATGCCTTTAATCCCAGCACTGGGGAGGCAGGTGGATCTGTCCACCCTGGTCTACAAGTTCCAGGGCTACACAGAGAAACCCTGTCTCAAAAAAAAATTTTTTTTTGCTACTGTTATAAATCATAATGTAAATATCTGTGTTTTCCAGTGGTCTTAGGTGACCCCTGTGAAAGGGTCATTTGACCCCCCCAAATGGGTTGCAACCCATAGAACCGCCGTGATAGAGTGTGATAGAGAGAGGAGAAAGACCAACCCAGGAAGTTGTGAGATCAAGGAAAGAAGTGGGGCCTACAAAAAGAAAGGCCGAGGAAGAAAGGAAGGAATGCTGAGTAGTGGTGCTTGTGAGGTGCAGATGAGTGACCAAAGGTGGCCATTGGATTTACTCTCAGAAGGCCTGGTGGTAGAGTGCTTTCCTAATATCCAGAAGACCTGGGTTCCATCTCCAGCAGCATACACATGCAAAACCTTGCTGTGCTTAGAGAAAGGGAGCCAGAGTCAAAGGCATCAGCTTCAAGTCAGGCACTTGGTCCATTGAGTCCTGTTGCATCCCTGGCTCTTGAGAGGGCAGCTGACATCCACTAGCTACTAAGACAGCGTTGAGCATAAATGAAGAAATGGGGTGTGGAGAGAGGTAGAAGAGGGTGTAGCTGGTGAGGCTTGTAAGTAGGAGAGCAGGCAGTTGCAGGCTTTCCTGTCTGGTGGCTTTGATTATTTAGAGCTGGGAGGCAAAGGGCAGGCAAGGGAGTTGTGGAGGAGGTGTTGATGTACTAGGGAGACACTGCAGTTTTCAAGGACATGGGCAGAGAAGGAGGTGAACAAGGCACTGGCACATGGTCAAGGCTGGCTGGTGGGAGACTGGAGGACCGTGGCAGTGTTAGGAATCCCAGAGAGCTCTTAGAGAACTAGCTGTGACCTCTGCCCACAGTGAAGTTGAATCTGCAGAGAGCACTTAGGGCTGGCTCATCTCTGTCCCAGGGGACTTCTGCAAGATGAGGTTTGAAACTGCACTGGAGGGTTTACAGAAGGATGTTGTGGGCTAGGCTGGAGTCAAAAGCGGGGTGTGTCCAGGCCTGCCTAGTCAAGAATTCTTGTGTGCTTTGTCTTTTAAGTGCCACCTGTCTCAGTGTCACCCCCCAGCTTGAAAAGACATCCATGGCTTTCTCACTTTCAGCCAATTCCCAGTCCCATTGGACATGTGCTGGGCCCCAGCACAGCCCTCCTGTGCTGCTCCCTGTGGTGGTGTAATGAGCCTTTGAAGTTAGAACTCTGACCCCATTTTATGGCTTGGCAAATGGAGGCCCAGAGAGGTCTCTCCAAGTGTGGAGGTGTAAGAGCTGGGGTTTTTAGATCGTCACAGCTTATAGTCTTCACCTCTGGTTCTGTATCTTCGACAGTGAGCATGCTATGCTGGCTGGCATTGCAGCCCTCTTTGGCCTTCCTATTGCTACCCTGGCCTCCTTGGTAGCCTCATGCATGCCTTTTCCCCTCAGGATTCAGGCTTCGTCTACATAATACCTATGGGTCTTTGAAGGAGGTTTTGTTCTTTATTAATCAACTTATGTATATATGTGTGCTTGTGTGAGCTTTTGTACAGCACAGGCAAACAAGAGCGTGTTAGATAACCTTGGAAGAGAGCTTTAGGTGTTGTGAACTGCCATGTTGGCTCTGAGAACCAAACCCAGGTCTTCTGCAAGAGCAGTAAGTGTTCTTAACTGCTGAGCCCTCTCTCTGGGCCTTGAGTACATTTTTCTTTTTTTGAGTACATTTTTTAACCTCTCTAGGCCTTATGTTTCTTTTTTTTCGGCTTTATGTTTCCTAACTGTACAAAGTCGGTGAAAATCATCTCCCAGGGATGGTGTGGACTTGAATGCTTAATGCAGAGAACAGAGCGTGATACCTAGTAAACCTTGGATAAGCACATGCCATTAGTCCGGTCATCATCAGCACCATTGTGTTATGGTGAATTGTCCTCATTCTTGCCACCGGCGTTTCCCAGAGCTGCCATATTGTCTTGCTCCTGGGTGTAGACGAACACTGCCTTTGTCCACCGTCCCCTTCATGGAGTAAGGCTGCTTTCTTCACAGCCTCAGCTTAGGTATTGTCTCAGCAGCATGTTCCCCTCTCTTGGTCTCTGAGTTGAGCTACCACATCTTTATTGCCCTAGTTTTCCCCAATGATGTCTTTGCCTCTTCATGCCCGGGAGAGACTGAATACTCCTGTCTGTGAGACCTCAGCAGTTGGCTGCTGCACTGAGGGTTAGTACCAGTGTCCTGGGACTGACTGCATTGGGATGACTTGGCTCCAGCCAAGAAACCATCATGGGGACTGCCTGATTATGAAGGTCTAGGGCTGAACCTTGAAGAGTCTGGGATAGTCGGCCTTCCTGACAACAACAGAATGTGCTAGAGTATGTTGGCACAGACAGCATTGCATGCCTGTATAGGGAGGTGGGCATTCTAGCCTGGCTTTTGTGGAATATGATACAAAACTACAATTGGGGACCTGGAGGACCCTCAAATTAGGGTTTTCTTTCCAACTGTGGACAGTCCAGGAGGCCTTCAAGGAGTGGAGCTGTTGATCTAGGACTCACAGCTGGTCAGAGAAAGGCTTTGAATGTAGCTGGAGGGCAGAGTGGCAAGGGATAGAGGCTGGCTGGATAATGGGTCTGGTTCTGTGTTCTTTTTCTTAGAATTGGAATTTGTTTATTGGTTGAGTGTAGGGGATTGAGAGAGACTGGAAAGACAGCGAGGGAAGGAAGAAATAAAGGAGGGCATAAGGGTTAGGTAGCGGAGGATTGGTTCAGATTTGTAACCTTTGCTGAAATGCATTACAGCTGTGGAGCATTGACAACGTTTTTTGGTGGGGGTTGTTTTTTTTTTTTTTTTCTTCTCCTCTTTTGGTTTTCTTTTCTTGAAGCAGGACATTAGTATGCAGCCTTACAGGCCTCCAGCTGGCGGTGCTCCTCTCCTTGCCCTCCCCAGTGTGGGACTGAAGGTGTACACTTCTACACCATTTATTTGTGTTTGAGTCAAGCTCTGGCTCCACTGCCCAATGTAACCTCAAACTCCTGGGCTGAGTGATGCTCCTGCCTCAGCTACTTGAGAAACTAGGCCTACCAGCCTGTGCTTTGTGCCCAGTTTCCTAATCCTTTTAAGTGACAGTAAATCAAAACTAAATTTGTTAGTTTTGAAAAGGAGGTCTAGCGAGGCGGTGGTATCATAGTCTTTAATCCCATCATTTGGGAAATAGAGGCAGGTGGATCTCTGTGAGTTCCAGGCCAGCCTGGTCTACAGAGTGAGTTCCAGGACAGCCAGGGCTACACAGAGAAACCCTGTCTAAGGAAAGAAAAAAGGAAGTTCACTGGGAGCTGTTGTACCTTTAGTACCTCTGTCATCCATATCACCCGCTTAACTAACTCAGTTGTTAGGGTAGCCCACAGCCATAGCAACTCCTGGCTGGAAGGTAAAGGCTCTCGTTGTATTTTTTTACTGGCTTTTTCATTATGTTTATTTATTCATTTATGTGCACGTGCACTCTTGTTAGTGCAGGGCGGGGTGGGGTGTCCCTGGGAATCGAACCTTTGTCATCAAGCTTTGCATCAGTACCTTTATCTACTGTCCCACTATGCAGTATAGACCAGCCTTTAATTTTTTTATTTGGGAGGAAGTGTGGTGTTGAGAGGACGGCTGAGGTTCTCTTTCCACCTTGGCATGGGTTCTGAGGCTGGAACTCACCGTTAGGTTTACATGGTGAACTTTCTACTGCCGAGCACAAAGGCTAGCCCTGAGGCTTATTTTAAGCTTTGCATTTGTGTGGACCACTGGTGTCTGGTGTTCATTTTTTGTGTTTTGTTTAAGACTGGGTCTCATAGCTGAGCCCAGCCTTGGATTCCTGGTTGTCCTGTCTCCACCTGTCAAGTGCTAGAATTACAGGCATGTACCACTACTCCCAGCATGACACTGGTTTTAAGTGCAAATAGAGAATGACTTAAACTCATGCCAAATATGGTGGCACACCCTGTAATCCTAGTTTAAGTGGAAAGAATACCTCAAGGTCTTTTTTTTGTTTGTGTTCTTGATTTTTGAGACAGGGTCTCTCTACATAGCTTTGTCCATCCTTGAACTCACCATACATACCAAGCTGGCCCCAGACCCCAAACTCACAGAGATCCACTTGTCTATGCCTCAGAGTGCTGGGATTAAAGGCTTATATCACCATGCCTGATCTACCTCAAGTTCTAAAGTATCCTAGAGTAAATAGTGAGTTCCAAACCAGTTTGGGCTTACATAGTGAGTTCCAGACCAGCCTGGGCCACAGTGTGATACCCTATTTCAAACAAAGTTAAACCCATGCTGTGCAGAGAAATAGACAGACAGTGAAACAATTGGAGTTCAGTAATTCATCCTTCAACCTGAGACTCCCCCAGTCTCAACCAGTCCTACTGCTCTGACTGCCCATCTAGTTCACTGGGATTCTCTGACTTGCCTTTGAAAATTAGACGACCTTGGAGTTTTGAGGGACTTCAGTGTATTATAAGATGTTGGCAGCTTCCTTTAGGAGGAGGGACAGGTAAGGGTTACTTGATAAAATATTTGGAAGTCCTTCTACTCACTGGTGCTGGACTAGTTGAGTCTTTTGGGGTGGGGGACTTAAGACCTGCTTACCTTACTTCAGGATGTGTGTGTTTACATTTGGTACTCCAGTGCCTGGAACTTACTGGGCTTGAAGTTCAATGAACAAATGGAAAATGGTGAGTTGTTGAAGTAGTTCACACTGGCTTCGTTCATTGAGTCAACATGTGTGTGGTCACACCTGTCTTTAGTGTGTTGGATGCTGGGGATCCAGAAGTGAAAAACGCCAATCTGCCCCTGTGGAACTTACATGCTAGTAGGGGAAACTCCAGAATCCAGCATACAGAAAGTATCAGGGCTGTAAGTGCAGCAGGAGTGGCTACACACATGGCAGAGAGAAGCTGAAAAGTGCCCGTGAGTTGTCATAACTTTGTAAGGGAGAGAGATCAAGAAGCCCAGAGGTAGAGTCTGGGGGCTGCTTTCAGATCTCTTTGGCATTAATTACATCAAATAGTGTGTATGTGTAGCTATCTGGCAAAGTGCTTTATAAGTTGGAAGGTCCATGGACTGTAATTACTTCATTTGATCTTAGAGCAGCCCTGTGGGGTGAGCGGCCTGAGTCATTATCTTCAGTTTATAACTAAGTCTTTCTGACTCAGGGAGAGGAATGGACTTGCCCAAGGTCTTGCTTCCAGTTAGCAATGAGGTGGGGTCCTAAATCCAGTCTTTTGGGCTGGAGGCCAGAAGATTCTTCCCATCCTTGGGAGAGGAGAGAGCTGGGATTGTGGGGCTCTTTGAGAGAAGGGGCCTGAGGACTCTGTCTCCCCCATGTGGCTGGCAGGTGCTACGACAAGCGTCTGTGGCCCAGGATGGACCTAAGCCGGAGGAAGTCGCTAACTCCACCTATGCTTAGTGGGGTCGTTCGCCGCCAGCCTCGTGCTCTGGACCTCAGCTGGACAGGTGTCTCCAAAAAGCAGCTCATGTGGCTTCTGAACCGACTGCAAGGTAGGACTGCTTGATGGGTCAGGATGGGTGGGAACAGAGGCAGGTTCCAGATGAAGCTCTAGCACCTGCCTCCTTGTTTCTAGGTCTGCAGGAGTTGGTGCTTTCTGGGTGCTCCTGGCTCTCCGTCTCTGCCCTGGGTTCGGCTCCATTGCCGGCACTGCGGCTCTTGGACCTCCGCTGGATTGAAGATGTTAAAGACTCCCAGCTTCGTGAGCTGCTGCTGCCTCCACCAGACACCAAACCAGGTTTGACCACCAGGCTCATCTGTAGATGGGTTCGGGGAAGTGGAGGTGTGGACTCTTAGGGCTCTTCTGAGGTGCCAGGTGTCAAAGTAGGCAAAGAAATGGAAGAAAATAGGAGTTTGAGTAGGAAGACCCATCTTGGCCACTTTTCATTTACTCACTTTTACTACTGTGTGCTTTGAACTAAGTCTTTTATTTATTTTTTTTTTATTTCAAGTTACATCTCAATCACAATCCCCTTCCTACCCTCCCCTCCAGTCCCACCCTCCCACCCTCTTCTTCCCCCTCAACTCCCCCATCCACTTACTTTTTTTTTTTAAGTTTAAGGTATATCTTCCCCCCACAAACAGGTCCCCCTTTTAGTCCAACAAGTGACTCTTTCTCTTATAACAACAAATATAATACAAAACAACAGAAATAGTTAGGCCACAATTATGAGGGTTATAGGGCTTAGCGTACATTCCCAATGTCCAGTCCATACATATATGCTTTGAACTAAGTCTTAAAGGAATAGGGTTTCCTTCACAAGGGAAGAAAAGGCCTGGTGAGTAACAGTGTTCAAATACTTCTCTCTGGCCCCAATAGTCTCTTCATCCCGGAGCCAGGAAAACCACCCAGAAGCACACATCTGTGTGTCAAGCCCGTGCCTTACCTTCATGGTTTCTACAGGTGTGAATAAGGACGGACCACTCTTTGTTTCCTGTGCCCAGGGATCTCTGCCCCTGTGCATGTTACACACGCACTCTATCTACCATTGAGTTCACAGGTTTGGTTTTTGTTACACTTGTGGTTTTACACAGGGTCTCGTTATATAGACCAGGCTGGCCTCAAACTCACAAGAGATGAACTTGTCTTTGCCTCCCATGTGCTGGAATTACTGAGCCAGGGGACAGGTTTTGTTCTGTAGCCTAGACTGACCTGGAACCTGTGCTGCTTTGCCTCCTGAGCATTGAGTTACAGATGTGCAGCGTCATCCTTGGATAGACCCATCCTTTTCCCTGTGGTGCGAGGGCGGGCTTAGCTTGCCTCCTATTCTATTGCCTTATGCCATCAAAGTTTTAGCTACTTCAGCTTTCTTGCCAAGCTCTTTCCAATCCTGGGCCGTTTCATTTTCTGAATCATCTTCGCCTCTTACACTGTACCCTCCTCCATCTAGTTTTTGTTGTTGTTTTTGAGACAGGGTTTGTCTGTATAATAGCCCTGGCTATCCTGGACTTGTTTTGTAGACCAGGCTGGCCTCAAACTCGAACACACAGAGATCCACCTGCTTCTGCCTCCCGAGTGCTGGGATTAAAGGCGTGTCCACCACACCTGGCTAAAGCCTCGCAGTATATTCATGTGACCCTAGCTGCTCAGGAATTTGAGGCAGGAGAATCAAGAATTCGGTGCATGCCTAGGCAACATAGAGACACTTGTCTCAGAAAGTAAATGTGGAGAGTTCAACCAACATGCCTGAGGTCCTAGGTTCAGCCCCTGACCCCCCTCCCCTCACACACACACATGCCTGCATCTGCCTCCTGAGTGCTGGGATTAAAGGAGTGCACCACTGCGCCTGGCCTTGAAAACTTACTTGTCTTAGTCTGTGACATCTGGTGATGTTTCTCAGAGCCAGGCTAGTCTGGCAAGTGATGGTATTCTGATAGAAGAGTCTGATTTGGTCCCAGGCCTGGGGGTCCTAGCTCTCTTATGTCATAATCATGCGTTCTTAGACAGGTGACTTTCTGACCTGAGCCTCAGTGTTGTCAACTGTAAGCAGAGGTGATTAAAATAGAGGATTGACTTCCTTTTGAAAACTTTAAATTTTTATTATTTTAAATTATATGTATATGCTTGTGTGTGCACATGAGTGCGGGTGCTTACATAGGCCAGGGGTGTCAGATGTCCCCAGAGTTGAAGATACATACAGGTGGTTGTAAGCCATCTGATCTGGGTGCTGGGAATTGAACTCAGGTCTTCTGGAAAGGGTGGTATATGTGCTAAACACCAAGCCATCCTTGTAGCCTCAAGGCTTGGCTTCTTGAAGTGTAGTTACAGACTCAGCAGTGTCATCACAAGAAAATTTGGAAGAAAAGTAAATATGAGACCTTGGTCTTCATGCTAGACTTAACTGCAGCTCTGAAGTGAGAGCAGCAGTCCACCAGCCAGGGACTTAAGCTAGTAGTGTGGGATGGGAGGACTCTGAACTCTTTCCCCTGGAGGTAGGGAAGGAGGAGGCCCTGGACTCACTGTGCAGTGGCCAGCCGTCTGTTGAGCATAGATCACCCCATCAGCGCTTTGTGGACAGAGCCACTTGTGGAATGTAGCCCCAGAGTGCGGGGACGGAGTTAGGTTTGAAGCTGAAACAAAGATGAGACTCAAGGAATCCATGTAGGTAGTATCAAGGAGTTACCCTGCCCTGTTTAGTTTTCTCTTGCTGTGAAGAAACATCACGACCAAAGGAACTTGGGGAAGAAAGGATTAATTTCATCTTACACCTTCAGGGCAGGGAGTAGAGCAGAGACCATGGAGATAAACCGCTTACTGACTTGCTCTCCATGACCTGCCCAGCTTGCATTTGTTATAGCACTCAGGTCTTGCTGCCCAGGATGGCATTGCCCACAGTAAGCTGGGCCATCACACATCAATCATTAATTGAACACGATTGAACATTAAATGAACATAAAAGAATGTCCCCACAGACTTGCCTGCAGGCCAATTTGATGGAGGCTATTCAGTTGCATTCTTTCTCTGCAGAAAGCTTGTGTCAAGTTGACAAACATAAAAGCAAGAATAAAAATAAATAAAAACCTTAACCAGCACACACCACCAGAGAATTTAAAGTAGAGGAGAGATCCTATCCCATTTGTGTTCGAGAACGGTTTCCTTGAAACCAGAAAATAGATCAAGCATTGTCGCACTCAGGAGGTAGGACGCCAGAATTGCTGCTAATTTGAGGCCAACTAGGTCTTCTACAAGGCAGGCCAGCCAGTTACATAGCAAGGGTGTAGGAGGGTGTCTGCCATCAAACCTGATTCTGGTGGAGGAGAAAGAATTCAAGCAAGACTGTGCTAGAACTGTAACCTCACTAGTCATGGGGAGGGTGAAGGGATGTTTATTGGATTAAGGGTCAAAACACTGAACATCCTACTAGGGACAGAGCACTGAACAAAAATTCCTTTTTCTTTTTTTTTTTTTTTTTTAAACATTTATTTATTTATGTATACAGTATTTGCTCTACATATATGCCCGGGCAGATCTCAATGTAGATGGCTGTGAGCCACCATGTGGTTGCTGGGAATTGAACTCAGGACCTTGGGAAGAACAGCCAGTGCTCTTAACCTCTGAGCCACCTCTCCAGCCCTAAAATTCCTTTTTCTTGGAACTGACATTTTTATGGAGGGAGAAAAAG
Source organism: Lophiomys imhausi (assembly GCA_907164525.1). Lineage (NCBI taxonomy): Eukaryota > Metazoa > Chordata > Mammalia > Rodentia > Muridae > Lophiomys > Lophiomys imhausi. Next base: position 11,946,075 of record CAJQZJ010004755.1, on the reverse strand, counting down.
ATCCCAAAGGAAAAATGTACGCCTAGGAGTGAAAGGAATGTTAAGACTGATTCTCTCACTGGAGGCCTCCCTGAGGGGATAGCAGCACTGGTCAGATGAGATGACTTGGGTGCTGTGGGTGTTTGAAGAGCAAGTCATGTGCAGCAGCAGCAGCAGGGGGTCACTGAGGGGGTGTTGGGAGCCAGTGTAGGACAGGTAGAGCTAGAAGGCAGTGGCTGGGCTCCTGGGGCAGTGTCCTGGGTAGGAGGAGCCTCAAATGCTAATGCTACTTTGTCTGCCCAGGGCAAACAGAGAGCCGAGGTCGACTGCAGGGGGTGGCAGAACTTCGCCTAGCAGGCCTGGAGCTCACTGATGCCTCCCTGAGGCTCCTGTTGCGCCATGCTCCCCAGCTCAGTGCCCTGGACCTGAGTCACTGCGCCCATGTCGGGGACCCCAGTGTCCACCTCCTCACAGCCCCCACTTCCCCTCTCCGAGAGACACTGGTGCACCTCAACCTTGCAGGTAAGTGTGATCCCGTCCGCCGCACTTGCCTGGCGGTGTGGCTCCCCCGTCTGTCACCTACCACCTCCTCACCTATCTAGTCTCAGCTTCATTACCTCATCCCCAGGGTGCCACCGTCTCACCGACCACTGCCTTCCACTGTTCCGTCGATGTCCCCGTCTTCGCCGCCTAGATCTGCGCTCCTGCCGCCAGCTCTCACCTGAAGCTTGTGCCCGGTTGGCAGCTGCTGGGCCCCCTGGCCCCTTTCGTTGCCCGGAAGAGAAACTACTTCTCAAGGACAGCTAGTTGGGTGCCTATGTCCCCTCCCCCCACCAGGACTCAACAAGAGCACCTGGACCTTTCGCCTTCATTTCACCCCCTGTTGGGAGGCCAGGTTATTTTCTTCATGACTTGGCACTCCTCAGTTTTAATGACTTGGGATATCTGCCCAGGCACTTGAGCCAGCCTTCCCCTTCTCTCCCACCTGCACTGATATCTCTGGGGTGGTGTTTGCTTCCTATCTCTCCCTTCCACCTACTTCATTGTCCATTCCCTTGGGGGAGTGGGTCAGGAGGAACTGGGGAGGTGTTGAGCCAAAGGGATGGTGGGAGGGGCGGTGAATGTGCAAGTCTTGAGTAAGGAAGAATGAGGGGAAATGGTATCTTGCTCACAGGATACCGGGAGCCAGGAGGCTGGGGGCGGTGATGGATGGGTGTGGGAGGGCAGAAGGCAGACCAACAAGGGTTCAGGGAACAAAGACCACAGTTGGGTGGGTTGGGGGGCCAACAAAGGGAAAACAGAGGAGCAATTGGAGATCCAGGTGTCAGATAGGGGCTTCTACAAGCCAGGAAATGCCAGGGCTGGGGGCTGGGAGAGGAGCAGATGTGGGTCCAGTACCCTCTCTGTGAGGTTACCCCTCTCCCTTTCCTCTGCCCAGATTTCAGTCCTTTCCCGACCCTGACTCCTTGAACGTCCCTGAAAATGGCAGCTATTGCAAGGAGTAGGGGCCACGGTCTACCTGCTGTTCAGCTCGTGGCCCAGGGGAGTGGTGAGGGGTAACCCAGACCCCTACCTGGCTCTCTACACAATACTTGAACATTCATCTGTACTGAAGTGTTACTTGAACCGGGGGAATCTCGGACCTGGGGGAGTGTGATGTCGGGACTAGCTTGACCGGAACTGGGTTAGTGGGTACCCAGTTTGGACTGTCCCACCCCCAGCTCTCTTGCGTTACTGTCTCAAACAGCTCCACCCCTCCGATTTGAGTTGAGGGTGGGGAATGTCAGCCTAAAAGATGGGCAAGATGGGACCCCTCCAGCTTGGTTCTTCCCATTCTTTCATCGGCATGGAAACTTGAGTCCCATTTGCCCAGGGAACTGCCACTCCTGGTTGCTATAGGAATAGCAGCCAATGGACACCTCCGGAAATCAGTGCTAAGACTGGAAACGGTCCCTCTTAGTTGCTGTGGGAACTTAGTAACAGACTCTTGGCACCTCCCGTCTCCCCACCCCTTTCCTTCTTCCAGTGTGGGGGTGGGGTCTCAGAGCCTGGGGGAGGAGTCGGGTCCAGATCCCACTGAATTTAGGCCAGGGGGAACTGGATTGTACCACATGGGGTGGGGGGAGGGGGAATCTATCCACATACCTCAGGTAACAGGAAGGTGCGCGGGTTGGGGGCGGGGGCTGGGTGGACCAAAGGCAGGGGGGCCTGGGGTTGGAGAAAGGGTTGACGATGGGGCCGCTTGAGGGAGCGGGGAAGGCACCCCGGCAAGGGGCAAGTGGGGGACCTAGGCGGGCTGGACCCCTAAACCCCCAAGTCTGTACAATACGGTTTGCTATAAAACTCAGAATCTTCTAGCTGGGGCGGCTGACTTTCTGTGTCTGTCTGCAATGTGGAGTCTGAGTGGTGGGTAGGGATGGCGGAAGGGGGTTTCTATGGTCACTTGGGGGGAAATGGTCTTAGTTTTCCTGAAATGGCTATTCGAGGAGGAGTGTGGAAGTCTGAACACCTGTGAATGTCCAGGTGTATGTTAGGTGGTCTGAGGCCAGCGAACCCCAGGCGGGAGCTGCGTCTGGGTATTCACCTTGGCAGTTCTCCGGCACAGGGATACTTTTGGTGGCCTGGGTCCTGGGGGTCCATCGAGATTTCTGCCCGCAGGCCGTTCTGCGAGGTTCAGTCTCCTGGCTCCGCCCAATCATGTGGCCACCGGGCTCCGCCCCTGCCCCGGTTCCTGTTTCGGCCCCTCGGCCTTCCAGACGCGTCTGTCCACTCCCTGTGCCACTGTGCCGCCCGGGATGGGGTCCCGCCCGCGCTTGGGCCATCCTTCTTGGGGTCACAAGGCGCCTCGGCCCCTCCGTGACCCTTGGCGCTTGTAGTGTAGCCATTCTCAGGATGAAGGGCGGTGAGGGGGACACGGGCGAACAGGCCCCGCTGAACCCGGAGGTGGACAGCCCGGCAGGCTCGGCTACGTACCGGGAGTTCGTGCACCGCGGCTACCTGGACCTTATGGGGGCCAGTCAGCACTCCCTGCGGGCGCTCAGCTGGCGCCGCCTCTACCTCAGCCGGGCTAAGCTCAAAGCCTCCAGCCGCACGTCTGCTCTGCTGTCGGGCTTCGCCATGGTGAGGGGCGGGAAGGGGTGCACCGGGCGGGTGAAGCACGTGATGGGTCGAGGAGGCAAGAAAATGGGTCCCTAGTAAGTGCAGGACGGAATAAAACGGGTTCTTCAGAGAGAAAGAAGAAACAAAATCCCAAGGGACTGGAAAAGCCCTTTCTGTCAGGGACAGGATTGTAGTAGGCACGGCCCTAGGAATATAAACTGAGGAAGATCAGTCCCAGAAGTGTCACAGAAGAAGGGAGTGAAGAGGTCAGCAGAGGCAAACTGGTGGGGGAGAAGTCTGTTCTCAGAAGTGATGTAGTTACCAAGTCCTCGAGAGTTAAAAGGCAAGTCAGAACTAAATGAGAGCCCATATCAACCAGATCCGGGCGAGGGGGATAAGGTAGGGTATGGAAGAGTCATCCAACTGGAAGGCCCGCCCTCGAGAAGTTACCCCCAGCTCTCAGAAGGCACAGAGAATGCTAGAATTGCCAGGAAAACCAAGAAACCAACGAGGAAGCTGCTGGGGAAGGAAGCTGACCAGGGAGCTAGCCGATAAGTCTGATAAACTGCACGTGTAGGAGGATAATGTCAGCTAACGGTCCCAGCAGTGGCCTCGGGAAGTGGGACTGAAGAAGATTCCAGAGTGCGGTCCGCAGATGTGTCCTGGTTCCTCCCTGCTTAGGGACAGCTGTGCGATCCCAAGCCGACCTCCAGTCCCGTTGCCGTCAGTAGGAAGTTGTGAGATCATAGAGGGTGCTGTCTTTGTGGTTTGCCAAGCTTGGCCACTGGGAGCTGGGATTCTTATAGAGGCCCCCAGAACTAGGTGTGCCAGGACAAGCTCCTGGCAGACGAGGTTCCGAGCAGTGTGCTAACTGGACTGAGTAGAAGCTGTGTTTGGACGAGGGCACTCAGCAGGGGAAGGGTATGGAGTGAATCTCTACTAGTTTAAGTTTTCTCTACACGATTGGAGGGAGAAAGAGAAAGCAGGCCTGGAGGGAGAGAGAGCATCCTTAAGAATGTACCCTTGGCCAGGTGTGGTGGCACATGCCTTTAATACCAGCACTCAGGAGGCAGAGGCAGGTGGATCTCTGTGAGTTCAAGGCTAGCCTGGTCTACAAAATGAGTCCAGGACAGCCAGGGATACACAGAGAAGCCCTGTCTCAAAAAAACAGAAAAAAAAGTACTCTTTTGTAAGTAGACATTGGAGGGAGCTGAGGTAACTTAGGTTAGTGCCTCCCTTTATTTTTCAATCTCAGTATCTGAATGAAAAATCTGTAAGATTGCTCTTGGTCTGTGGTGTTTATAGGGAGGGTCCAGATTCCCCCAAAGCAGTTTACTGTTCCTGGTGAGAATGACATTTGACTGCAAGAAATTGGCACCACAAAAAGAAGGGCATAGCAACTTCTGATGAGGGAGGCCAGCACTATGGCCCAGCATGTTTCTAAAGGAACAGTGCAGTCTGCAGAAATTGCAGATCATTGGGTGACAGCATAAGAGTCAGGACCTTCTCTGAGTATCAACAGGCTGGATGTGTAGGTTCTGGGAACAGGGACTTGCCCCAGTCCTGACGAAGAGAAGGCTGGGTCGGAACCTGGGGGAAACCAGAATCAAGACTGACCCAGATTCCTGTTTGTGAAAACACCTGCCTACTATCTGCCATGGTCCAATTTCCCCAAAATACTCAATTGTATTTCCTTTTGTTTCTTTCTTTTTTTGGGTTTTTTTTTTTTTTGAGACAGGGTTTCTCTGTGTAACCCTGGCTGTCCTGGACTCACTTTGTAGACCAGGCTGGCCTTGAACTTGCAGAGACCCACCTGCCACTGCCTCCCAAGTACTGGGATTAAAGGCGTTTGCCACTACGCCGGGCTCAATTGTATTTTCTTCCCACTACTGCCTTCCTGCATCTTCCCGTCTTGCCCCAAAATAATCTCAGGGATCCTTAAGAAACAGAAATGAGGGGAAATCCTCTTAAACCCAGATGGCCTGAGTTAGAATAACATACAAATTATATTCTAGTCTAGTTGCACACCTGTAATCCTAGCACTTGAAGTAGAAAGAAAGAAAAAAAACAAAAACAAAATCCCGAGTTTGTCTTTGGCTATACAGAGAGTTCAAGGCTAGCCTGGCCTCTATGAAATCCTCTTAACAAACACTCAATGCTTAGGAACTGATACATACAGTGCTTACAGAGTAGGTGTCAATAGATGGCAGTTTTTGATGAAGAAACAAAGTCTGAGATGTTGAGGCATCTAAGACTGCACAGAGAACTAGTGACAGGATTTTAACTTCAGCAGCCTGTCTTGAGAGCCCAAATTTGTACATCAATTCGAATGTTTGCAAAGTCCAGGCTGGCTGGGTGGAGTCCTATGGTTAAATGACTCCCTGGCCTGTCAAAAATGAACAGCCATGATTCAGTCTGGAGAGTTGCCATATTTGAATGCGGAGCTGGTTTGACTACATCTGCCAAGTTTTTTGTTGTTTTGTTTTTAATTTTTTTGTTTTGTTTTGAGACAGGATTTCTCTGTGTGTATCCTTGGCTGTCCTGGACTCACTTTGTAGACCAGGCTGGCCACCACACCTGGCAATTACAGACAACTGTGAACTGCCATGTGAGTGCTGAGATTTGAACCCGGGTCCTTTGGAAGAACAGCCAGTGCTCTTAACCACTGAGCCATCTCTCCAGCCCCAGCTTCTTGAATTTTAAGAGTTGGAAATTACTTTTTTTTTTAATGCCTTGGATGTTAGCATCAACTCTAATAGCGCTTAGTCTGTGCCTGGCTCTCTTCATAGCAGTTAATGTTTATTATCTAACGTTCTCAATGAGCCTGTTATCCCCATTTTTCAGGTAGGAAATTGAGGGAGGCACTTGCTCAAAAGATTATACAGCTGGCCAAGATAGCACATGACTGTGATCCTTGGGACATTGAGGTGGGAGGTTAGTGAATTTGAATCCAGTCTGAACTAATAGAGTGTTGTGGGGAAATTGCAGATTGTAGAGCTAAGAATGGACCCAGAGGTTTTAGTTTGCTTGGTTTGGGGCTTTTGTGACATACATTTATTTGTTTGGGGCTTTTGTGACATACATTTGTTTGTTTATATGGAGGGTCTCTAGACAACCCTAGCTGACCTGATATTCCCTAGTTCTGGGATTAAAGGCATATGTCACTACACCCTGTACTTCCGGGTTCTTTTGAGATGAACTTTCGATGTGTAGCATAGGCTACTCTCAAACTTGAGATCCTCCTGTTTCAGCTTCCCACATGCTGGGATGATAAGCATGTGTCAGCACACCTGCCTGTGTCTGCTTTTTATTTATCGTGGGTTGGGGATTGAACCGAGAGTGGTGTGAATGCTAAGCAAGGGCTCTACCACTGAACTACATAACCATCCCCTGAGTCTGCTTTCTGACAGGTATGTTATAACCATGTAAATGCTCAGAAAAATGTTATCCAACCCCTTTGATAAGTGGAGATTTCAAGGTCTAGGACATAGCTGAGCCTTTTAAGAGTATGAGTAATTGCAAGCCGGGCAGTGGTGGTGCACGCCTTTAATCCCAGCACTTGGGAGGCAGAGGCAGGCGGATCTTTGCGAGTTCGAGGCCAGCCTGGTCTACAAATTGAGTCCAGGACAGCCAGGGCTACACAGAGAAACCCTGTCTCGAAAAACCAAAAAAAAAAAAAAAAAAAGAGTATGAGTAATTGCAATGCAGGGTGGCTTATCCCAGCACTCAAGAAAGCTGAAGCAGGAGGATCACAAGTGTCAGCTCAACCTGGGCTGCCTAGCAAGTTACAGACTAGCCTAAATTGTAAGAGTAAGACACTACCAAAAAGGAGGTCAGGGCAGGGGAGCCTGGGTGTCTTCTTCTAGGCACTGTCTAAGCTTTAGGGATGTTGCAATGATTCTAAACAGATGAAACAAAACACCTGACAAAGACATATTACAGGGACTCAATGTCTTCCCTCTTGTGCCCACAGGTGGCAATGGTGGAGGTACAGCTGGAGAGTGACCATGAATACCCACCAGGTCTGCTAGTGGCATTTAGTGCCTGCACCACTGTGTTAGTAGCTGTGCACCTGTTTGCACTCATGGTCTCTACATGTCTGCTGCCCCATATTGAAGCCGTGAGCAACATCCACAATCTCAACTCTGTCCACCAGTCACCACACCAACGACTCCACCGATACGTGGAGCTGGCCTGGGGCTTCTCCACTGCCTTGGGCACCTTTCTCTTCCTGGCTGAAGTTGTTCTGGTGGGCTGGGTCAAGTTTGTGCCGATTGGGGCACCCATGGACAAACCGGCCCCTGTGGTACCCATATCCCAGGTGCCACCTGTGACCATCTCCCTTCGTTTAGCTTCCAACCTCACACCACCCTCTGCTTCCATAGATACATCACAGCATCCTTCCAAAGCCTGCCCACCTCGGCAAGTGTGTGGTGGTGCCCATGGGCCAGGTTGGCAGGCAGCTATGGCTTCCACAGCAATCATGGTACCTGTGGGACTCGTGTTTATGGCCTTTGCCCTACATTTCTACCGATCCTTGGTGGCCCATAAGACAGACCGCCACAAGCAGGAGCTTGAGGAACTCAGTCGCCTGCAGGGGGAGCTGCAGGCTGTGTGAGCCTGGCTTTAGACTTGCAAGTATTGCCTCAGAGACCCCAGGGATCTACAAGACCTCATTCTTTGTCCCAGGCTTGAGCCACCTCCTGTAACCTACTCTCAGGTAGAGGCCAAATTCCTACTCAGAGTCCCACACTCTCAGGGATGGTCCCTGTCATTTTGTCCCAGTGGGCTTCATGACTCTGCTTGGTTGGAGGAACAAGAGAGGAAGAAGAATGGTCTCAGCCTAAGGATCCTGGGGTAGATGGAGGAAGGGAGGCCCTAGTGGGATCCTTGGTGGTACCAAGCAGTTGCTTGCCCCTCTACAGGAAGCTGGCACCTGTGCAACTGTCCTCTAAAGCAGCTGTCCCTTGTGTGTAATCATTTTTACAGTTGGCTTTGATGGACTCCCAATTCCTGACTTGGCTGCTGTAGACATCTGGGTGTTTGTTCCTAGGATGAGCTACTCCCCACTTGGTGACTTCTGGTGGTGCCTGTCCCACTGCTCATGTATCTGGCTCTTACCCTCTTTGGCCAGAACTGTGGAAGGAGGAATCTTTGAAGACTAAAGAGTTGTGCCGCTAGCCTGACCCCTTGACAAGGGTTGGGTGAGTTTGTAAGGGAGAAAATCAGTCCTTAGAATGCAAAGCTATTTAGACACAGTTTTTTTTTGGAGGGGTGGGGAGCAGTGTTCGAGCCAGGGTCTCACTATGTAGCTCTGACTGTCCTGGAACTTGCTCTGTAGATCAGGCTGGCCTTGAACTCAGAGATCCGCCTGGCTCACACTGAATTTTTTTTTTTGTTTTTGTTTTTGTTTTTTTTGTTTTTCGAGACAGGGTTTCTCTGTGTATCCTTGGCTGTCCTGGACTCAATTTGTAGACCAGGCTGGCCTCGAACTCACAAAGATCCGCCTGCCTCTGCCTCCCAAGTGCTGGGATTAAAGGCATGCGCCACCACTGCCCGGCAGAATTTTTGATGCACCTTGTTTTGTAAATAAATTGTGTCTCACATATGTTCTTGTGGCTGTGAATGGGGTGAAGGGAAACCTTGGGTAAGATTACTTTTTCCTAAGGACCACGTGGAGGTAATATACCTGATGTGGGGCATGAGTCTGTCAGGTTCTGTCAAGTTGATAAATTTCTGAATGTGAGGACAATCCAAGACTAAGGCCTCTGAACTCGTGTTTCTAAACTCGGGCTTTCCTATATGCTTCTTTCTTGAGTGATCTCTTCATCCTGTGGGGACTGTTCATAAGTTCTCTCATTTAGCCATCACACCCCTCTCAGTAAACAAGGCTCATTTTTCCCATTTCTGAGAGGCAGCTGAGGCCAGGAAAGCTGGCATCTTGTCCACAGCCACACAGTCTATGACCTCAATTTTCCCATCTTACAGGGGTTTCTGTGGAGGGGCAATTGGCACCCTTCAACTGCCACAAAGCAAAGGAACCACATCTCCCATGCCTTCATGTATATATATTTCTCAGACTCATAATTTTATACCACAAATCCTATGTTCTAGTCTTGTAGTGAGAGACCTTGGACAGATTCTTTCATTACTTGAAATGTTCAATTAAGATATGTAAAACAAGCTCCAATAATTTTTCCCACAATGTTGTGAGGGTTACCGTAAGTCTTTTTGACCAATAGGCATCCATTCTGGAAGGGTACCCTGAAACAAGGGAAGTCAATGGCTCGCACGGTGTCATGTAATGAGGGACTGTTGTAGAGGGGGGCACTTAAGGCATCTTCAGCCCAGGAAGTAGACCTGGTGAGAGTGCAGTTCTTTGAGACCAGAGTGCCTGTATTCACCAGATAAAAAGGGTGTTGAACCTTGGGGCAACCTCAGCTTTGGGCTTCCAAGTGAAGCCAGAGCTGGGCTTGTCCTAAAGCTTAGCAGCAGAATCCTGTGAGCATATGGACCCTAAGCTTAAGACCTACTGCCTAAGGACAACAGGGTTAGGGCCTACTTAAGAGTCTTTATGCCTCTCTTAAACTAAACAGAGTGAGCCCTGAGACAGCTTTAAGTCTTTTTTTTTTTTTTTTTTTTTTGAGATAGGGTTTCTCTGTGTATCCATGGCTGTCCTGGACTCACTTTGTAGACCAGGCTAGCCTTGAACTCAGAGATCCACCTGCCTCTGGGATTACAGGCGTGTGCCACCATGCCTGATGACAGCTTTAAATCTTAACCCCTAGTTGGTCCTCCCTTGGGCCTCTTTGATGTAGCTCAGTATCCCTGTTTGCCAAAACGGACTGTTTTTTTTTTTTTAATGCCACTCTGCTTTTTATATTTTTATTTATGTACATTGGTGTTTTGACTGCATGTGTGTCTGTGTGAGGGTGTCAGATCCTCTGGAACAGGAGTTACAGACAGTTGTGAGCCACCATGTGGGTGCTGGGGAATTGAACCCCCGTCCTCTAGAAGAGCAACCAGCGCTCTTAACCGCAGAGCCATCTCTCCAGCCCCCAAAACAAACATCTTAAAACTAGCCCAAGGGAGGTGTAACTAGGGTGCTGGCCTAGCATGCAGGAAGCCCTGGTTAGATTCTCAGCATCCTAGAAACCGGTTATGGTGTGCACACCTGTAATCCCAGCACTCGGGAGTCAAAATGATGAGTCCGTTGTATGGCAAGTTCGATGTCATTCTGTCGTAAAACAACAGGGCCCGAGCAGAATAGCGGGAAGGCACCGATCACTTTATTATGTGCGTCGGCAAGGCAAAGTAAAGTGCCTGAGTCACGGCTCCTGGTAGTATTTTTCCACCTCCCATTCCCTCCTCAGGTTTTGGTGGATTCTATGGGAAGAGGCCCGTTATGCCTTGCTCCGCACGCGTGGCCACGCCTCTCTGCGCGGCGCATTAGCCCCGCCCACAACAGGATCCGCAGATTCGCTAACCGACTCATTGGGATTATTTGGGCACCTTTTCTTGTCTGAAAATTTTTCATGAAACTCTGAGAAGACTTTTTCCTTGTAACCATTTAGCCCTAAGTCGGGAGTGGGCTGCTCCTTGAGTTGTGCTAGTGAGAAAGATCCAGGATAGCGGTCGACTCTGCCAACAGGGCTTGGCGAACCAGGCGTCGTTTTCTTGACTCTACCTCAGGTGAGAGGTGGTGACGGCCAAAGCCCAGAACGGTGGCGAATCTGCACTGCAGCCTCATAGGCATTTGGGCTGCGCAAGGAAGGGGCAGGGAAGAGGAGCAAAGGAGCGCGCATCCTGTCCACTCTTTTGCCCCGCCCGCCTCGCGAATCTGCGTCGTTCCACGCACCACTCAAATTTCCCGAGCTCCGGCCGGCCTCCTCCCCCCTCGTTCCGCCCCCCGTTCCTCAGGGGCTTGTCGCAGCTTTCGTCGCCGCCGATTCGTCACGAACCCCAAAGCCGGAGCAGCTGGATGAGGGTGGTGCAGTCCCCTCTCCGGGGGATGCGGCCAATCTTCAGGCTCCCTGGGCTACAACTCCCGAGCCTTTCTGGGCGCCGGCCGAGGCAAGGCCGCTACCTTCGGCCCCGTGGATCTTTCCGCAGTACTTGTAGCGAAAGTGCGAATGCGGACGCGGTGCCCGCTGGGCCTCGTGCAGGTGGCGGTGGTGTTTGGTGCGCGCGCCGGGGAGGTGGTGGTGGGGGGGGCGCCGCCGCCGCCACCGCTGCGGGGCCGGGTCTCGCGCTGCCGCCGCCGCCACCGCCGCCGCCTCGCGCCGCTGAGGTGCTGCGCGCGGTGGGGGGAGGGTGAGCCGCTCGCCACGAGCGGGTGAGTAGGGCTCGGGCGCGCGTGCGCGGAGACGGGGTGGGGGGGCACCGAACGCGCCCGGGCGGGAGGAGAGGGCAGCGGCGCGCGTTACCCACCCCCCCTCCCGCCTGGATTCAGGGACCGAAGCTGGGTCTCAGGGTCGGTCTCGCGGTGTTTCCAACGCCCCTAAGAGGTGCCACCTCTGGTTCGGAGGATCGGGGCGCGGGGACGCGAGCGGCTGTGTGAGAGCGGGAGCGGGGCTTGGCCCGGGCCGCTGGCCGGTGAGGAGGCGGGAGGGGGCGGGGCCTACGAGGGGACGGGGGAGGGGTCTTGCGTGGAGGCCAAGTGGGGCGCGCTAGGGAGAGCGGGAAGGTAAGGGGGCGCGAGATGGGCCTGGGCCCCGAGGGTAGAATTGGGGGTGGAGAGGAATGGAGTGTTGTAGTGAACCCGGGTCCTCAGGGCAAAATCTGAGGGAGCCACGGGTCATGCTTAGGTGTGGAAAGTGGACTGATAGGAGAACCTGGAATCTGGGCTAGCCACTGAGGGGACAGCGCAGGAGTCAGGCCTACGTCTTGGACCCCCATTGCGTATCCCTCTTTTCCTGACAGTGTAAATGAGCAAAGATGGACCAGGAAGGTGGGGGAGATGGGCAGAAAGCCCCGAGCTTCCAGTGGCGGAACTACAAGCTCATAGTGGATCCTGCTTTGGACCCTGCCTTGCGCAGGCCTTCTCAGAAGGTGTACCGCTATGATGGAGTACACTTCAGCGTCAGTGTGAGTGCCCTAGGTCTTTTCTTGACTTCTTTGGACCTCTTGTCTCCCCTCCCCGCGTTCCCTTGTTCAGTATTCAACACCCAGACTTCCTGTACCTGTAGCTTGGTTTTTTTGAGATTGAGCAAGTTTTCCCATCTCCTCTGTATACGGGTCTCTGCGTGGGCTTTATAGAGTCCATAGCCTAGTAGTACTTTCCGCCTGGGTTCATCTCTTCCTCCTTTCTTTACTAGGACTCAAAGTATACGCCGGTGGAAGACCTCCAAGACCCCCGCTGCCATGTCAGGTCCAAAAATAGAGACTTTTCCCTCCCAGTTCCTAAGTTTAAGGTAAGTGTTGGTCTCCCAGCATGTTGATCCTTGAAGGGTGTCATGGATCCTAACACCCTGGTCTTCACATAGCCTACCAAAGTGTCTGTTGCAGTGGAACACTGACAGCCAGATCTCGTTGCTTTTTGAGTCTGTGAGACTGAGATGTTTTAGACAGGTGGTATACTTGTATAGCTGAGGTGACTCTGGTACATCTCTGGTGACAAGAGTAATGACGTCTGGCAGGATGAGGTATTGGTAGATATTCTGAAACAGCATGACAGTCGGGTATCCAAGTAATTCAAGCTTGTAAGAGCAGCTCCATTTCCTACTTTAATAGGATATTCTTCAAGCTTTGGACTGAGCTTAGAAAATTGGTGGCTCTATGTCTCCTTCCAGTTTGGCTTTTTGTTTTCTTTTACTGATTAATCTAGAGTAACTTATGGGGTACTTTCACCCCTCTTTGACTCTTCCTACTTTCCCTGAGTAGGTTCACTTAGTGCTTTATTGCCTGAATGTTTACTTTCCATGCCTACTTTCAGCCAGTATCTGCCCAGGCATAAGATTTCAACACATCTTTATTCCTTCAACCCTGCTCTCCTCAGTTTCTCTTGACTGATAAATGGCAGTACCCAATACTCAGATGCATGGGCTAGAAACCTCGGAGTCACCCAGTGGTCCTTTCCTTTTCATCTTCATCTTTCTCTTTCCATTGCCATTTTCTTCATGCAGAGTCTGACCTTTGTCTCACTTGGTTTCTGTGGTTCCCTCCTCAATTTTAGGCTTCATCTTGCTGGCATTTGTCTCTGGTTGTAATGTTCTTACTTTACTTTTATTTTCCAAGTCTGTTTTTTGTTTTTATTACATCATTGATTTTTCAGGTATGTGTGTTCACAAACTAGCTTGCATACTCTTGTGCACATGTAGAAATCAGAGCACACTTATGAAAGTTGTTCTTCACCATGCGTTCTATGGATCAAACTCAAGGTTGTCCGGTGTGGTGGCAAGTATCCATACCCACTGAGCTATCTTGCTGGCATGCTAAGTCTGTTTTAAGCCATTGACGTATGGTTATTGCCCTGGGAAGGCCTTATCATTTTCTTTACACTGTACCCCTGTAATATTCAAACCAGACACTTCAGTTTTTCAGAAAATAGAAAAATGCTTAAATTTCTTGTCTTGGAAGACTGTTGTTTTGGTAAGCTTTGAGCATCTACAAAGTCCAGTAAGAATGATAGCATCTTTGTGAATCTTTTTCCTGTCTTTTCTCTGTATGAAGGATCCCTTTTTGGCTCCCAGATACCCTGTCCACACCTCTGTTACCACTGTCATGTTTGGATTATGTATATCTGGCTTTTTTTTTTTTTTTTTTTTTTTTGAGGCAGGTAGCCCAGGCTGGCCTTGAATTGAGAATCTATGTATATATTTACTATCTTTTAATACTAATCTTCTAACACTAGCACAGCCTCTCATGTGCTAGTATTATATATAAGTGTGCATACCACACTCAGCACTGTCTTGTTTCTTTTCTGAATCGGAACCTTTTTCCTGCTTTTGTGTTTCTAGTATCTAGCTTATGGTAGTCAGTAGACCTGGACTATCAGATTATTTTCTTCTGTTACTTCTTCCTGTATGTGTTGATTCTTATTTTTTGTGTGTCTTTTTCTCCCAATTGTTGCTGTTTTGTCATAAGAGGAATTCAAAGATAGGTCAAGGCTAATGTAGATGTCATGAACCCTACTTCACTTCCCCATCACAGCAGTCTCTCAGATTTGTCTTGATTTCATGGATCCCTCTGAAGTTTCCCAAATGGTAAGGAAACTGTTCTCATTATGGAAACCCTAGACCAACTCTTGTCTTTCCACAGCTGGATGAATTCTATATTGGACAGATCCCTCTGAAAGAAGTAACTTTTGCAAGGCTCAATGACAATGTGCGGGAAACCTTCCTGAAGGATATGTGTCGGAAATACGGTGAAGTGGAAGAAGTGGAGATCCTACTTCATCCCCGTACTCGGAAGCACCTGGGCCTAGCCCGTGTGCTCTTTACCAGCACTCGGGGTGCCAAAGAAACTGTCAAAAACCTCCACCTCACCTCTGTCATGGGCAATATCATCCATGCCCAACTTGATATCAAAGGTGAGGACTGCCTTGCATGTTTAAGGTTGGTTTCTAGCAGGGATTACATATACAAATACCTATTGTGCTCAGCCAAGTAATCAGGGTCATGATTCTTTACCAAAATCAAAATCTTTTTTTTTGTTTTGTTTTGTTTTTTCAGACAGGGTTTCTCTGTGCATCACTGGCTGCCCTGGACTCACTTTTTAGACCAGGCTGGTCTTGAACTTGTAGAGATCCGCCTGCCTCTTCCTCCCAAGTGCTGGGATTAAAGGTGTATGCTACCACGCTCAGCCATTACAAACAGCTGTGAGTTGCCATGTAGGTGCTGGGATTTGAACCCCAATCCTTTGGAAGAACAGCCAGTGCTCTTAACTGCTCTGAGCCATCTCTCCAGCCCCCAAATCAAATTCTTTTGTTTGTTTGTTTATTTGTTTGAGACAGGATTTCTCTGTGTAACAGCTCTGGCAGTCCTGCACTCACTCTGTAGACCAGGCTGGCCTCCACCTGCCTCTGCCTCCCAAGTGCTGGGATTAAAGGTGTGCGCCTCCACGGCCGGCCCAAAATCAAATTCTTAAGGCCAGCATGTTTCTGAACTTTTAGAGAAAAATTATGGTACATGCAAGTATTTTTGTTTTGTTTTTTAATATTAACAACATGGTAATGACAATACCTCATTGTCAGTCCCATGGTTCTACCCATAAGATTAAAAGCCTGCTGGGCGTGGTGGCTCACGCCTTTAATCCCAGCACTTAGGAGGCAGAGGCAGGAGGATCTCTGTGAGTTCAAAGCCAGCCTGGTCTACAAAGTGAGTCCAGGACAGCCAGAGATACACAGAGAAACCTTGTCACGAAAAACCAAAAAAAAAAAAAAAAAAAGATTAAAAGCCTGCACCATCACCACCTGACCAGGATTTAAAAAGAAAAAAAGATTTATTTATTGTACTTATTTTTATGTGTGTGACTGTTTTGCCTGAATGTATGTCTGTGTATATAGCACATATGTCTGATGCCCATAGAAGTCAAAAGAAGGCATCAAATTCCCTTGTAACTTCAGTTTTAATGGTTGTGAACCACCATGCAGGTGCTGGGAACTGAACTTTGGTCTTCTGGAAGAACTGCTGAGTCATATTTTGTGCTTTCTTCAGTGGCACATATACTGAAATTGAAATTTTAGGTAATTGAAGTACTGGAGTTTTAGGTCAGTAGTAGAAGATATGCCTAACGTGCTCATGGCCTGCCAAAAACCCCACAGCTCTGTGAAGATAAAGATGAATAAAGCACTAGCTGGGCGTGGTGGTGCACGCCTTTAATCCCAGCACTTGGGAGGCAGAGGCAGGCCGATCTCTGTGAGTTCAAGGCCAGCCTGGTCTACAAAGTAGTCCGGGACAACCAGAGATACATAGAGAAACACTGTCTTGAAAAAGCAAACAAACAAAAAAAAGATGAATAAAGCAAAGCTTCATGGTGGCACAGGCCTATAGTCCTTGTGTTGGGAGGAAGAAACAGGAGGACTGTTTGAAGCTAGCCACATGATTCTAGGCCACCTAGGACTCCATAGTGAGATTCTGTCTCTAAACACCAAAAAGGAACTGGGAGATAACTTAGCGGGTAAGAGTACTTAATGTACAAGTATGGGGACCTGAATTTGAATTTTTATCACTCAAATAATCCAGGTATGGTTGTGTGTGACTGTAACTCATTGTTGGGGAGTGGAGACAAGCAGATCCCAGGAGCTCACTGACCAGCCAGGCTAAGAAATGGCAAGCTTCAGTTCTAATGAGATCCTCTCTCAAAAGAGTGAGATAGAGTGCAGTAATGGGAGATATCCAGTGTCTTCTTTTGGCCTCCGTTTGTGCAATTGAAAGATACAAGTACATCATACACAAATAACAATAAAGAGAAATGAAGTAGGTTTGAACTGCTGTCAAGGAATTATAGGGGAAAAATGAGACTCATGGCAAACTAAGTTATAGTACCATCCTAAGAGAAGCAACTATTAATTGGTGTTTGGAAATGGGAGTGAAGACTAATGTTTCCAAATTTGACTTTAGACTTTTGTATGTAATCTCACAGTTTGTTGTGTTTTTGAGACACAATCTCACTATCGCTTTAGCTCACAGAGATCTGCCTGCCTCTGCTGCCCGAGTGCTGGGATTAAAGAGCCTTCAATAGTTTTGTTGACTTTTTTAATTTTATAGGTTTCACTCTATAACTTATGTTACCCTTGAATTCTACACCTGGTCTCATGGGTTTATTTTTGGTGTTTTGTTTTGCCTTTAAAGATTTATTTTTGCTTCTATATACGTGTGTGTTTGTGTGAATGTATGCACATGTGTGTGTATACCATAGAGGCCAGAAGAGGGTGGTTGCTGGATCCCTTGGAATTGGAGTCAGGAATAGTTGTGAATCATGTAGGTGGTTGGAACCAAACTTAGGTCCTTTGCAAAAATATAAAGTGCTCCTAACCATTGCACTATCTCTCCAACCCCTTTTTTTTTTTAAAAATAATTTATTTTTTTATTTTATGTACATTGGTGTTTTGACTACATGTATTTCATCAGATTGTTTGGAACAGGAGTTACAGACATTTGTGAGCTACATGTGGGTGCTGGGATTTGAACCTGGGTCCTCTGGAAGAACAGTCAGTGCTCTTAACCACTAAGCCATCTCTCCAGCCCTGTTCTTGTTTTTTGAGACAAGGTCTCATGTAGCCCAGGCTGGCCTTGAACTGTATTTGTAGCCAAGGATGTCCTTCTATCTGCCTTCATCCTGGATTGTAGACTTGTACCTCTGTGCTTGCTTTGTGTGGTGCTGGGGGTGAAACTCAGGGTTTTATGCATGCTAGGAAGGCACTCAGCCAAACTGGGTGACACTCCAATCCTTGTTTTGTGTTTTTAAGTCAGTCTTTCTGTGTCTGTCTCTGTTTGACCTGTACTCACTTGTAGCTCATGTTGAGTTGGACCCTTGGCCTTGCCTCCGTCTCCCTAGTACGAGATTACATGGCCATACCACCATATCTGGCTTTTTTTTTTTTTTTTTTTTTTTTTTTAGTTTTTAGTTTTTTAGTTTTTCAAGACAAGGTTTCTTTATGTATCATCTCTGGCTGTCCTGGACTCACTTTTAGACCAGGGTAGCCTTGAACTCAGAGAACTCCTCCTGCCTCTACCTCCCAAGTGCTGGGATTAAAGGCATGTGCCGTCACGCTGGCTTGTTTTGTTTTTGAAAATGGTTTCTTTGTGTAACAGATCCCTGGCTGTCCTGGACTCACTTTGTAGACCAGGTTGGCCTTTAACTCACAGAGATCTACCTGTCTCTGCCTCCTGAGTGCTGGGATTAAAGGTATGGGCAACCACGGTCAGTTGCAACTCTTCGTTTTTAAGGATTACATCCTTCTGAAAGTTTTTCTTTTTTACATTTAATTGGTGTGTGTGTGTGTGTGTGTGTGTGTGTCTCCGTGTGTCTCTGTGTGTCTCCATGGTACGTGTGTGGCCTCATGTGGAGGTCAGAGGACAAGTGGGTGTTTGGTCTCTGCTTTCCCCATGTGGGTTCTAGGGATCAAACTTAGATTGTCAAGCTTGTCGGGCACTTTACCTACCAAACCATTTCACCACCTGAGTCTTCTAAGCACTTTTATGTCATTGTGCAAAGCAAATAAAATCCCCCTGTGGGCTGAATCAACTCTTGCAGCTGCAGTTCTGCAATCTTTAGTTTATAACATAAGGGGTGTGGGGCTTAGCAGCAGACAGACCTCTACTTTCTGCAGAGTACTTTTCTTGAAGTTTATATTTCAGATGACATATGTGTGTAAACTATGAGTTTAAAAAATACGATGGTTAGCCGGGCGGTGGTGGCGCACGCCTTTAATCCCAGCACTTGGGAGGCAGAGGCAGGCGGATCTTTGTGAGTTCGAGGCCAGCCTGGTCTACAAAGCGAGTCCAGGACAGCCAGAGATATTCAGAGAAACCCTGTCTCGAAAAACAAAACAAAAAAAAAAAAACAAAAAACAAAAACAAAAACAAAAAAAATACGATGGTTGAAGCTAGGTGTGGTGGCGCACGCTTAATCCCGGCACTTGGGAGGCAGAGGCAGGTAGATCTCTATACAGAGAAGCACTGTCTTGAAAACCCCCCCCCCAAAATAGTGATTGTATTGAACTCAGGGCCTCTCATATGCCAAGCCAAGCACTTTGCCTACCCATATTAGTTTTTGCGTTTGTTTTTGTTTTATACTTAAGAGGTGGAGATGAGCCAGACTTTATTTTATAAATCTGCAAAAGAACAATACATGGTGGTACATACCTGTAACTCCTGAACGTGGGAAATAGGGACAATAACATCAGGAATTCAAGGTCATCCTTTTCTTTTTTTTTTTTTTTTTTTTTGGTTTTTCGAGACAGGGTTTCTCTGTATAACAGCTCTGGCTGTCCTGGACTCGCTTTTGTAGACCAGGCTGGCCTGGAACTCACAGAGATCCGCCTGCCTCTGCTTCCCAAGTGCTGGGATTAAAGGCGTGCGCCACCACCGCCCGGCTAAGGTCATCCTTTTCTATGCAGCAAGTTTGAAACCAGCCTGGCTATTTGAGACCTCGTTTCAAAATAAATCAGTAAAAGGAAAGAAACATAGATCTAGTCAAAACAACACCAACCAGGTAGAAATGAGGTAGAAGCTGCCAAGGATTGAGTTAAGTAGGAGACTGATGTTCTAAAACAGTCAACATAAGAAATTATAGGAAACTTGAGACATGAGGAAGGAACAAGACTACCAAATTGGGAAGGTTTTCCTTCTGATTGCTGATTCCCATTTCTCTCTATCTAGGACAACAAAGAATGAAGTACTATGAGCTGATTGTCAATGGCTCCTACACTCCTCAGACTGTGCCCACTGGCGGCAAGGCCCTGACTGAGAAGTTCCAGGGCTCTGGTGCAGCCACTGAGACGGTGAGAAGCTTCCAGTTGCCATTGTGATAGGCACGTGTGCTATTACCTGGACACCAGGAGCAGGAGACATCTGGGCAAGCCCTGAACCTTACTGTTAAGTATAGGAAGAGCTAAGAAGAGATGATGCCTAGGTGCCTTCAGAAACAAAGAACTGTATTTTTGGATTGGGGCAGGACACACATTTAAACTATCCCTGATCTTTTTCCTTTTCTCCTTGCTTCACTTTTTCTCCAGACTGAAGCCCGCCGACGATCTTCATCTGACACAGCTGCCTACCCAGCAGGCGGTGCTGTGGGGAGCACCCCTGGCAATGGCACTCCCTGCTCCCAAGATACAAATTTCTCCAGCAGTCGACAAGATACCCCATCTTCCTTTGGCCAGTTCACCCCTCAATCCTCCCAAGGAACCCCCTACACATCTCGGGGTAGCACCCCCTACTCTCAGGATTCTGCCTACTCCAGCAGGTATGGGAACCACAGCTCTTGGGTCTGAGCTAGTTGATTTTGGGAGCCGCAACTGGGAAGAACAAGCCCCAAGTCTCTGTGAGAAGGAAATGGAAACTATTTTAGTCTCTGGCTCCAACTGACAGACTGCTGTTTTCAGGGACACTAGTGTAGGACTTGATCGGCACCGTAGAAATAGATGCTGAGGAGTTTTGGTTTTTCTGTTTTTAAGGGTGTGTGTGTGTGTGTGTGTGAGATTCCATGTATGTATATGTGTATGTCTGTGTATTGAATGCATACAGTGCCCAAGCAGACTAGAGGGAGACAGATCCCTTGGAACTGTAGTTACAGGTGGTTGTCCACTGTCATCTAGGTGTTGAGAAGTGAACCTGGATCCTCTGTAAGAGCAGTTAGTGCTCCATCTCTCCAGCCCATTTTTAGGTTTTTTTAGAGTTTCATGTATCTGAATGTGTTGCCTACATGCATGTCTGTACACACAGTGTTCCTTGTGCCCTTGCAGTGGACCACCTGGAGCTGGAGTGAAAGATGGTTCTGAGCCTCCCTGTGGTGCTGGGGTTGAATCTAGGTCTAGGGTTGAAATCTGAGAACAGAAACAGGCAGGTCTGGTCACATAGGTAGAGCTGACTGACTCCCGCCTTCTTCTTCAGTACCACTTCAACCTCCTTCAAACCCCGACGGTCAGAGAACAGCTATCAAGATTCTTTTTCTCGACGCCATTTCTCTGCATCTTCAGCCCCTGCAACCACCTCTACTGCCACCTCAGCAACTGTTGCAGCTACTGCAGCTTCCTCATGTTCCTCCTCTTCATCGTCCTCCTCATCTTCTTCCTCAGCCTCTCAGTTTCGTGGTTCTGACTCTAGCTACCCAGCATATTATGAAAGCTGGAATCGCTACCAGCGCCATACTTCCTATCCACCTCGCCGGGCCACTAGGGAGGACCCTCCTGGGGCCCCATTTGCCGAAAATACGGCTGAGCGCTTCCCACCTTCCTATACCTCCTACTTGGCTCCTGAGCCCAACAGATCCACAGACCAAGACTACCGGCCTCCTGCCTCAGAGGCCCCACCTCCAGAGCCTCCAGAACCTGGTGGTGGTGGTGGTGGTGGCTGTGGTTGTGGTGGTGGTGTTGGTGGTGGTGGTGGTAGTGGTGGTGGTGGTGGTGCACCCAGCCCTGAGAGAGAAGAAGCCCGGACTTCTCCCCGCCCATCTTCACCTGCCCGTTCTGGTTCCCCAGCCCCAGAGACCACCAATGAGAGTGTGCCCTTTGCTCAGCACAGCAGCTTGGATTCCCGCATTGAAATGCTGCTGAAAGAACAACGCTCCAAATTTTCTTTCCTGGCCTCTGATACAGAGGAAGAGGAAGAGAACAACAGTGCAGGCCCTGGGACTAGAGATGCAGGGACTGAGGTGCCTTCTGGGGCAGGTCATGGGCCCTGCACACCCCCTCCTGCCCCAGCTAACTTTGAAGATGTAGCACCTACAGGGAGTGGAGAGCCAGGGGCTACCCGGGAGTCGCCAAAGGCCAATGGACAGAACCAGGTGAGCCTGGGCTAACCATAGGACCTGGGAAGGAAGCTTGTAGCTTAGGGGAGAGGGAAAGTGCTCAGACATGAAAGCAAGTTTGAGGGAGCTCTAGCAGGAGCTGTCTGTGACTCTCCTCCTACCCTACAGGCTTCTCCATGTTCTTCCGGAGAAGATATGGAGATCTCTGATGATGACAGGGGTGGTTCACCACCTCCAGCCCCAACACCCCCCCAGCAGCCACCACCGCCGCCACCACCACCACCTCCGCCTCCTCCTCCCTACCTTGCTTCCCTTCCCCTGGGTTATCCTCCCCACCAACCTGCCTACCTCCTCCCACCCCACCCAGATGGACCACCACCCCCTGAGTATCCTCCACCACCTCCACCACCACCCCCCCACATTTATGACTTTGTGAACTCCCTGGAACTTATGGATCGACTTGGAGCACAGTGGGGAGGGATGCCCATGTCCTTCCAGATGCAGACCCAGATGTTAACTCGGTTACACCAGTTGCGGCAGGGCAAGGGATTGACTGCAGCCTCAGCCGGTCCTCCTGGTGGGGCCTTTGGCGAGGCCTTCCTCCCTTTTCCACCTCCACAAGAGGCAGCCTATGGCTTGCCCTATGCTCTGTACACACAAGGGCAAGAAGGTCGTGGGGCATACTCCCGGGAGGCCTACCATCTGCCCTTGCCTATGACAGCCGAGCCCCTGCCCTCTTCCTCACTCTCGGGAGAAGAGGCCCGGCTGCCTCATAGGGAAGAAGCAGAGATAGCAGAAAGCAAGACCCTACCATCAGCGGGCACTGTGGGTCGTGTGCTGGCTACTCTTGTCCAAGAGATGAAGAGCATTATGCAGCGAGATCTCAACCGCAAGATGGTGGAGAATGTGGCTTTTGGAGCCTTCGATCAGTGGTGGGAGAGCAAGGAAGAGAAGGCCAAGGTGAGGAGGACTAGTGCTAGGGGCGCTGGGACATTTGGTGTTGTGCTGAAAGAGATAGACCTTTGACTTCCCCAGATTGCCCAGTTCAAATTTGGACAAGAGAAAATGAAATAGATAGTAAGACTGTGGGCATTATGGGCTAGGGAGTCAGACACAGAGCAAAAGGTAGGCCTGGGTCAGAAGAGCTTTGTCCTGGCTCTCTTAAAAATGTTTGTGTGCTTGCCTTTAGCTCTATCATTTGTAACATTGTAAAAATTAGTAACTGTTTCCTAAGGGTGGATGGCCTAAATTGTAAAACTCTAGAAACTGCTTTAATTTGATGAGATAGTATCAACAGAGTAAGTTAATGCATGTTTGTGTTCCTGAGGCATACTGTTGGTTCTTGAGCAGGAGGGAATACCTGTGCTCTGGGTTCTGCAGCTCATTCTCCCTACTATCTGCAGCCATTCCAGAACGCAGCCAAACAGCAAGCCAAGGAGGAGGACAAAGAAAAGATGAAGCTCAAAGAGCCAGGCATGCTGTCCCTCGTAGACTGGGCCAAAAGTGGCGGTATCACAGGCATTGAGGCCTTTGCCTTTGGGTCAGGGCTGCGAGGGGCCCTGCGGTTGCCTTCATTCAAGGTATCCAGGAATGTGGTAGTGGGGAAAGCTGGTGGGCCTCCCTTGGGGAAATGGTGGATGGGAGTGGGGTGAGGTTGTGGATGATGGTGGTTGAGGGTTGTTTGTTTTGTTTTGTTTTTTCCCTCCCTCTTCACTTTCCTCTCTGGTTGAACTATAAGTGGGCCCTGTCTCTGTGTATCTGCCAGGTAAAACGGAAAGAGCCATCAGAAATTTCAGAGGCCAGTGAGGAAAAGAGGCCCAGGCCCTCTACTCCAGCTGAGGAAGATGAAGATGGTGAGTAGGAAATGAGTCAGAAGGAGAAAGGAGTCGTTGCTTAGTCTGATAGGAGCAGGAGGAGAGACGAAGAGATCAGGGTGTGTCTGAGGGTGAGCATCGAGTGGAAACATTGACGAAGAGTGAAAGTGAATGGAAGGAATTCCAGAAGGCACCAGAAGCATCAGAGAAGTTTCTCACTGAGGCTCAGATATGTTCTTAGCTCTGCTGTGCTGAGTGAAGTCATTCTGTGTTTGGGTTTTTCTAACTACAAAGTAGAAATCTGACCATCTAGAATCAGAACTTGAAGGATTCATCTAGCCAGGTTCGCTGTGTAATGCTCCTGTTGTACAGCCTTTCTAGTCTGCTGAAGTCTGGGTTGCTGACTGGCAGCTTATGTGACTTGAAACTTCTTTATTGAGTCAGATCTGCTTCCTTGGAAAACTCTCTGCCTTATATTATTTCTTGGGACAGATAAAACAAGTTGGCATCCTCTTACCCAGCTTAGAAAATGATGAAAGAAAATGTATGGGATGTAGCTCAAGTTGTATAACATGTTAGTGTGTTCCAGTTTCGTACTGAGTTTCAACTTTCCCATCTGTAAATTTGGCCTGTCAGTAAAGTGGGCAATAGTGTTCCTTTCTTCTGGGATAGCAGAGCAGTAACTACTGATAGGTTGCAACTGCTCTTGACTTCCTCTTGCAGATCCTGAGCGAGAGAAGGAAGCTGGGGAGCCAGGACGTTCAGGGACCAAGCCTCCAAAGCGAGATGAAGAACGAGGCAAGACCCAAGGCAAGCACCGGAAATCCTTTGCCCTGGACAGTGAAGGGGAGGAGGCATCCCAGGAGTCTTCTTCTGAGAAGGTAAGATGTTAGATGCCCCATGTCTGCCAGAAGCCTTTCCTGAATCCCTGTTCACACAGCCAGCTTCTCACTGAATTGGAACCCAGGCAGCCAGCAGGGCTTTGTGGGTAAGAACTTGTCATTTTCCTGTTAGTCTCATTTGTCCTTTTCTTTAAGGATGAGGATGAGGATGAAGAAGATGAGGAAGATGAAGAGCAGGAGGAAGCTGTGGATGCCACCAAGAAAGAGGCAGAGGCATCGGATGGTAAGTGTAGACAGTTGAGTAGAGTTCAGGTTTGAGGAAACATTATCTAGTTTGTCTTTTCCTAAATCTGTGTAAGTTTCCTACTGGACTTCTGTCAGTCTCGCCGTTGCAATGACAGTTGTTTTAGCAGCATCCTTTGGAATCCTGGGACTCTTTGGAACATGAACCTCATTAATTCAGAATACTCCCTCTTCTGAAACAGGCCTCCCTGTGGACAGCCCAGCAAAGTCTGTTTCTTTCCCCAGGTCCTCATAGGGCATGGTATGTATTCTCCTCTTCCCCCTTGATGCTACCAATCCAGACCACCTCATCTTAGAGCACTGCTCTTCCTGTAAGGCCCAGTCATCAGTCTGTTCCCTTTCTCTTCATCCCTCCTTCCATCACCACTCTTCTATCCAATTGCACGTCTCTTGACTTCCACAGCTTGCACTTGGTTTTGTGATCTCCATTCCTTCAAAAGTGTGTATTGACTGGAGAGACATTGCACAGTGGTTAATAGCTCTAACTGCTCTTAGAGGGCCTGAGTTTGGTTCCCAGTACCTACATGGTGGCTCACAACTGCTTGTAACTTCAGTTCCAGGAAATCCAGTACATTCTTCTCAATCACACAGGCATGTGGTGCACATACATAAACTCAAACACACTCATAAATAAATCTTTTTCTTTTTAAGAAATATGCATTAAAACACACTTATGTGTGTAAGTGTTTTAAGAACTTCAGACAAATCCTTGAAGACAAGATGTGGTTCCTCCTTTCAAGAACCTGTTGGGCCAGGCGTAGTGGCACAAGCCTTTAATCCCAGCACTTAGGAGGGAGAGGCAGGTGGATCTCTGTGAGTTTAAGGCTAGCCTGGTCTACAAAGAGAATCCAGGTCAGGCAAGGATACACAGAGAAACCCTGTCTTGAAAAACCAAAAGAAAAAAAAAAGAATGTGTTGGAGGGGGACAGACTCGACAGGTTGCACAAGTCCTGTCATTTCAGACAGGTTACCTTTTTTTTTTTTAAAGATTTATTTATTATGTATACAGTGTTCTGTCTGCAGGTATATCTGCAGGCCAGAAGAGGGCACCAGATTTCATTATGGATGGTTGTGAGCCACCATGTGGTTGCTGGGAATTGAACTCATGACCTCTAGAAGAGCAGCCAGTGCTCTTAACCGCTGAGCCATCTCTCCAGCCCCAGACAGGTTACTTTTTAAGGGCAGTGAAATAGGGTCATAACTTCTGGTGATGTGCTAGACCAGAGGAAAGAGCCACTGTTTTCTGCATGGCAGTTGAGGAATTCCTCCGAAATATTGTTTCAGCAGCGGCTGAGGATGATAGCAGTGATGGTGTAAGGTCTCACTGAAGAAGCAAAGGGCTGGGTTACCTCCTAAGAATGAAGAGAGACCCCTCCTGTGGGTCCTTTGGCTCTCTTCCCATCAGCTGTACCTCCAGTATGCATCATGAATATGTCTTCTTTGCTCCTCTGATCTGCTTTTCTCATTTCGCTTTTCTCATTTAGGTTCTTGGGGACAAGGTCTTTAGCCCAGGATGGCCTTTGTAATCCTTTTCTAGTTCTGCCTAAATGGAATGTTACCATTACAAGCATGCCATCATGCCTGGCATATGCAGTGCTGGGGTCAAACCTAGGGCTTCATGCTAGACAGGCGTCTACCAACTGACCTGCACCCCCACTCCTTTGCTGCAGTCTTGACTGACTTCTGTCTCCATTTCCTTCTTTCTGTTCTAATATATTTTCCAAACTGCTAATAACATGTCTTTCCTAAAATTTACTCTCTTCTTTACAAGATCTTTGTGGGACTCCCTGTTTTCTGCCAGAGTGACCTATAGGGCGTTTGCATACTCTGTTTACCCCCTGCACGTATGTTCTCTTCAGCTTTGTGTTACCATGTTCCAGTTCCTCCCCACCACCACTTTCTATTCACTCCATTATAAATTCATAGATCGAGCTCTCTTGCTCGCTCCCTCCCCATCCCACCCCCTCCTCATTGCCCTCCTTAGCCTTTCAAGTGCTTGCATTACAGGCATTTTTCATCATGCCTCTTCAGCATTTCTTAGTGCTCTCACAGCTAATACTGATCTTCATAGTGTGGTATATATAGTACTTTGAGCCTGTGCCATGGTGTGTAGGTGTAGGTGTAGGGTGGTCAGCTCTCTCCTTCCACCATGTAAGTTTTGGTGACCAAACTCAGGTCATCAGTTTGGCAACAGGTGCCTGCTGAGCCATCCTGCTGGCTCCTTGTTTTATTTTTCCAATTATTTTTTAAACGTTTATTAATTCAAGTTACATCTCGATCACAGTCTTTTCCCTCCCCC
>CAJQZJ010004755.1:11882588-11919225 GCA_907164525.1 Lophiomys imhausi | reverse complement strand
TTTTTTTTTTTTTTTTTTAGTTTAAGGTATTTATTTTTCCCCCCAACAGCTCTCCCTTTCAGTCCAAATAATGGTTCTTTTTCTTATAACTATAAATACAATACAAAACAACAGAAATAAATAGGCCACGATTATAAGAGTTATATGGCTTAGCATACATTCCCAATGTCCAGTCCATATGTATTTGGCACCTGACTTTAACATTCTACTATCTAACCATCTCCATGAGTTTAAAGTTCTATATCTAACTCAGCTTTCATACTAACTTGCCTCATAATTTTAAAAATATCTTCTTAGATCCAGAACACCCTCTTGATTCCTAAACAACTCAAAATTTAACTATGAGACTCTAGGTATCTATTCTTCAACCACCTCAGAGACCTGAGAGGGATAAATATATCTGATTATATAGGAAGTGCAGGGCCTGCAGCTTCCAAAACTAAAAAATGACATACCAGTGGCTGCCTGGACAGTTCCCATTTTCTCTCCATACATTACAGCATCAATCTTCAGCCATTTGGCCCCATTTCTCTGACAGACATTGGTTGTAGAGCAGGAATTATGAAGGACTTACCTACCCTGTCTTGGCAGAGCTAGGCTGTCGACTTACCTGCTTCCAAGTTTTGTCCTTTTTGGACAGAAGTCTGTCTACAGTTGAAGCAAGTGGTTTTTCTTGCCAAGAGAATGGCTTACCACCAATTCAATCATCTCCCACTGGAGATTCTTCGATGCTCATCTTCTACTTGGAGTAATATAGGGGGTGCTGTCAGGAGCTGACATGTCTCGATATCAAAAAATCTTGTTAAGAAAACATCTTTGAATGCCATATTCTGCAGATCTCTTGAGGTTTTTGAAGATGCCCTATCTGGTAGCCTTGTTTTTAAGGAAGAGTCTCACATAGCCCATGCTGGCCTCTAACTTACTATGTAGTTGAGCATGACCTTGAACTAGACCTTTTTTATTTAGGTTTTTCAAGACAGGGTTTCTCTGTGTAGCCTTGCCTGTCCTGGAACTTGCTCTGTAGACCAGGCTAGCTTCAAATCACAAAGATTCACCTGCCTCTGCCTCCCAAGTACTGGGAATAAAGGCATGCACCAACACCACCCAACTGACTGACTTTTTATTTTAATGATTTTTTTAAATTTAGTGTACAAAGTAGGGATTTCATTGTGACACTGTATATTGTATAACTATGCACTAGTCATACTTTCCCCACTCCTTGCTGGTGCCCTCTCTCTCCCAGATAGGTTCTCCTTTTGATTTTGTGCCACATATAGCCATTGTTCTCCCTTATTCTCCCCACCCTCTAGACCTCTCTCTACCCCCTCCCTATACCACGTGCTATTTCTACTTTTAAAATAAGTTCTGGTAGCCGGGCGTGGTGGCGCACGCCTTTAACCCCAGCACTTGGGAGGCAGAGGCAGGCAGATCACTGTGAGTTCGAGGCCAGCCTGGTCTACAAAGCAAGTCCAGGACAGCCAGAGCTGTTACACAGAGAAACCCTGTCTCCAAAAAAAAAAAGTTCTGGTTAGTCTAGAATTATTTGTGAGTCCATCTTCTTCTGTAGACCCACTTTGGTAGTCCAACTTGACTGCTTGCTAGTCTCCAGGTTTCTCTCTCTCTTTTTTTTTTTTACATTCTTGCTTCATCTCCATTTCTTTGTGGTGGGACATCTCCTCCTCCTTGGTTTCAGCACCTCCTTAGAGGGACCTTCCTAGACTGGTTTTTTTAAGCAGAACCCAGGGCTTTCTTTCCTTTATTCTCCAGTTCCTTATGCTGATGTTTGCCATAGTAAGCAGATACTTGCTTATTTAACCTCTGACCTTCTTGGACTTCAGCACCATGCATAGACCCTCACATCCAGAGTATTTAGGGAATGACCCTTCATTTTCACCGCTGATTGCTCCTTCTGGATTTCCAGGTGAGGATGAAGACAGTGACTCGTCCTCCCAGTGCTCTCTGTATGCTGATTCAGATGGTGAAAATGGTAGCACGTCGGACTCTGATGAGAGTAGCAGCTCCTCTTCCTCTTCATCGTCGTCATCCTCCTCCTCATCTTCCTCATCAGAGTCCTCCTCTGAAGAAGAGGAGCAGACACCAGTCATTCCCCAAGCTTCATCACCCCCTAGAGAAGTTCCAACGCCCCTTCCAGCACCTGATGAGAAGCCTGAGTCAGACAGGGTTGTAGATTCCCCCATCATGCCTCTCCCTGAAAGGGGGACATCTCCCACACGGCCTACAGGTATGTGGCATGAAACAGGTGACATGACATGACTAAGTTGTGTATTGATCAGTGTCTTAGAGAATGGTGTCTTCCTGTACCTAGGTGCTGTGCATATGTGGGGGCAGTTAAATGGCACATGGCAACCCTTAACCCAGAGCTCATTTCTACCTTTGCTTTCCTTTGCAAATGCGCATGTCCTTGCTGTTCTATAGCACATGCGTCTGACGGTGCTGCCGTAGGGACTATGTATTCATATAGTAGGAGTTTATTGAGCACCACTACTACCAATGGCAGTGTAACAGTGTGATGTTGTTTGTATCTGACAGGAACCATTCTCATCCCCATAAAGCTTTTGGTCTACAGGGAAATATAAGCCAGTTAAGCAATAAATGCATAGAAATAACTGATTTCAAACCAATAAGTACTATGAAAAGTGTAAAAAACTCAGACTCCTGAGGGCATCTGTGGGCCTGGGAACATCCTCCTGTTGAATCACAGTTGGGCTCAAGTCTGGGCAAAACAAACAGTGAGCAGGAATTGAAAGATATATAGACTATACATAAGGCAAAAAACAGCAAGTTGGAAGACCTGAAAGCAAGCTTACCCTATGGTAGGTTGAAGACTTGGGGTGGAAAGTAGCCAGAACTATAGAAGTGGGTGATGACCAGCCCATGTAAGAAATTTTATCTCTGCTTTGAGAGCCATAGAAAGCCATGACTAGATAAAAGTGATTTGAAAGATGCATTACAAAAAAGAGTTGGAGAGGAGCCAGAGTGTGGAAGGAGAGACTGTTCAGAGGCTGTGAAGATAAGGATGGAGGTTGGCAGGCTGGGACTTAGGGGTTCTTCAGTGTAATTAAATTAAATTTAAAAAATGTCAGCTTTAGCCGGGCGGTGGTGGCGCACGCCTTTAGTCCCAGCACTCGGGAGGCAGAGGCAGGCGGATCTCTGTGAGTTTGAGGCCAGCCTGGTCTACAAAGCGAGTCCAGGACAGCCAGGGCTGTTACACAGAGAAACCTTGTCTCGAAAAACCAAAAAAAAAAAAATGTCAGCTTCCACAGGGTGATGAGTTGACCTCATACGCTCACAGCCTCTCCTGAATCTCTGGGCAGCAGAAGGCCACTTAGAGGGCATTGTTCTCTTTCCATTTTCTGGGGCCATATATGCACTTCAAAAAGACCATTCTGGCAGGAAAAGAGATTAGAGGGGATACAGGTAAAATACAGTCTGGGACTAGGGATATAACCCAGTAGGTAAAATGCTTGTCACACAAGCCTAAGAACCTTTGAGTTTCATCTGTAGCACCCCATAAAGGTGTGGTGGGTTGCACTTGTCATCCCAAGTTTCGGGAACTAGAGACAGATCACTGGGGCTGAACTCCTTGTCCCAGTAAAAGACCCTATCTCAAAAAACAGAGTGATCAGTTGAGTAACTACTTGAGGCTGAGAGACAGAAGCAGGAAATAGGTAGAAATAATGTAAATAGTGGTGAAGACAGAGGATAGATTTCTTGACAATACTACATGGTAGAAAAGGATGTTCAGTAAAGTGACCTAGGATTATGGGCACTGATGACTTGGAGTTGAGGCTTCTGGCCCTCCAGTTAGAAACAATAGAAATAGGATTATAGAGCTGAGGCCTTGGAAAGAACAGTGTGCCCAAGAGCATTAAGAGCATTGATGTGAACTCAGTTGTTCACCCTGGAGAACATAGCATGAGAGAGAGTGGGCAAAGGACAAAGCAAGGGAGGGGTAAGTTTTGTATTACAAGCAAAGCACTGCTTTAAAACGATGGGAGTTACAACCAGGTGTTATGGTTGTGGTGCACTCCTGTCATCCCAGCACTGGAGAAGTGGAGGCAGGAGGGTCAAAACTTCAAGGTCATCCTCAGTTACACAGTGAGTTTGAAGGCAATCTGGCATACATATGAAATCATATCATTTTCCTTTTTTAAATGTGTATGAGTGTTTGCATGTATGTCTATGTACCACATGCATACAGTACCCTCGGAGACCAGAAGATGGTGTCAGATCCCCTGGAACTGGACTTATAGATAATTGTAAATCATGTTGGGTGCTAGGAACTGAACCTGGGTCCTCTTCAAGAGCAGAAAACACTGTTAACTGCTGAACCATTTTTCCTGCTCCTGTCTTTAAAAAGGGAGAGGGATGCTAGAGAGATGATTCAGTGGTTAAGAGCACTGGCAGCTCTTGCAGAGGACTTGAGTTTCATTCCCAGCACTCACATGGAGGCTTACAACCATCTGTAATTCTCGTTCCAGGGGATCCATAGGCAGGGAAAACAACCTTACACAGAAAAGTTTTTTTGTTTTTTAAAAGGAAGGAGTAGCCAGGTATGGTGGCACAGAGGTATAGTCCCAGCTGCTTGAGAGTCAGGCAGTGGGATATCAAGTTTGAGCCGATCCTAGGCTATTCAGGGCTAATCTAGGCATTTTAGCAAGACCCTGTCTGTATCTAAGTAAAACTTTACAAAGGGTCAGCAGTCTAACTCAGAGATAGTATTTACTTAGCATGCATGAGACTCTAGGTTCAATGTGTAGTACTAACTGAATAAATAAATAAATAATGAAAAAAGCAGGGTTAGACTCTATTATGGGGCCACAGGAGAAGTTATAATAAGGTAGAAATGTCTTGGACCTGATAGGTCATTGGAATTATAAATTTTAAGGTTCAGACTGAAGGCAAATATTAAGGGATGAGAATAAGTTTTTTCTAGGGATAGGGTATACTGGGCTTTGTGGCATAGTGCAAGGAAACTGGGGAAGACTTGAAAAGATAATGCACAACTTCCTCTAGACAGTATCAACTTAATAAGTAGTAAATTGAAGAAATGGCTAGTTGAAGAAAAATCATTGAGTGTTTAATGACAGCAGCCAATTTCAGTCAGTTTAAATACTAAAAGGAAAGTTGGGCATGGCAGTACATCCCTGTGATCCCAGCATTTATAGAAGTATCAGGTTCATCCTGGGCTTTAGTGAGTTTCAGGCTAGTCTGCACTACATGAGGCCTCTCTCAGAGAGGAGGGGTAATGTTGGATGGGTGTGGGTATGTTTACAAGGTATGCCTGACTGGAAGATTTCAGAGACAAGCAGAACGCCTTGGTCTTGCCTTCCTTTTGTCTTCTAGTTTGGATTAGTTTTGCTTTCGTAGGAAATAGGTTTCTTCTGTTTCTCCATTCCAGTGCAGTGTTCACATCCACCAAACCACTAGACTAGCAACAGGCCAACCAACCTACTACTAACTATTTTCGACATTCTTAGGAAAGTTTCTGATTGGGCCACCTTGGGTTAGGTGACAGTTTTTGTGGTATCAGTTACTGATGGCCCTGAGGGAGAAAGGCGGAAGGAACTGACTTCTAGGATCTTGTTTTAAGAATTTGAGGACATAGGAGAGCAATTCTCAGGGAAAAAGTAGTTGTGCAGAAATTGTATCCTAAGTGAAAGGCCTGGGGAAGTGAGGGAACACAGAGAGGTGTGTGAAGAAGCTGAGTTGATTCTAAGTTGTGTAGTTTGCCACTGTCCAAGACCCATCTCCAGAGCCTAGGACACAATACACTGAAGGACCTTACTCAGTGCTCCCATGTAAGGAGCACTCAGCTTACGCAGTATATACAGCTGATTGCTACCTGCCGGAGCAGACATATGATACTGACTGCCATTTAGTTCTGAAAGTGGTAGAACCAGATGTGAAAGCTCTGAGCCTACAAGTGTCTAGTTGTGGGGTATGTTCTCTTTCAGTGGTCTTATAAAGAGGCTAGAATTCCAGTGTTTGGTGGGATCTGTTCCCTCTCCAGTTTTCCTAGTTTGGTGAGATATTTAATTTGGTTGGTTATCCCATTTGAACAAAATCTTCTGGGCTTATCTGTTTGCTCTTGAGTTTTCCCCATACCTGATATGGACCAGACTCAGTAAATGCTTGTCAGCTGGAATAATGAGCAGGTACAGAGCCCCATTCTGTCAGGGAGCCCATAGTGCTGAGAATGATACGGGCAGGAGAAAGGCAGAGAGATGATCCTCTGTGTAACAAGCGGGTATGTGTATATATCAGCATGAGTGTACTAGATGGAAGCTGAGGCAGAATACGGTAGAACTTGATGAAGGAAGGTTCCCTTGCTCCAGTATAGCTGAGCCCAGATCTCCTGCCCTGACAGTTTTGTCTGATGAAGTTGACGATCTGGCCTTTACCCATGTGTTTCCATCCCCAGGTTCCACTGAGGAACCACGGCCTAATATACCACAGCCTCCCCCAGAGCCACCAGCTGGACCTCCTGACCCTGTCCCCCACCTGGATGAGCGCCCCTCTTCTCCTATCCCTCTTCTACCCCCACCCAAGAAACGCCGGAAAACTGTTTCTTTCTCTACTGTAGAGGAGGCGTCAGCCCCAGAGCCTCCCCCAGCTGTCCCACTGCAGGCCAAGTCTTCTGGTCCTATCTCTCGAAAAGTCCCCCGGGTTGTGGAGAGGACCATTCGTAACTTGCCCCTGGACCATGCGTCTTTGGTCAAGAGTTGGCCTGAGGAGGTGGCCCGAGGAGGTCGGAATCGAGCTGGAGGTCGTGTTCGCTCTACTGAAGAAGAAGAGGCCTCTGAGTCAGGGACAGAAGTGGACTTGGCAGTGCTGGCTGACCTGGCCCTGACCCCAGCCCGACGTGGGTTGGCTACCCTACCTACTGGTGACGACTCAGAGGCCACAGAGACCTCAGATGAGGCTGAACGCCCAAGTCCTCTACTCAGCCACATCCTTTTGGAACACAACTATGCTCTGGCCATGAAGCCCCCACCTACAACACCAGCACCTCGGCCCCTGGAGCCAGCTCCTGCCCTTGCTGCGCTTTTTAGCTCCCCAGCTGATGAAGTCTTAGAAGCCCCTGAGGTGGTGGTGGCTGAGGCGGAGGAGCCAAAGCAACAGCTGCAGCAGCATCCAGAGCAGGAAGGGGAGGATGAGGAAGATGAGGAAGAGGAGTCCGAGTCTTCAGAAAGCAGCAGTAGCAGCAGCAGCAGTGATGAGGAAGGGGCTATCAGGAGGCGCAGCCTCCGCTCCCACACTCGACGAAAACGGCCACCACTCCCACCTCCACCTCCACCACCTCCTTCCTTTGAGCCAAGGAGTGAATTTGAGCAGATGACCATCCTTTATGACATCTGGAACTCAGGCCTGGACTTGGAAGACATGAGCTATTTGCGGCTAACGTATGAGCGGCTGCTACAGCAGACCAGTGGCGCTGACTGGCTTAATGACACCCATTGGGTCCATCACACAAATATCCTAAGCCACAGAGCCCATTCTGCACACCTGAGAGCAGACAGAGATAGGGCAGGGGTGGCCTTCTCTGAGGTCACATGGCAAGAAATGTCATCCTCAGGTCACTCTTAGACCGCACAGGGCTCCTATCTGTCTAACTTACTGTGCTCTGCCTAGCCTTGGGGTTCTCCTCTAGCTGCCAGCTGTCTTTTTCCTCTGCCTGTGTCTCTTCTGGCAAAACAGGTAAGGTCTAGACTTGCCTTCTCCAGTCTGTCTCCTAACACTGAGTGTTTGTTTGTTTGAGACAGGGTTTCTCTGTGTAATAGCCTGATCTGTCCTAGACTCACTTTGTAGAGCAGGCTGGCCTCGAACTTAGACATCTGCCTGCCTCTGCCTCCTGAGTGCTAGGATTAAAGGTGTGTGCCACCACGCCCCGGCAACACAGAGTATTCTTACCATCAGACTAGCTTCCCTGTGGGCTGGGCCTGGGGTGGTCAGGAGGCGTGGGCCCCAAGGGACTGGCAAGTGAGGAACCTGTTCTCTTCCTTAACACCCTGCACTCACCAACCTAAGCACTCCAAAGCGCAAACGACGGCCCCAAGATGGGCCCCGGGAGCATCAGACGGGCTCTGCACGCAGCGAAGGTTATTACCCCATCAGCAAGAAGGAGAAAGACAAGTACCTGGATGTGTGCCCTGTTTCAGCCCGACAGTTGGAAGGTGTAGACACTCAGGTAGAACCCTTCCCTGAGCCCTAGCTTGCTACCTCCTTCCTGTCCTTTGAGTACTCACCACTTGTCTTGCTTACAGGGAACTAATCGGGTACTTTCTGAGCGACGGTCAGAACAGCGGCGGTTACTAAGCGCCATTGGCACCTCAGCCATCGTGGATAGTGATCTGCTAAAGCTAAACCAGCTCAAGGTCAGGATGGGAAACTGGAAGAGGGAGGAGACCCAGTGAAAAAAACCTACAGCAAGGAGAGTTGCCCCTGGTGGGATCCTGTGGGACCGGGGAAGGCGGGAGGGAGGCGTAAGGAAGGGAAGGTGCTTGTCTGCAGGAGCATCCAGCAGTTAAAACTACCTTCTGTCCCCCAGTTCCGGAAGAAGAAACTTCGATTTGGCCGGAGCCGGATCCATGAGTGGGGTCTGTTTGCGATGGAACCCATTGCAGCTGATGAAATGGTGATAGAATATGTCGGCCAGAACATCCGCCAGGTGGGGCTCCACTCCCAGCACCAGGCCAGCTGCTAACTGGACATTAGCATGGGATTTTCTGCTACCATTTGATCTTTTGTACAGAGCCGCATCCATTACTACCACCACCACTGCCCCAGGTCTAAGATTTACCTAATCAAACTAGATGTTAGTGGTCTAGCAGGGAACACTGGACAGTAATGATAGTAAAGAATGGTGTTTGATACTAGAGGGTGATAGGTATTGTGTGGTCCCAGAGACAGTAGTGTGATGTTCACCCTGAAAGCTAAAGGTAAATGAATTTCCAGGGTGGTGGGATGTGTATGTGCCCCTTTTGGGACACTGTGTCCAAAAGCTCAGAAGCTGTGTCTTCTTAGGAGGACAAGCCAGTGCATCTGTTCAGGTGACCTAGTTAGGGCCACTGGCAGGGATGTGAGCCTGGAAATGTGGCCTTGTGGATAGGGAATGTCCTGGAAGCTGCAAGCAAGGACTTGAGGGGTTAGTAAGCTCCCTCTGACTATGTGCAAAGGAGCTGATGTGGGCTGGCCTCTGTGAGGCTTAATGGCAGATCCAGCCAAGGTATGGATGCGGTAGTGGTAACAGGCCTGACAGGAGTCTAGCCTGTAGCTTCTGTGTAGTTTATGGAACCAGGTAGTTGGCTGTAGAGAGTAAAAAGAGGGAGGTGGTGAGGCCTCTCTCGGGGTACCCTTGTTAGTCCCTAGGTATGTGGTTGGGAGCAGCAGAAGGAACAGAAATGTGATCAAGATTGGTTCCATTGCAGGTGTGAGGCTCAGGGTCCTGGGATGTAGGACTGACATCTCACGGTCCTGCTGAGGTAGATTTATCGGGAGATTGAAGCCTGGGAGGAGTCCTCACTACAGAGCTAGTGGTTAGAACTGCAGAGGGGTGAGGCCACTCAGTGAGTGTGGCGAGTGTGTTGCCTGTTTGCTGGGAATAGCTGCCCCTTGCCGAACAAGGCTTTTGTCCTGGCACAGACCATCTGCCATCTGCTCTTACCAGCTGCCCAGTAGGTGTCTGTTTGGGAAGGACGGTCCTGGGAAAGGATTTGAGTCAAGGCATGGCCGCTGTCATTTCAGAAACTGCTCCAGGCTCACAGCATGCTGTGGCCACACAGGTTCTCAGAAGAGTCAGTGCTCATTTCTCCAGAGCCCTCCTGTGGCTGACTTTGGCTCAGGATGGATGGGAATAGGCAGACCCAGGCACAGACCCAATCAGCATGGCCTCAGGAGCTGGCGGCTTGGCCAGAGGGACTTCTGGGATAGTGTCTAACCACACAGCGCTGAGGTCCCTGACGTGTGCACTTGTCCCCCCAGATGGTAGCCGACATGCGGGAGAAGCGCTACGTCCAGGAGGGCATTGGAAGCAGCTACCTTTTCCGGGTGGATCATGACACCATCATTGACGCTACCAAGTGTGGCAACCTAGCCAGGTTCATCAACCACTGCTGCACGGTGCGCTCAGGGCTGGCCAGGGCAGGGCTGGCCAGGGCAGGGCTG
Source organism: Lophiomys imhausi (assembly GCA_907164525.1). NCBI lineage: Eukaryota > Metazoa > Chordata > Mammalia > Rodentia > Muridae > Lophiomys > Lophiomys imhausi. The sequence continues at coordinate 11,909,037 of CAJQZJ010004755.1, read as the reverse complement.
GCCAGGGCAGGGCAGGGCAGGGAGAGGTAGGGTCGAGTCTTACACTGCCCTCCCTACAGCCCAACTGCTACGCCAAGGTGATCACCATTGAGTCTCAGAAGAAGATTGTGATCTACTCCAAGCAGCCCATTGGCGTGGATGAGGAGATCACCTACGACTACAAGTTCCCACTAGAGGACAACAAGATCCCATGTCTGTGCGGCACTGAAAGCTGCCGTGGCTCCCTCAACTGAGGTGGGGCAGGACTGGTGCCCTCACCCCTATTTATTCCCCCTTGGTGCCCTAAGCTCCCAGCACCCCCAGCCTTAGTGGGCTCAACAGGGCCTACATGCCCCCATCTCCACATGTGGGATAGGGGGCCCTGAGCCCAGCAAGGGAGCCTCAGTCCTTTGAGGTAACTTCTGCCTCTCCTATACCCTGTGCCCAAACACCCTCTTAATTTTTTTTCTTTGCGAAGAAGAAGCTGTAAATGTTTTGTAGCTGCCAGCAGCTGTTTCCTGTGGAAACCTGGGGTACCAGCCTGTATAGATGCTATTCTTGGGGGCTGATAGCCCTTTGCTTCATGTTAATGGGGATTTCCCCCTTCTGCCCTATGTGCACCCCTCCCCAGTTTAGGGGTCTCTGGGGCAGTGGCCATGTTCTCCCCCTGGGGGGGCCTTTGGCCCCTAGTCCTGGGAACTCTGTGCCTGGAACCCTGCCTCATCTGTTCCTGCCAGACCCTGTGGGTCACCCTCCCACCCTGGTGTCCTCAGGGCTCAGGCTCAGTGGGCCAGGATGGTGGGGGGCAGGCCCTTCTTGTTGGGCTGGACTGTATATAATGTTAATATTGAAAACCCAACGCTACATTTTTATAATTGTGATTAAACTTTATTGTACAAAAATGCTTGGTCAGTATCTTTGGGAAGAGCAGGCCGGGATGCGAGGTGACATAGCAGGTGGGGCGGGAGAGAGCTGATGGGTAGCCTGAAGTTTGTGGTGAATAGACCTGCAGACATAGTACTGCTTTGGACCAGCCACTAACAGGCTGCACCGACCATGCCAGTATCTCCCCATGGATGCTAGCCAGACTTGTACCAAGATTGGGCTTCCCTTGCTCTCCCAAGAACCACAGCTGGTCCTGGGCCTCCAGCCTACTGGGAACCCAGCAGGAGGAAAGGACCAAGGTCATGTAGCAGTGATGAGGTCGCCCTGTGTATTCCACCACATCCCCAAATACCTCATTACCAACTGGTTGCCCCTGCCTGCTGGAAAGTGGCCTGGCCACCAGGGGGGGCACTCTGGCAAGAGAATTCCCTTCAACCCCCCCCTTGCCCGCCCCTAGGGGTGGAGGCTAGGCTGGTCTCCTTCCTGGAATGGGCCAGGAGGGAGGAGCAATCGGAAGGAAGGAAGCCTGTGTGCGTGTAACTGGCCCACCAGCCCAGGACACAACCTCTCCCAGTGGACAGTTGGGGCGCCCTGGGACTAGCTACAGGTAGGCAGAGATGATACTGAGCCCCAGGTGACCCTTCTCTTACTTAGTCTCAGCCTGTACTGTCTCTCCAGACCCTGTCCATCCAACTCCTTTCCTTTCTCCATCCTTTAGTAACCTCAGGCATTTTTCCCCCTCTACCTCAATCCCTAATCCCTTCCTGTGAGAGGGCAGGGAATCTTACTGCTACAAGCACAGGACTGCAACCCACAGCTACTACTCAGCCCGTTCTACCCGTTCTACCCATGTCGTTGCACCCTTCCGCTAGATCCCCTCTAGGAACAGCACATAGTTGGAGCAGGTGGTATCAGGCAAGTCTAGTGAGCTAAATTCTCTTCCCACAGCTGGGCATGGCAGACTCCACACAGGTGCCAGCGCTGGTCTACCTGGTCACAGGTGGCTGTGGCTTCCTGGGGGAGCATATTGTTCGAATGCTGCTGGAGCAGGAGCCCAGGCTCCGGGAGCTGCGTGTCTTTGACCTGCACCTGAGTCCCTGGCTGGAGGAGCTGCAAACAGGTGACTGGACTGGGGGTAGTAAGTAGCAGGAGGAGGGTGTGGTGCCCCATCCCTGCCCGAACTGGGATACCTCCACTTGTGGAAAAGATGATTTTTTATGTCTGTTCCCCAGCCCACACAGAGGGAACGGGTGAGTCATTGGGAACACGTGGCTCCCAGGGTGCATGCAGGCCAAATTCAGCTGCTGGCTCTGACACTCCCTTGGGCCTCTCCACCAGGGCATGTGCAGGTGACCGCCATCCAAGGGGATGTTACTCAGGCCCACGAGGTGGCAGCAGCCATGGCTGGTTCTCATGTGGTCATCCACACGGCTGGGCTGGTGGATGTGTTTGGAAAGGCCAGTCCAAAGACCATCCACAAAGTCAACGTGCAGGGTGAGGTCCTGCCTGCCTGTCATTCCCTAGTGTGGCCTGACCTTGGCCTCCTGGGATTTTTATGCAAGAGGCTGTCCTTTTGCTAACCTTGCCCCATGGCCCCTCTCCTGACTGTGGTGGTTCTCCTTGGACACCGGGCGGGACAGAAAAAGATGTGGAGACATCTTGCCTCTGTCGCTTCCCTTCACAGGCACACAGAATGTGATTGACGCTTGTGTGCAGACTGGAACTCAGTTCCTGGTCTATACAAGTAGCATGGAAGTTGTGGGGCCTAATACCAAGGGCCACCCTTTCTACAGGTGAGCTTAGCCCCACCTAATTTCAGAGCCCATTTCCCTCCAGCACTAAGTCTTTTCTGTCCCCCTCTAGGGGCAATGAAGACACCCCATATGAGGCAGTCCACAGGCACCCTTACCCATGCAGCAAGGCGCTTGCTGAGCAGTTGGTCCTAGAGGCCAACGGAAGGAAGGTACACCCTGCAAAGATAGATAGGGCCTGGGGAGGGGGGGCAGATTGGGAGGAACACCCTACCCTCAAGGCTTCTCTGCGTTCATCTCCAGCCCATGGTGGCCGGGGAAGAGGGGTGTGCACCAACATTTCTCTTTGCCACCAGGTCAACGGAGGGCTACCCCTGGTGACATGTGCCCTTCGACCTACGGGCATCTATGGTGAAGGTCATCAGGTCATGAGAGACTTCTACCACCAGGGCCTGCGCTTTGGGGGTCGGCTATTTCGGGCCATCCCAGCTTCTGTGGAGCATGGCCGAGTCTATGTTGGTAAGGACAGGGAAAGGCCACGGGAGGGCGGGTAAGAGGACTGGCTCTGAGGGTGGCAGAGTCACACATGCACCATGAGAGCTCAGGTGGACAGTCATCATGTGGGCATTTTCTGCACAGTTTACGAAGGAAGAAATATCTGTGCCAGTTGGGAGGGCTGACAAAAACATGTCATAGGTCATGACAAGCACCGGGGCAATAGCTCTCCACAGAAAGGAGCAACATCTACACAGGAACCAAGTAGCTGCAGGATGCCCAGGAGGGCTGGTGACTACAGGGGCTTGGAGAGAGTCGGCCTTGACCAGACAGTAGTGAGGTGTGGACAACATCTACACAGGGCCAAATAGGGGGCTGGACCAAGGGCCCTCAGTGACATATCTACCTCCCTCCCTGCTGGTAGGCAATGTGGCTTGGATGCACGTGCTGGTGGCCCGGGAGCTGGAACGGCGGGCAGCACTCATGGGCGGCCAGGTGTATTTCTGCTACGATAAGTCACCTTATAAAAGCTACGAGGACTTCAACATGGAGTTCCTGGGTCCCTGTGGACTTCGGCTGATGGGCACCCGCCCACTGCTGCCCTACTGGCTGCTGGTGCTGCTGGCTGCCCTCAATGTCTTGCTGCAGTGGCTGCTTCGCCCACTGGTGCTCTACACCCCCCTGCTGAACCCCTACACCCTGGCTGTGGCCAACACCACCTTTACTGTCAGCACCAACAAGGCGCAGCGCCATTTTGGCTACAAGCCCCTCTTCTCGTGGGAAGAGAGCAGGGCCCGTACCATTCACTGGGTACAGGCCATGGAGGGTTCTGCCTCGTGATGGCAGGGCCAGGGACTGGATGCCACTTCTGCACATACCCCAGGTCGTGAGCCCTCAGAGTCTGGATGGAGAAAAATGCCTGTCTCTTGAAGGTGGAGGCTTTCCTGCCTGACTTGGTGATGTGGACTCCACCACATTCTAACTACACAGATCTTGAGCCTGGTTGGTATCCCAGTCTTCAAATTCTAGAACAGAGTTTGAGGACAGACCTATCTTTGATGCCAACTGAGGCCTGCCAGCTGGATGGCAAAACTGATTCCTGAATAGTCTCACTACCCTTTCCTGTTTCTGGTTTCTCAAGCAGGAAGGGGCAAAGATTCCAGAGATCTCAGGCTGGTCTGCTTCCTCCAGGTACCATCTTCAGACCTGGCTCCTGCCACATCTGGCTCTCCTTAAGGGGTTATAGTTTCATCATTTCCTTAAGTGTATCTCTTGGACATTTATCTTTTAATCTGCTTTAAAGACAGCTGAAAAAAAAATTAATGATTTTCCATGTCTTGCCTCTCCTACCAAATTCAGTTCCTTTGAAGGTGTTAGCTTCCTATCTGAGGTCAACCTTGCTGTATCTGCTCAAGCCTGGATTAAAATTCTTTTTCAAATTGTTGTCCACCTTTTGCCCCTTCCCTCACCCAAGTGTCTTCCCCTTACCACGGCGCCCGTCCCATGTGGGGACAAAAGGAAGTGAGCACACAGCAAGCCTGCTGTTGGATTAGTTGCTATTTCTCCCGTCCCACCAGGCCCAACCTGGCCCAGGATAAGGTTCGGGGGCACTGGGGACAGGACATGCATGTCTGGGGCAGGGGGTCAGAATTTCCTGTATTTTATCCATTTGCAACTTGGTCACCAATAGAGAGAAATAAGACTCCAAGGGTAACAGGAGAGTGGCCAGGCTCTGGGCCCCCAGCCAGGTCCCAAGAGTCCTGTCCCCTCAGGGGAGGAGAGGGAGAGAGTTCTAGAAACCAATGGAGAAAAAGGGGGCGGGGCTCATGTCAGCAAACATGGCTACATCACATGACACGCCAGCGACACAGAAACACACCAACGCACACAACTGCACAGCAGGGCATGGGGAGAGACTTGGGTCGGGGAGAAGGGAGCTAGGGGCCAACCGTCTTGTCTTCTGTAGGGTGAGTAGGGCAGGGTGAGTGCATAGAACACGTGTGTACACGCTCAAGGCATGACAAGAGCGTGATGACCCACGGGCACATGAGACAGACACGCAGTGTGCTTTGTAAGAGGCAAGGAAAGGGAGAATGGAAGCACTGGGTCCTGGCTTGGGCCCGGAACCACCACGGGGGCACAACTGGGCTTGATGGTTTTAGGTGTGTGGAGGGCAGGCAGCACACACTCATCTGAGAACATGCAAAGGACAGCAGCCCCCAGACAACCAACCAGGACACATGTAGACAGTAGTCAACAAGCATGTCCATCATGTGATGTGTGGGTCTTATAGAAAACTGGGTTATAGCAGGCTCTCAGGGACTGCTCATTCACTGGAGGCCCAGGGGTGGGCATCCATGGGCCCAGTGCCATTTAAAGAGGCAGGAGCAGCATGCCAGCCAGAATTTTGTCCTTGTGAACACCACGACTGGGGTATCGAGGAGGCCATCTGGGTTAAAGGGAGTTCTGGCTGGGCTGAAGGAGGAAGGGAACTGGATGCTGGGGCCTCCTCTGCCATCTCCAAAGAAGCCAAGGGTTGGGGCAGGAGGCTCTGGGTGGACCCCTCCCCTGCAGAGGAGTGTTCTGGAGTGGACAAGCAGGCTCCCACCTCAGCACAGCTAATCTGGGGGTTACATACAGGTGGACATGGACCAAGACACACACACACACACACACACACACACACACACACACACGCCCCAGTTGGGCAGGGCTCAAACAGCCAGGCAGGGAAGAGATCAGCTATCAGATCTGGCTCAGAAGAGTCTTGTTATTAAGGTCATATTTACAGGTTCTCTTCCTTCCTCCTCCCAGAGTCCTGCACTTACTTGTGTACACACACACTTCATGTGGCTACCGTACTCCACAACAGGACACATTCACCTACGTTTACCACCTACATGTTCACAGGACTTCTAGCACTGTCCTTTATCCCTTTATCCCATTTACCTCCTGCCTGCTCCCCAAGAACCAACAAACTACACAGCTGTCCACACAATGTAAGGGCTCCTCCATTCCTTACTGCCAGAAAACAGTCACTGTCTCACCCTGCCTATCGGTCCCCAGCTGTGCTAGTGGCCATGGCTGATGTTTCAGCAGTAGACATGTCCAAAGGAAAGGTTCAAAGATGGCCCTAAGTGGCCATTCAGGTATGTGTGTCCAGTTGCCCAAATGAGTTTCTTGAGAAAGAGTCCAGAGCATCAGCTGGGGCAATGAAAACAAACAATAGCATCCAAGGTGAGTTTGAGAGGCAGGAAGGGGAAATACCATGATTTTCCGCCTGCCAGAGGCAGCTCTTGACCTCTTACAGTAGTCCTACCGTACTCCTTCCAGGGGATAGTCATGTACAAATGAGTGTGGGCACTATGCTGTTTGCGTGTGAGGCCCCAGCACCTAGTGTGGCCGGCCACCTTTCTGGAACTTCCTCTGCCTCAGCATTCCTGAGCACACTAGTGTGTGTTGGCTGTCCAAGGCTCAGTACTACCCTGGGGCAGTATCAGAGAAAGGTAAGAATCTGGGTGTGTTCCCCCATCAGATGGTCTGGTGAGGCATGAAGCTCAACTTGCATACTTTTGATGGAACAGTATGTGTGGCTGCTGTTTTGAGGAGATGGGGAGGAAGCAACTAAGCCTGAAGAAATAAACCTGGATGAGGAGCATATGCTTAAAGATAAATGTGTGTGTGTGATATGCAGAAGCAGAAACACATTATGTAAAGTCCCTAAGAATACACAAATGCACACACACAGTCATATTCCAGTAGCTTAGAAACAGAAATCTATACCCACCCAAAACTAGTGTCTGATTCACAGCATGGAGGGCTCTGTCTGAGGAGAAAACTATCAATACCTCATACACACATACACACACACACATTTTTGTGTACAAGCCCTTCACATTATCTGTTAAGGAAAATACACATTCATACAAACCAAACCAGGTTGTTTATCATTTACACATATAGGCTTCTATTTGCCTCCCCTAAACTCCAAGGCCCAACACACACACACACACAGAGAAAGAGAGAAAGAGAGACCGACCCCAGGACATGATGCAACACCTGGCAGTAACCAAGCCAGGAGGGTTTGAGTTTGTTCTACATTGTGTGAAATGTGTACCATGGTTGCTGGGCCTCCCTGGATCCTCTGAGGATGAAAATTATCCTCACACATACCTCCCACTCCAAATGTAGCAGATAGGAGAGAAGATCAGTGGAGGAATTGCTTTTGCATTGGGTTTTTGCACTCACAAAACTCCATGTACACACTTTGTATGGCCACATACCTATGAACACACATACATACACACCTATACTACATATATGTCTATTCACAGAGGACAGGCTGGACCATGGTGGGCTGCTGTGTTATACTCAGCTATAGTCGGCACAGCAACCAGATAGAGAGGAAAGTTCAGACCACACAGGATGAAGGTGGCAGCAAGAAGAGGTTCAGGGTATCTACATCCATCTACACAAGTACACACACGCTGGGGTGCCCACACGTCTTGCGAATGTGCCCTCGGCATGCATGTTGGTGTGCATGTGTGATCACGCCTGCTGCTATCTATGTGCGGCAAGGTGGAGGGGGATCCATGGCAAGGTAAGAGCCAGGAACTCCAGGGTCTGCATGAGGGTGAGAGTGGCTGGAACTGCCTGGGTCTGTTTTAGGAGTGAGCTCGGAGCAGGGGAAGAGTGAAAGGGTGGTGGGGGGGTTGCTCCTGATGTGTGGGGAGGGCCCTGGGGAAGAGAAGCATGGGGTCTACAAGCCCAGTGTCCCCCCAATGGACGATGCCAAGACCACCCCCAGCACCACGCAGCAAATGATGATCATGATTTTCTTCTGCAGGCGGAAAGATGAGAGGGAGAGGAAGAGGGAGAGGGAGAGAGGTAGACAGATGAAGGGATGGAGAGGAAAATAGGTAGACAGACAGGTGAAGGGAGAGAGGGAGAGGAAGAGGAAAGAGAAGGAGAGGGGGAGAGGTAGACAGAGGACAGGAGTTGGGATGTGGGACATGAAGAAAAAGAAGGGAGAGAAAACAGAAACAGGAAGCGGTCAGAGCCATAGATAAGGCCTCTCGCCCATTTCATCTCATAACCGCCCCACCCCGCCCACTGATCCCCTGCCCCCCTGTGTCAGGCCACCTCGCTGGCTTACCCTCCTCGCCTTGCTCTGATATTTCACAGCTTTCTTGGTGTCGGACACAGCTCGCTCCACATAGTCCACGGAATGTTCCACATTGTATTCGATGCGGTCAATCATCTCACCCTGCACACAGAGGGAACCGGAAGAGGGGAGGAGGAGGAGGGCTGGGTTGAAGAAGGCAAACTTGGGGCCCAGGGAGATTCCTAGACTGGTGTGGCAGGGCCTGTACCTGGCTCTCTACGAGCATGGCCATATCCACAAACATGTCGTGCAACTCTCGGATGCTGGTTTCCAGTTTGATGATCTCATTATGCCTTGTCTCGATCTCATTTAGTGCTTGCTTTGTCATCTGCGAGTCCATTTTGATCTAAGGTGATGGAAGAAAGAAAAGGGCAGTGTAACAGCTTCAACTTAACAGAAGGGTTGGTTGGGTTCAAATCCTTGGGCAAATTATTTACCTTCCTCTGGACTCCGCTGGCACCACCTAGGAAATATGGATCATATAGTGCCTACCTCAAAAGATCATTGTGAAAGTGAATGAGTTTGTGCGGAACTTTGAATGGCTCCTGGAACACAGCAGGCATCAAAGAGAAGTTGGTGGAATTACAAGAGAAAGCCCATACAGAGCCCACAACCTTGCCCCAGGACTTCCTCTAGGACACCCAGGGAAGCCCAGGGAGAGGAGATGGCCAAAAGCTGACAGGGTGATGGAAGAGATACAGCAGGCATCAGCAGACAGCAAGGCTCGGATGAGAAGGCTGTGTGCCCACAGGTTGGAGGAAGCCTCGTGAGATGAGGCAGGGAGTAAATAAGAGCAAAATGCACCATGGGCCTCAAGAAACCAGGAGGAGAAATTCCAACTCACAGCTACAATGCCCCTTAGCCTCTGACCTAGGCCATTGGTCCCCACTGAGTTTAGACCATGGTAGGCCATCGCTTCCCTCGAACACCTACCAGGGTTCCCTATTACCCCAGGCCACGAAGCACCACCTGGCAGCCAGGGCCCTGTCTCCCTTTCTACCCATATTTCCTGCCCATACTGTAAAAGCCGAGGTCGTCCAACGCTGCCCTGCCAGCGTCCCTCTCTTTTGACTGCTATGTTTTTGATTGCTCTATGTTTTGACTGCTCTTTTCCATTCTTCTTATATCTAAAAGCTCATTTGTCTTTTTTTATGTTTGATTTTTTTAAATGTGTATATGTTTTTGTACTCAAATGAGAGTGTAAGTGCCCACATTGGTTGGAAGAACTGAATCCCCCTGGAGCTGGAGTTACAGGAAGTTGTGAGCCTCTGACTGGGTGCTGGAACTGAACTTGGGTGCCTTGACCACTCACTACTCCATCTCTCCCTATCCTGTTGTCTCCCAAGGTCCATCTCTTGACTTCTGCCTCTCTCTCATTTGTTTGGTTTTTCAAGACAGGGTTTCTCTGTGTAGCTCTGGCTACTCTGGAATTCACTCTATAGACCAGGCTGGCCTCGAACTCAGAGATCCGCCTGCCTCTGCCTCCCAAGTGCTGGGATTAAAGGCGTGCACTGACACTGTCTGGCTTGTTTTGTCTCCAGTATTAATAACCCCCGGCCAACACCCAGTGTTCATATGCAGTTTCCTCAGCCCTCATCTGAGCTCCCAGTCAGGGTATTGCTGTGAAACTAAGTTTCACAAAGATGGTTTCCAGTCCCACAATGGAGTGTCGGGGGCAGAGGTCAATTTTTTTTTTTTTTTGGTTTTATTTTGTTTTTTGAGACAGGGTCTCTCCATGTAGTCATGGCAGTATTGAAACTCACTTTTTAGAAAAGGCTGGTCTTGACTCACAGACACCCTCCTGCCTCTGCCTCCCCAGAGCTGGAATTAAAGGTGTGCACCACCATGCCCTGCCAGAAGTCAACTCTGGCCCACAAAGGTAAGAGTTACCCATCAGACTGCTCTCCAGTGTCACAGAGAAAGATTGCCTGAGGAGAATTAGTATTAGGAGGAGGAAAGAGTGTCTAAGTGGCCCACAACCTATGTGCCCAGGGTTAATTCAACAAAAACAAACTATTCAAACACTGGTTTACTGTAAACTGTTAGACAATCATGGTCTACATCCATTTCCCAAAGTCATCTGGCCACAGAGGCAGAAATGAAGACAGGACTGGCCAGGCCAGCGCAGAGAGCAGTCCACAAGGAGAAAGAAGAACCTTGGTTTGGGGAAGGCTGGTCCACTCATGTATGATAGAACCAGGGTAATGTGGGAAACTTAAGCCAAACTAAAACTTTAAAACAAACAAACAAACAAACAAACAAACAAAAAGCCTTCAAAAATGAGTTGCACAGATGGCACTTCAGAAGGGGGAGTGGGCTGTGGATTCCTGTGTGTCTAGGGAGGAAAGTATGTTGTCAATCACCATACCGAAGAGCTATGACTCAAAAATTAGACTGTGGAATCAAGTTCCTAGCAAATTATTTCACCTTCTGGCCTAATTTTCCTCATCTATGACATGAGTTTCCTCTGAGACTGTGGGGAAGATTAGATAAAGCAGATCATAAGGTGCAGGCCTGTAATTCCAGCTGAGGCAAGAGGATTGGAAGTATGAAACAAGCCTGGGCCACATAGCATGATCCTGTCTCAAAAAACAAAACAAAGCCGGGCGGTGGTGGCGCACGCCTTTAATCCCAGCACTTGGGAGGCAGAGGCAGGTGGATCTTTGCGAGTTCAAGGCTAACCTGGTCTACAAAGTGAGTCCAGGACAGCCAGGGCTACACAGAGAAACCTTGTCTCGAAAAACCAAAAAAAACAAAACAAAACAAAACAAAACAAAACACCCTGCAAGTATATAATACCTGGCACACCACTATTGGCCATTTTTAAGAACGTGCCTTCCTGCTCTGCCCCCGTGGAATCTCCCAGTACTTGGTACAAGTTGTCCACCATATGAGATTCCAGGGTGGATATGGAGGAGAGGTAAAAGTTTACCCTACAGCTCCCGACCCCACGGGTGACTCACGTCGTCCGTGAAGATGGCCAGCTTCCCGCTTTCCAACATGTCTTCCAGTTCTTCATTGGTAGTAGTTCTGCCAGCTGTAGGACAAAAGATTTCCCACTCAGGAAGCCTGAGGTAGTGGGATGAAGAGAGCAGGGACCCAGGACCTACCCTCCCACCAGGCTCCACAGAGGAGCCACCTGGGGGCCTGACAAGTCCTGGGAGTTTAGGGAGGGGAGGGGCACACGCACTGATCTCTAGCTGCCGCTGAATTCGGTCCTTGCAGCGGTCCCGGTACTTGGACTGGGTTGCGTTGTACTCGGTCATTACCTCCACGAACTTCCGCGAGAGTGTGGAGTGCTAGGGAATGGGTGGAAGACACAGCAGGGCGTCAGGAATACGAGGCTGAGAAGGTTGTATGCAGCACCAGCCTAGCACATATTCAAAGCCCTAGTTCTGCAGGCCTCCTCCGAATCCCCATCCTCCGCCTCAGGCAACGCCAGGTACCAGGGAGCTCTGGTCTCCGCGGCAACTCTGTTCAACGTCCCAGACAGGCCGGTCGGTCCCCTGCTCCGTGAGCCTACCTGGGTCTTGCGGATGCGCAGGTCCGCGGAGGAACGATTCAGCCCCTCTTCCTGCTCAATGCTTTGCTCGATCGCTGAGGAGAGAAGGCACACTGACAGGCTGGGGACCCGGGGACCGGGTGGGGGACAGGGGTCTGGGGAGTAGGAAGAGGTAGGCTCCAGGTTTGGGAGGAGACACAACCCCCAATGAAAGGAACTATGGTGAGGTATATGTGCAGGCTACCAACTACACAGGCAGGGGTCTGAGAGGGAGAGAGACACAGAGTCAAAAGGTCACCAGACAGGTTTGTTCTGATGGAAGGGTTTCGCCTTGGAAAGAGCCCAAGCCCACGAGGGAATATAGGGAGTCAGCGAGAGGGGACTGCTCCCAAGTAGTGTCCAGTTCCTCTCCCCTCTGAACAAGAAGCAAAACCCACCAGCATTTTTTTGCTTTTAAAGACAGGATGTTGTTACATTGCTTGGAACTTGTGGACACAAAGACACTCTGCCTCAGCTTTCTGAGTACCTGCTCCTACAGGCAAGACCCCCTCTACCTTGTGACTTTCTTGGTGGCTATTCTTTCCATGAGAATTCTACAGCTTCCAGGTGGATGTCCTAACAGAGAAAACTTAACTCTCCTCTGCCTTGCCTGTCTTATGACAGGCAAGTGTTCCCACTTCTTTTTTATTTTATTTTTGGGAGCTTTTTGAGACAGAGTTTCTCTGCATAGACCTGGCTGTCCTGGAATTTGCTCTGTAGACCAAGCTGGCCTTTGCCCTCTACCCCTACCAGTGCTAGGATTAAAGATGTGTGCTACTACCTCCCAGCTAAGTTCTCACTTTTTTTTTTTTTTTTTTTTTTTTTTTTTAAACAGAGTTTTTCTGGGTATCCTGGAACTCATTTAGTAGACAGGGCTAGCCTCAAACTCACAGATATCCACCTGCTTCTGCCTCCCAAATGCTGTGATTAAAGGCGTGCACCACCACACCTGGCAAGTTCCCACTTCTTCTTTTTTTTTTTTTTTAAGTTCCCACTTCTAAAGGATGGTTTGTACTCCTGGACCATGTCTTCCTGATTCTGTCATTCAGATTTTCTAAAAGCTTGCAGTAACAGCTTCTTCAAGTCAGATCAGAAAATGTGGCAGGGATGAATCACCCAGGCTGCTTAGACTTCTGAAGGCCTCCTGGCCAGTCCTGAGAGTCTCGCCTCTCTGTTCTACAGGGAGAGGGGGAGGGATAGAGCTAGACAGCACCTCAAGGCAGTCCTGCAGCAAAAGCAGGCACATGGACTGAGTACTGTCACTGGCTGTGCCAGTCGATCCAGGAACCTGCTAGCCCTGCCCTGGGCCTATTATTAGGCCCGGAGCTAGGGCCAAGACTAGATAGAGGACTTTCTTACAACAGTAGTGGGAACTCAGAGAAATCAGCTGATATTTTACAATAGAAACTGGGGTTTGGATTCATGAGAATTCAAGGTCACCCTGATGTCACCAACTGGAGGAAGATATATAAAAAAAGGAGGTTTTTTTTTTTTTTCCTGGTCAGTTTGTTTGTTTGTTTCTTTTTTTTGAATCAAGGTTTCTCTGTATAACAAGGCCTGACTGTCCTAGATTTGCTTTGTAGACCAGGCTGGCCTCAAACTCACAGAAATCTGCCTGCCTCTGCCTATTCCCACTGGGACTAAAAGTGTGCACCACCATGTCCGGCAACTTTTATGTTTTATATTTGAGAGTCTCTCTTTTTAAAAAATGTGCATTGGTGTTTTGCCTGCATATATGTCCATGTGTGGTTGTTGGATCCCCTGGAACTGGAGCTACAGACAGTTGTGAGCTGCCATGTAGGTGCTGAGAATTGAGCCCAGGTCCTCTGGAAGAGTGGTTAGTGCTCTTAACCACTGAGCCATCTCTCCAGCCCCCATATTTGAGATCCTTGGTAATACTCCAACTGAAGAAAAATATTTTGTGGTCAAAAAATAGAAGAAAAAAAATTTATAATTTCTTCAGTTTCTCCTACTGTACTGAAGAGCAAACTGAGGACAGGAACTGACGCAGTGGAGGCTGAGCTCCTCCACGCAGGTTGTATGAGTATGACCCTACAGCGCAGCTGCTGGATGCAAAAGGCTAGTTCTTATTGGTCAGCATCAGAGGCTGTCACTTGGCCTCCTCTTAAGTCCAAAAAGGCACAGAAGCTTGTGTCCTCACCTCTCCGGGAAAGGTTAGTGGTCCTGGGGCCAAGTCTTTCATAAAGCCTGTCCAAAGCCTTAGTGCTACAGACGTTTGATAAATGTCTTCTGCTGCTGAATTACCAGGGCACATGGACGGCTGCTCCTTAACGCTCCTATTCCCCTGGCACCAGCAGACAAGGAGGTTCCCAACCCACAGTGCTTTGAGGGAAGGTGGTTATTACCAGCACCCAAGTCCTTAAATTAGAGTGAATACATGAACATTTGGCAAGGCCCTCCTGAAACCGTGCCAGCCCCTGATGTCAGCCACGCAGTTCAATCTGTCCTGAGCCCGGGATACTAATTCAGAAGCATTTGCTGGGCCCACCTACTGGGTGCTTAGTGTGTTCAGAGCCTGTTCAGGACAAATAAGGACTGAACAAAAATAAAACCACTCGGCAGACTGTGTTACTTTCATTCCCCATCCCCTTCCTTCCTGCATTCTTTGAAAGAGGGTCTCACTGTGTAGCGCATACTTGTCTGGAACCCTCACTCTTCCTGTTGCAGCCCCTGTGTGCTGGGATTATAGGTCCCCCTCTACCGTGATGGGCTGGAAGTCTGTATTTTTCTGATTGATGGCTCTCAGATACAATTCAAATGAACCTACCTGGTTCATTTCCCTATCAAGTGTCTCCAAAGAAAGTGGGCAAAACTGGGCTCATGTATCTATTTCTCATTGTTTAGGAATCTGGCCCCCAGAAGCCCGTGAGCACTGCTTACAGAGAGCTGTTTTGTCAATACAGGGCAGAGATCTTTCTCCGCAGTTTCAGGATTGTGTTCCTCACCTTTCAACTTGGACCGGACCTTGTTTGCCGTCTTTTTGATGTCTGCCGTGAGGTCCTCCAGCTCCTGTTTAGTCTCTGGGGGGGAAGGAGCACCGGGAGGGGAGAGTAAAGAGAGAAAATGAGAGCCTGGATGGGGCCCCAGCCCCTGAGTCCCCCTGAGGCAGCACTCACTCTCATCTGGGTTGGGGGGCGGCAAGGATGGCGCTGTGCTGTTTCTTCACCTGCTCCACGTCCTCAGACAGTTTCTCAATGCAGCCTCGGATCTCTTCCACCTAGAGCAGGAAATCAGTGACACCTCACCCAGGTTGGTGGACCAGATGAGGGAGTCAGGAGAACTAGCCAGTGTTCAGTGAGACAGGCCAAACCATAATAAGGCCAAGGAGTGTGCTGGTAAGAGAGAGTACACGGGGCAATGGAAGCTATTGGGAAGGAGCAAGGTTCCAGTTCAGGGCTATAGGGAACTCTACCTGCTCAAAGAACTCATCCATAAAGTGGTCTCGATCCACATGGACCACCTCCTCTTCATCATCACTGTCTTTCGCCTGGAAGCAAAGCAAAGCCAGAACCATGAGCAGTCCCTATCCTATTCCCAACGGTTGCCTCTCTAGCTCTCTGGTCCTCTACCTGCCACACATACATGGGTGGTACCAATTCTAGACTCAGAAGAGGAACCTTGGGAAGGGTCCTAGACAAGAGGGATGGCAAGGACAGCAACTGTCAGGGCCAGCACTAGCTACCTTGTAGAACAATGTTCTAGATGTCAGGGTACCTTAAAGGGGATCAGTTAAAGGCATTCTCTGAGGTAGGGACATATGTTCAGAGTCTCCCTGGAAAGGGACATTAGTTGAGGCCATTGCTGTTGACTCCTGAATATGGACAAATTCCAATATTTCAACAAGCTAATGTCACCCTTGTGATGATTGGCTCTGGGCTCCAAGGAGGATTCTAGACTGGTTTTCCAAGACTGTGACCCTTCCTACCATGCCCTAGCAGGTCTCCTTCTTTCATGCCACAACCTGACCATCTATTCCCCCACGGAAGGACACATCACTGCCAGGCTGCCAGTGACTGATGCCAAGTTGAGCAAGCACCTCCAAGCCCAGTAAGGGCTAGCTGAACCATGTTGGCAGCACTCTGACCTGCTTCATCCCACACCTCCCTCCTTCGTCCACTGCCTTTGGAGGCCTTTCTTCCCCACGTTATTCACTCACTTTCTTCCATTCCCTTCCAATCATACATACACCCACCAACTCTTTCTGACTCGGATTTCCCAGTTGCAACCTGCAGCTGCTCAGCCCTCCACCCTCAGGGCTCAGAGACACAAAGGGATTTACCCACCCACACTGCCATCTCCAGGCCCACCAGTGGCACAGGCAGGAGAGCTGACACATAGGCACACAGAAATAGGCCCCCCAACACCCACATAGAGCCACACTGCCATGCTGACATTCACTGCACAGAGACCCAGGTAGAGTTGCACTACTAACACGGGGACACACAGGACATGAAGGAGGGCGCTGCTTGTTCACCCAACCTCTTTGAGCCCCAGGACTACACTCTCACTCAGAGTTGGGCAGAAGGCACAAGAGGGCTCGGCTCCCCTGGGATCCCCATTCCTCTTTGCTTGAGACCAAATTATCAGGGCAAAGTTGAGCTCAACTGTCGACAGATACTAAGTTTGGAACCCTAATCAATCCCAGGGTTCAGCTCGAATGGCAGGCAGGCTGAGCCAGAGTTCAGACAGATGTAGTCAAGAGAGCCTGGGTGAAATCAAGACAGGAGCCCAACAGTAGCTGCCTGGAAATAGAGCCACTGGGCCTGAAGGGGAGGTCTGGCAGGGCTGGCACAGATCACAGACAGGCCCTCATGAAAGCCACAAAGGCTAAGAAGGAACTGCAGTCGGCTCAGCTGTATCTCAGTCTGTTCAGACTGAACTTAGACAGAGCCAGATGGGACCGAGATGAGGCCAAGACACTAAGATCTCTTGGGATCAGCAAAGCTGGGGCAGCTCAGAGAACAGCATAACGTGGAGGAGGCCTCCTGCTGCAGGCCAGAAAGTCACCTGATTCTGCCCAGGTCTTGCTCAAACCAAACTCAAAGGTCTGAAAGACCCTACTAGGATTTTTGGCTTCTCCAGCCTCAACCTGCCCCAGGAAGGCCCTGGAAGACAGTGCCACTGAAAGCCTCTGAGAAGCAGGGCTTAGGATGTATCAGTTTCTTCTGGTGCTTTCCAGCTTCTGAGAACTCTGACCCACCCTCGGCCAGCCTCACACAGGTCAGGAGAACCTTTTCTGGTCTAGGTACCTGGAAACCTTCCTCTTCTCTGTCCTTCCCTTTCTATGCCAACTTGAAGAAGTCCTTCCTAAAGTTTTATTGCACTTTCTCCTGATATTTTCAAAGCCTCTTTCCTTAGATTCTTCCTAGAGTATCCAGGCTACCCATTTACTTTCCCTTGAGAGAGAAAAAAAGGAAGAAGGGCCTAAGTATGATTTGGCTTGGCTAATAACTACAAAGAGCTAAAATTCCTCTATGTGTACAAACATGTTCACATTCATAATCCCTTTTGATCCTTCATCACCACAGCCCAGTGAGAAAAGCTGGACAAATACTGTTCCCATTTCATAGATGGAAGAGCACGGGGCCAGAGTGGGCAACAGCCAGTGGCTTGCTCGAGGGCATCCAACAGAATAGGACCAGGACACTGTGGTCCAGGCACCCTAGTTCTGCTTCCCTGAAGGCTCCAGGCTGCAATTAGAACCCTAGGCACTAGTTGCCATGGGCTCCTTTCCTCCGAGGCAGCTACTGCTCAGGCCTCTGCAGGTAAAGAGCTGCTGCTGCATCCTGACAACCCAGGCAAACGGTGCCATCTGCCAGCGCCTCCTGGTCCCCATATATTCTTTTTATCTCTTCATCATCACCAAAACTCCGTACGGAGGGGCTGGAGCCGTAGCTCAGCTGTTAAGAGCGTGTGCCCTGGCCTTAGACAGGACCCAAGTTCAGTTCTCGGCACCCATGTTGGGTAGCTCACAACCATCCGTTTGTAACTCCACTTCACGGTATCCAATGCCTTCTTCTGGTCTCTGAAGGCTCTTGCACTCACATGTACAAACCTACACACACACACACACACACACACACACACACACACATCTTTTTTAGAGCCTTGTGTGGTGGCAGACACCTTTAATCCTAGCACTGGGGAGGCAGAGGCAGACAGATCTCTGAGTTTGAGGCCAGCCTGGTTTACAGAGTGAGTTTTAGGACAGCCAGGGCTACACAGAAAAACCCTGAAATAAATAAACAAACAAATATAATTTATTTAATAATATAAATTAAATATAATAATATAATGTAATAATAAATAAATGATATTTATTTATTTATTTTTTGTTTTTCAAGACAGGTTTCTCTGTGTAACAGCCCTGGCTGTCCTGGACTTGCTTTGTAGACCAGGCTGGCCTTGAACTCATAGAGATCTGTCTACCTCTGCTTCTAGAGTGCTGGGATTAAAGGAGTGTGCCACCACACCCAGTCTTTTTTAAAATCTTAAAAAACAAAACAGAAACAGGGTCTGGAGAGATGGCTCAGTATGAAGAGTACTGGCTGCTCAGCCTGTACTAGATCCAGCTCAGCCTGGCTACAGAATAAAATCCCATCTCCAAACCAATAAAGACTCCTTGAAGCTGGGTATGGTAGCGCACACCTTTAATCCCAGCACTCAGGAGGCAGAGATCCATCTGGCATGGACACACTTTTAATTACAACAGAGGCAGAGGGAGGTGGATCTCTGTGAGTTTAAGGCCAGCCTGGTCTATATAGCCAGTTCCAAGCGAGACAGGACTACATAGTAAGACCCTGACTAAAACAAACAAATAAAAACAAACTCTGAGCCGGGCGGTGGTAGCGCACGCCTTTAGTCCCAGCACTCGGGAGGCAGAGGCAGGGGGATCTCTGTGAGTTCGAGGCCAGCCTGGTCTACAAAGCAAGTCCAGGACAGCCAGGGCTGTTACACAGAGAAACCCTGTCTCGAAAAACCAAAAAAAAAAAAAACCAAAAAAAAACAAACTCTGTAATGACCACTCATTGACATAATTGCAACACCAACAAACACTACAGAGTTTTATGAAGTGCTGGGTGCTGGTCTGTGTATTCTGTATATGCTCATCCATTTAATCCATTCTTGACCTCTCTGTCTCTCTCTCTTCCTGTGTGTGTGTGTGGAACCCAAGGCCTTAGGCATGCTAAGCAACACTGTGTCACTGAGTGACTGTCCCAGCTCTTGGCTTTCTGAGACAGTCACACTGTAGCTCAGGGTGGCCTTTAACTTAGAATTGTCCTGCCTCTGCTTCCTGAGTGCTGAGATAATAAACCACACCGCCCCCTTATTAATTTAATTCTTTCAACAGCCTCCTGAGGTAGACATTACCCCAGCCCCTTTCCATAAACGGGAGAACTTTAAGTAGAGAGAGGCCAAAAAGTCTAAACAGCCACATGGCCTTTCAAGGCCTCACACCTTCTCTTTTTTTTTTTTGGTTTTTCGAGACAGGGTTTCTCTGAATATCTCTGGCTGTCCTGGACTCGCTTTGTAGACCAGGCTGGCCTCGAACTCACAAAGATCCGCCTGCCTCTGCCTCCCAAGTGCTGGGATTAAAGGCGTGCGCCACCACCGCCCAGCTCTCACACCTTCTCTTGTGTGAAGAGTTCCTCCCACAGAGACAGGAGGAAATGGGGACTGGAATGGGCAGGGGAAGGCCTAAAGCAGCAAGGGGAAGAATGGTGAGGGTGGACTGCATATGAGCCCAGGTGTCTTCTGTGTGACAGATGAGGAGATAGCTCAGACATCTTGCCCTATTGCCTGAGGAGTCACAGCAAACAAGACCAGAAGTGGAGCTTAACTTGGGGACATGTCAAGTCTCAGGGTTTTTTCATCCATCCTACTGACAGGTGGCGATCTCTCTATCCTTACCTGGTCACGAAGAGAGCTACCCTGCTCATTCTTTTTCTCTCTATTTCTCTGTCCTTCCATCCACTTCTTTCCAGGGTCTCACTATGTGAGCCAGAGTAGCCTCAACCTTGCATCAATCCTCCTGCTTCACCCTCTCAAGTGTTGGGATCACAGGTGTGAGCCCATGTCCAGCATGCAGTTCCCCACATTTAATACCCCCATCACTCCACGAGGTAGATGTCCTTATTCCTATTTGACAGATGAAGAAACTGAGGCACAGGATGATGACATAACTCGTCCAAGGGCGGTGGGCCAATGAGGTGTTGGTGGTTGGCAGGGCATTGTTTGTTGCTGCCTAGAAGCTGCTGGACACCTGGGAGGACTGGATTAATAAGAGCTCCTGCCACCTGAACCCTCCTTGGCTTTGAGGAGCATCCAATGCAAGCCCCCAGTTGCCATCTGGCCTCCTTAAAAGTCAAAGTTTTCCGGCTGGGCGTGGTGGTGCACCCCTTTAATCCCAGCACTCTGGAGGCAGAGGCAGGGAGAGCTCTGTGAGTTAGAGGCCAGCCTGGTCTACAAAGCGAGTTCAGGACAGTTACGGCTGTTACACAGAGAAACCCTAGAAAAGAAAAGTGGCAAAAGGGAAATAAACAGGAGGGTGTGGTGGAAGCATGCAGGCAGTACGTCATTCAGGGTGGCCAGGGAGGATCTTTCTGAGGAGGTCATATTTGAGTTGAGTCCAATTGTGCTGTAATGTGGGAAGAACTGAATTTAAGGCAATTCGAGGCAGTGTCCTGGGGAAGAAGAAATAAGTGCAAAGACCTTGAGGTAGAGAAAAGTTCCGTGAACTGGAAGGACGAATGTTTACTCTAGGCCTCTGCATACTCTCACAAGCTGCGAGACTTTCCTCACTGCAGGCTTTCTGGCTTCCCTTCTCCCTCTCTCCTTTCTCCTCCTGTTCTCCCACCCCAAGCTAGCAATGCTCTCCTGTTTTCTCTCACTCAACCCTCTGATTACTCTGTGTCACATTTGGCTTCCTACTTGGTCCCAGGACACCTGCTCAGCTGTGGTACCTTCTAGTTCTCAACCAAAAGCGCTGGGCAACCTGGACAGAAGACCAGCTGTGGGCCACCGGCACCTCTGTCTTTTTTTTCCTGTAGCCCTCACATAATTGCAAAATCAAAATCAGTTAGGAGTCATCCTAATGGGCTTTTGTGATGCTCCAAAGAAACTCGAAAGTCACCTGGGAATAGCAACCACAGAGCACTGCTGTGAACAAGGTCCTTTCTAAGACGCTTTGTAAGTATTAATTAACTTTTAATTCTCAAAATAATCCCATGAAACGAGGTAGTACCATTACTCTTAAATTACACATGAAGAAACTGAGGCTGGGATGTAGCTCAGTGCCTGGTGTATTTGATACCCTCAGTCAATCCCCAGAACCACAACCACAAACACACAGACACACACAACACAGAGACAGACAAACACCCAGACACAGACACACAGAGAGACAGACAGACAGACACAGAGACACAGATACACACACACACACACACACACACACACACACACACACACACACACACACACTCTGAAAACAAACAAAACCCACCCACCATCACCACCAAACAGGTTAAATAACCTGCCCAAGGTCACACGTGAATAAAGGCAGACAATCTAGTTTCCAAGACTGAATCCTCAAGCTCTATATGATAAACAGATTTGAAAACTCCTTAGGAAGACTCCAGGGCCCTGGCAGGATAACCAGGCCCTGCGGCTAGCATTCCTGAGGCCCCTTCACCTAGCATTCCTGAGGCCCCTTCACCATATCCTCCAGTTTACTGCGGCTTGGCTTTCAACTCTGACAGAGACTCTTACACTCCAGATATCAGTAGCTCCTGTGTACCCCACCCCACCCTCACCTTCCCAGACCTTCACTTTCCTTAAGCTGTGACTGACAGCAAAGCCATCAGTATTCATCTGACACCACCCCCCACCCCACCCCCCAGCCCCAGCCCTCCACATTGTTTGCATCCTGCCTCAACCACCTGGCTTCTTCCCCCAGCAGCCCTGGCCACAGGTTTCCTCACCTCTGGGCAGGGAGCCCTGACTCACTCAGGAGAACTGCCCAGTTTTGTTTCCCTCTCCCTCTAATTATACCACAGTTCCACCCCCACCTTATTGCATTTCTCTAGGTTTGGGAGTCATGGAATCTTCTTGGCTGTTGGGGATCTGAGTTTGAATTCTGTTTCTCCCTTGCTTGGTTGTGTGGCCTGAAGACATTCTTTAAACACTCTGGGCTTCAGTTTTCCTAAATATGAGACAAGGCAGACTCTCTGTCTACCTTACCAGGAAGTTGGTTGGGATCTAATGGGATTGCCATGACGACCTGCTTTGCAAACTGCACCTGGAGGGGAGTGTGGATTCTGAAGCTGCTGGTCTGGGTTTGAATCCTGCCTTTTTCTAGCTATGTAACTTTGGCCAAGTTCCTTGGTGCCTGTGAGCCTCTGTTCCCGTTTTTGTGAGATGAGATCATACTAACACCAGCCTCATAAGATTGCCAGGAAACAGAGGTGATTTCCTATGAAACATGCAGAATAGACTTGCCATTGCTACTATCATTTCCCTCACGCAGTAAATAATCCTTCAAATTTCCTCCCTCTGCTGTCAGTTCCTTCTCTCCCTGCCCCCCCCTCCCGTTTCCAGTCTCCCTCTACAACCAGTCACTTGCTTCTATGTTCCTTCCCTGTGTCTCCTGTGAGCTGGAGTCCCCAACCCCAAGTTCAGCCTTTGGAGGCTCCCCAACAACAGGGCTCTTTGTCTTCACTCTTAAACTTGTGTTCCAAAGGATGGGAGGTGTAGCCCCACTGTCAGCTTGGCATCCTGGAGGCCCCAGAGCCATCTGACCTGTACCACATACACACTTGCTTGATGACCTTGGGCCAGTCCCTTCTCATCCCTGAACCTCAGTTTCCCTATCTGTCAGGTGGAGTAACAATCCCTTAGAATTCTGCTATAACCCACTCCATCAAGACACAGTGGCCAGTGGCCACCATCACGCAGCAGACTGCTACCTCAACCTCCTTGTCATTCTTCAAATGTCTCAACATCCTCCCTGCCCCAAAACCATTCTCATCAGGCTGTCACAGTCCCTCTAAAGAGCAGCATCCCCTGCAGTCTCCTGGCCTATCCTCCCCAAGTTCTGCTGACCAGCCTCCTGGAGCCTGGAGCCTGGCCCCTGGCCGCCAGCAACCTGCCCCTGGCTGCTCCTGTGCCCCAGTTCCCCCAAGCACTCTGTGGCCCATGTCACACAACCCGATTCTGTGACCTGGTGGGTGGATCTTTCTCTCCTCTCCCACCTTTGGGGGTCACCTCAGCTGAGGCTTTGGCCCAGGGGAACTCAGTTATCCCCCTACACTCCCGCCTCTGAGCAGTGCCCTATCCCCAAGGAGCAACACACCAATGCGCATGTGCACACACACACACATCACCAATACCACCACACACTTCATTCACTGTCAGGTGTTGGCATCTAGTCCCAACCTGTGTCTTCCATAGCATCCCAAATCTGGGTCCTACTGGGCCTGGCCTGGCCAGTAACAACCTCCATCTGCCTAATTTGACAAACCTCCTCCAGGGATGATGGTGTCCCCCGGTCCTTTCCTGACATTCACTCTCTCCCATCCCCAGGTTAGATTCCAGGGCCCTCCTGGGCATGTGGGCTGCCCAGGCCCCTGAGACCTCTCCTGCCCCCTTGTGTCTTAATGGCCTCCAACTCCTTCCAAGCCACTGTCCTCCAATTGAAGGTTCACTGGAGGTATCAGGTGCCAGAAGATGTTAGGCTTCCTGGCTTCCAACCTCTAGTCTCATCATTTGCTCAGCATGTCCCCGAACCTCCTCCACTCCATCCCCACTGCCCAAATACAGGGTCCCGCCTCCCCACCTCTCCCACCCCCTAGCTTACACTCCGCAGCTCCTGAGTCCGATCCTTCATCCTGCGACGGGCTCCTCCTCCCCTTCTTCGTCCTCCCGCCTCCGCTGCTGCTCTCTGCCTCTTGCCTCAGTGCTGGAGGTTGGGGTCTGGGGGCGCCAGACTAGACCTCCGAGGGATGTGCGGGTAAGGTGTGCGGTGGGGGGGGGGGGCTGAGGCCAGGCAGAGACAGGGGCCTGGACCGACTGGGCTCTGCCTGGGCTGCGGTGGCGATGCGGCTGCGGCACAGGGTTGGATGGAGGGATGCGGGAGCCGAGGCGCGGGGGAGGGGGGCGGAGGGAGGTGAGGAGGAAGGGAGGGAGGGGGAGCGGAGGGGGCGGGGAGCAGGGGGCATGCGCAGCGCCCCGGGCTGGGGGCGCCTGGGGGTTGTAGTCCGGGGAGGGGCATCCACGGGAGGGGCACTGGGGAGGCTCAGAGGTGGGGATGCAGAGCCCAAGAATCAGGGAGAGATGCGGAGGCAGGGACAGAGATGCTGGGTGAACTGCGGTTGGGGTGGACCGGCAGAAGGAAGGTCTAAGGCAGTGGACTAAGGGATAACCTGAGCAAAGCAGAGCCAGGAAGGACCACCTTTCATCCTGTCCCTTAGGCACTGCCGAAGACTGTTTGGACTCCAGAAATAACAAACCTGACCCTGTATGTGGCTGTTGGAGGAGGGCATAGGGCTTGTTCTGTACATCCTTTGTCACCCTACGTGGGAGTGCCTTGGCAATGATGGGTCTCAGCTTATTTACCCACAAGAACAGGGTGGTCACTACCTGTTCAGACCCTCTGGTCTAGCATTTTCTAGAGTGAATTTCAGTGGTAAATGCTTGCCTAGCATGCCTGCAAGGTCCTGGTTCCATCCCCAACACTGGGGGGTTGGGGGGCAGTGCAGAAGGAAGATCTCTGCTGAGATGAGAAGTCTTGACCTAATGCTGCAGAAGATCCAGTGAGCCCTCCACCCTCTGCTCTTCCTCCCTGGATCTCACCAATGAACAGCACATCAGTTCTCCCTTTCCTCTGCAGTGGGTGGGCTGGGCTTTGACCTTGGCTTTGGCAAATACCCAGGAACAACCTTGAGACACCACTGTCTGTGTCATGGCAGGACCTAACATCCATGACCTTCAACAGTTCCTAAACCCAGTGGCCTTCTGATGATAGCTCTCCCCTCCTTGTCTCCTTTCCTGCCTCCTATCCTGCCACCTCAACCTCTGGGTTCCACCTCCTACTTCCTTCCAGTTCTTCCTCTGTTCTATGGCCCTCAGTCAAGGTTCCAGGCTGCTATTCTAGGTTCTCATCTTCCTTTTTAATCCTTCTGATTTTATGTACACATGAAGTGCACATGTGCAGGTCAGAGGTCAGTGTTCGGTGTCCTCTGTGTCTCTCCACCTTACTTTTAGTTTGTGAGACGGGATCTCACACTTAACCACAGCTGACCACTTTACCTTTACCAGTTAACCTGGCACCTTCCTGTTTCCATCCCTCCAGGGCTTACTGGGTTTCACATGTGTGATGTTGTACATGGCTTTTGTGTGGATGTTGGAGATCACTCACTGAGTCCAGGTTCTTCTCATCTTCCCCTACTCCACCTTTCTGCATCTTCATGCCTGTGGACCCACCTGGACTAGTGAACCAGATCCTTTTCCTCAGAAGAAGGCCCTGCTATATAAGCCTGAGGCCAAGAATACAGAGACAAAACACGATGTCAGAGATGCAAGACTCTCACAAGGCCAGGACTCTGGTGGGGGGACCCCACACACAGTGTAGGCCTTGACTACTCTGGAAGTGCTTCTTCCTGTTTCCCTCAGTGGTGGCATCTATGCAGACACCCAATGGAGCAAAACCTGCCCGAGTCCCTCCTCACAGCCCTGCTGCTGTGTTCTGAATATCTATCTACCATGGCCTGCCTCCTCACTGCATGGTGACCCATTACCCTCCTAAGTACTACTGCTATACCCAGTGTACAGATCACTAGCTGGGGTGTTGTTACTTAAAAAACTAAAATCCCACAAGATTGGGCTTTCTTTGGCAGCTTCTCCTCCTTCTAATGCTGGAGATTGAAGCTAGGCTTTATCACTAGGCTACATCTCAGCCCCAGTTTGCCACTTCCTGAATCTCCTCCTATCCCCGCTGCCCAGGTCAGTCTGGGCTCTCCTTGATTTCCTCTCACCTGGGCCACCAGGGACGCTTCCTCACTGGTCTTCCCTCTTGGAAGCCATTTCCTTTATTCCCTCTACCTCCTTGGATTCCAGTGTGATTGTCTCCAGGCTGTCTGCACACGCTAATGTTACCTGCTGCACCACCACCTCCCACATCCCATGCTTGCACGGTTACTCTAAAAACTAATCGAAGGCCTGGTTTGATGCACTCAGGAGACAGAGGCAGGAGGATGTCAAGTTGAAGGCCAACCTGGTTATCTAGTGGGACTTTTGATTAAAAAAAAAAAAAAAGGCCTGTAGCCAGGCGTGGTGGCGCACACCTGTAATCCAGCACTCGGGAGGCAGAGGCAGGTGGATCTCTGTGAGTTCGAGGCCAGCCTGGTCCACAAAGCAAGTCCAGGACAGCCAGGGCTGTTACACAAAGAAACCCTGTCTTCCTGTATGCTAAGCCATATAACTCTTATAATTGTGGCCTATTTATTTCTGTTGTTTTGTATTGTATTTATAATTATAAGAAAAAGAACCATTTTTTTGGACTGAAAGGGAGAGCTGTTGGGGGGAAAAAAGAAATACCTTAAACTAAAAAAAAAA
>CAJQZJ010004755.1:11867069-11882488 GCA_907164525.1 Lophiomys imhausi | reverse complement strand
CTGGCTGTCCTGGACTCGCTTTGTAGACCAGGACAGCCAGAGATATTCAGAGAAACCCTGTCTCGAAAAACCAAAAAAAAAAAAAGAAAAAGAAAAAAAGAAACCCTGTCTTGAAAAACAAAAACAAAAAAAGGTTGTAGAGACAGTTCAACAGTTAAGAGCACTGACTGTTCTTACAGAGGACTGACTGGCTTCAAATCTCAGCGCCCCCATGGATCTGATAACTGCCTGTTTCCCCTGTCCCAAGGATCTGATATCTTCTTCCGGCCTCCACAGGTACCATACCTAGATGGTATATTTACATCCACACAGGCAAAACACTCACACGCTTAGATACAAATCTTTAGGAGCTGGAAAGGTGGATCAACAGTTAAAAGCACTTGTTTCTCCTGCAGAAGACCCAGTTTCAGTTCCCAGGACCCACGTGGACTCACAAGCCCCTGTGACGCCAATCCCAGGAGGTGTGGTGCCTCTTCTTGTCTCCTCAGACACCAGTTATGCGTGTGGTACAGATACATACATACGTGCAGGCAAAACACTCATAGGTGTAAAATAAAAAGTCTTTAACGTAAGTAAACAAAATAAACAAAAGCCTACTCTGCCGTTTGGTTGCACAACATCACCTCCTCTTTCCCATCACCTCACTTCATGCAAGAAATCATAGCCTCCAAAGCACCTGTGTACCCCTGCTGTGTGTCGCTGGGTGTGGGACAGCCCTCAGGCCCTTTTCTTGAAAGTTGCATTTGGTCCTGTGAGAGGCCAAGGTGTGGTCTCCCACCAGAACAGCACAAGCCTAGCTGCTGTCTGCATATCCCAGGAGCTGATAGCACGTGGCAGATGCTCACCAGAGATCTGAACAACAGGTATGCTGACTCACACCTTCATCCGGGCACAAAGACAAAGAAGCCCAACAAAGCTGGCAGGTTTTGTCTGTTCTGTTCGTTGCTAATCTCCCCATGGTTTTGTGGATCCTTGAACACGGTGAGTACACGTGCTTGTGAAGTCAGTGAATCTGTGAACAGAATGAATGGACGCCGGCACAAGATACGATGCCATCAGTCATTCTTGTCATTATCCAGAACTTTATTTATTTATTAGTTTTTGCTTTGTGGTGCTGGGGATTGAATCTGGACACTTGGGTATGATAAGCAGGCGCTTTACCATTGCGCTATATTTACAGTCCTTATTTTTAAAGATGATGATTATGATGATGATGATTTGAGGCAGGGCCTCACTATGTAGCCTTGGCTGGCCTGGAACTTGTTAATGTAGACCAGGCTGGCCTCAATCTCACAAAGATCCATTTGTCCAAAAGCATGCTCCACCATTACCTGGCCCAGATTTTTTACTATTATTATTGTTGTTGTTGTTATTATTTTGGGGGGTTTTTTTGAGACAGGGTTTCTCTGTGTTTCTTGGCTGTCCTGGACTCACTTTGTAGATCAGGCTACCCTTGAACTCACAGAGATCTGCCTGCTTCTGCCTCCCAAGCGCTGGGATGAAAGGTGTGCGCCACCACACCCGGCAATTACAGACAGCTGTGAACTGCCATGTGGGTGCTTGGATTTGAACCCAAGTCTTTCGGTAGAACAGCCAGTGCTCTTAACCGCTGAGCCATCTCTCTAGCTCCTTATTTTGCTTTTTTGAGACAGGGTTTCTCTGTGTGTAATCCTGGCTATCATGGAACTCACTTTGTAGACCAGACTGGCCTCAAACTCATGGAGATCTGCCTGCCTCTGTCTCCCAAGTGCTGGGATTAAAGGCATGTGCCACCATGCCTGGTTTATTACTATTCTTTTTTTTTAAAGATTTATTTTTATTTATTTTATGCATGTGTGCTCTATCTGCATGTACACCTGCATTCCAGAAGAGGGCACCAGATCACATTGTGGATGGTTGTGAGCCACCATGTGGTTGCTGGGAATTGAACTCAGGACCTTTGGAAGAGCACTAGGCAGTGCTCTTAACCGCTGAGCCATCTCTCCAGCCCCTTATTACTATTCTTAATATCTGTGTGTGCTCATTTGTGTGTGTGTGTGTGTGCTCATGTGCGTGTATGTGTGTGCATCATGTGAATGCAAGTGCCTCTGGAGGCCAGAGGTGTTAGATCCTCTAGAATTGCAATTACAGGCAGTTGTGAGCTGCCCAACATGGATGCTTTGAACCAAACTCAGATCCTCTGCAAGTGCAGTATGCTTTCTTAAATGATGTCTCTCTAGCCCCTACTTTTAATTTTTAAAAATATGTATTTATTTTATGTGTGTTTCATTCACATGTATATATTGCACTATGTGTGTGCCTGGTGCCCAAGGAGGTCAACAGACAGCATCAGGTCCCTTGGAACTGGAGTTATGGATGGTTGTGAGCCACCATGTGGGTGCTGGAGACTGAACCTGGGTTCTCTGCAAAAGCAACTTGTGCTCCTAACTCTTGAACTTTCTCTACAGCCCCTCCTTTAAAATTTTTATTTTAAGATAGAGTATTGTCAGGACTGGAGAGATGGCTCAGTGGTTAAGAGCCGTGGTTGTTCTTCCAAAAGACCTGGATTCAAATCCAGCACCCATATGGCAGTTCACAGCTGTCTGCAATTGCTGGGCATGGTGGTGCACGCCTTTAAACACAGCTACTTGGGAGGCTACAGCAGAGGCAGGCAGATAGATCTCTGTGAGTTCAAGTCTAGTCTGGTCTACAAAGTGAGTCCAGGACAGGTAGAGATACACAGAGAAACCCTTTTTTCGAAAAACCAAAAAATATAAATAAATAGATAAACAAACAAACAAATAAATAAAATAAAAATAATTAAGATAGAGTATTGTCAATTTGCTCAGGCTGACTTTGAACTTCCTATCCTTCTGCTGTAGCCTCCCAAGTAGCTGTGTTTAAAGCTGCGTGTGAGGGTGCTGGGTGTGGTGGCACATGCCTTTAATCCCAGCACTCGGGAGCCAGAGGCAGGTGGATCTCTGTGAGTTCCAGGCCAGCCTGGTTTACAGAGTGAATCCAGGACAGCCAGGGCTACACAGAGAAATCCTGCCTCAACCCCCCTACCCCTCAAAAAAGAGCCAGAAAGGTGGCTCAGCAAGTGGACTCTTGCTGCCACCTAAGATCTGAATTCAGTCCTTGGGATCCCATGGTGAAGGGAAAGAGCTTGCTCAGGCAGGTTGTGCTCTGACCTCCACACTCACACTATGGTACACATACTCATACACATAATAACTAATTCCTTAAAGACATGTGCTACCATGCTCAGATTGTTCACTGACCTGCTGCTGCTTGTTTTCTCATTTTGCTTGTGATATTGAGGATTGGCTCCATGTCCTTGATTGGCTAGGCAAGCACCTTTCCTTTAATGACCTCCACACATGGAATCCGGCTTCACCTGAACTCCACCAGACAGACCTATGAGGTGAGTCTGCATCATGCTTCAGGTTCTTCTGCAGTCTCTACAGTGTCTCCACCTGAGTGACCTTACTAGAGCCTCAGTCTAAGCAGGCAGCCCCTGCTCAGAGATGAGTGTTCTCCATTGCTCATGTTGGCACATGCTGTGCTTTCTTCCTTCCTTCTTCTTCTTCTTTTTGAATTTTTGAGACAGGGTTTCTCTGTGTAGCCCTGTCTATCTATACTGGAACTCACTCTGTAGACCAGACTGGCCTTCAACTCACAGAGATCCTCCTGCCCCTGCCTCCTGAGTGCTGGGATTAAAGGTGTGCACCACCACAGCACGGCCCATGCTGCTGCCATTTCTTAAGCTCCCTGATTCCAGTCTCAAGTAATTCCCCACACTTTTCTCCCACCATGCCTTTCCTCATGTTCCTGTCTCCTGGAGGTTACTTTTATCATATCCTTCTTCAGTTTTTCTTAACTACCATGGAATTCAAGGGAAAGCCTATTATATGCTGTTGGGACCTACTTCAGTTATTAGCATAACTGTAGCCATCTTGCTTTTAGCCTCTATCTTTTTTTTTTTTTTTTTTTGGTTTTTCGAGACAGGGTTTTTCTGTGTAACAGCCCTGGCTGTCCTGGACTTGCTTTGTAGATCAGGCTGGCCTTGAACTCACAGAGATACGCCTGCCTCTGCCTCCCTAGTGCTGGGATTAAAGGCATGCGCCACCTCGCCCATTTAGCCTCTATCTTAATCATAAGGTGAAATTAAGTTCAAGTCTCAGGCTCTGCTGGCCTGACATAAGAAGAGCTTTTGTTAAATGTTCTGCTTGAATTAATGATGAATGTTCCTTTCTTCCAGAATGGTGGGGAACTGGAAAGCCCCCAAGTTTCTCCTAACTCTCAGCCAATCAGCTTAAAATGCTTTGTTTAGCTACCTAGGCACAGTGTACCTGGTATAGAATTGATTCTTCTTGCTTGATTAGGCACAATGTACCTGGCATAGAACTGATTCTTCCTGTTTGGTTATGAGTTTTTCCCTTTAAGAATTCACTCTGAGAACGGCTCAGGGTCTCAGTCTTGGTTCCCAAATCCAGACTAGGTCCTTGACTGGTCAGTCTTGGTTCAGCATTCAATAAACTTCCATCAGTCTGAGCTTGGTGTTTGAGTGGTCAACGTGTGGCTATTCCTGAATCCACAACAATGCAGAGATTGTGTAGCCTCTTCCCTACAAATTCTGATTCCACAGATGTGACCTGGGACTGAGGAATCTGAGTTCTTAGCAAGTACCACTGAGGATTCTTATTTGCAATCAAGTTTGAGAACTGTTGGATATTAAGTTAGCGGGTTATGCTACAAAAACAAACAAACAAAAACCCCTCCAACCCTGAGTGATTTAAAACTAGGGATTTCGAGGCTGGGCATGGCAGTGCATGCCTTTAATTCCAGCACTCTGAGTTTGAGGACAGCCTGGTCTACAGAGTGAGTTCCAGGACTTTCAAGGTCACACAGAGAAACCCTGTCTCGAAAACAAACGTACTGCAGAGGTTTGCTTCTGTGGTGGGTTGGGTTATTTTCAGAGATTCTGTTCTCAAGGAAGACTGGGTGCTTTGGGTGGAGGAGAACTTATGCTCAGCTGACCCACCTGTGAGCTGTCTGATCAAACCTCTGCTCTATCCACTGGCCACACCTTGCCTGTTCAGGAATGCACGAAGAACCATCAGGCCTGAACATCCATTTGCTAGTGTCTAATGAAGCTCTGCTCCGTGTCCGTCATGGTTTTGTGCTGCAGAGAGTGCAGAGCACATCAGGGCTACCCTCACAGGAGTGCCTGATGTCTCTAAGCTTGTAAAGGCTCTCTGATACTTTCCGGTTTGGGCACAGAGAAAGGACTCATTGAGAAAATGACCATGGAAGTTATTTGCAACTCAAGCAGCACGAAAGAGCCTGTGACTCTGGTGTGCCCCTTCCTTTTCCTCTGTCTTTTCAGCCTGTTTCCAGGTTTGTCCCATAAAGGTCTTTGGTTTGATATTCCTCTAATCACCACATTCACTACCTCATCAATAAAAAGTGGCTACAATATTATTAATAATATTGATGGTCTTTCTATGCTAACTCAAATATTAATAAAGAATATTTATGCTGGCCAGTAATGATGGCATATGCCTTTAATCCTAGCACTTAGGAGGCAGAGGCAGACAGATCCCTGAATTCAAGGCTAGCCTGGTCTATAGAGTGAGTTCCAGACAATCAGGGCTACACAGAGAAACCTTTCCTCACAAAAACAGAAAAAGAGAGAGTATTTACTAATTAAAATAATAATGATGACGCTGACATATCATTCTTACATAGTGCTCATCCGGTACTGAGCTGTTTTAAGTATTTTGTAGGTATCAGTTCATTTACTCTTCTCAATGACTATCTGAGGTTACTACTGTTATCTCCATTTACAGATAGGAAATGAAAGTAGAAGGAATTGAAGTAGCTTGCTCAAGGCACAGCTGACATTCAATCCAGACAGAAAGTCAAATATTCCCCTAGCACCTGTCTCTGCTTTCCAAGAGGCCCATTCAGTCTTTTTTTCCCCCAACAAACCCAAACAGTTACACAGTAACTGGGTGCTAAATCATGGCCCTGCCTTTCTAGATATGTTCTGGAGAACTAATGACTTATAATATTCAGCTTCCCTGCCCACTTACATGTTATAGACACTATTAATTTAGGGCTTCTTTGTAAGTTATTTTTTTAATTGCGTGTGTATCTCTGCACTGGCTGGTCTTATGTCAACTAGAGTCATCTGAAAGGAGGAACCCTCCACTGGGAAAATGCTTCCATAAGATCTGGCTATGGGGCATTTTCTTTCTTTTTTTTTTTTTTGTTTTTCGAGACAGGGTTTCTCTGAATATCTCTGGCTGTCCTGGACTCGCTTTGTAGACCAAGCTGGCCTCGAACTCACAAAGATCCGCCTGCCTCTGCCTCCCAAGTGCTGGGATTAATGGCGTGCGCCACCACCGCCCGGCTTGGGGCATTTTCTTAATTGGTAATTGATGGGGGGAGGTCCAGCCCATTGTGGGTGGTGCCATCCCTAGGGTGGTGGTCCTGGGTGCTATAAGAAAGCAGGCTGAAGCCAGGCATAGTGACACATGCCTTTAATTCCAGCTCTCCGGAGGCAGAGGCAGTAGATCGGTGTGAGTTCGATGCCAGCCTGCTCTACAGAGTGAGTTCCAGGACAACCAGTACTGTTACTCAGAGAAACACTGTCTCGAAAAACCAAAAAAAAAAAAAAAAAAAAAAAAAAGGAAAGCAGGCTGAGGAGCTGGAGAGATGGCTCAGTTTGGATGCTCTTTCAAAGGACCTGGGTTCAAATCCCAGCACCCACATGGCAGTTCAAAACTGTCTGTAATGGCCTGGCATGGTGGTGCATGCCTTTATTTTTTATTTTTTATTTTTTTTTGGTTTTTTCGAGACAGGGTTTCTCTGAATATCTCTGGCCGTCCTGGACTCGCTTTGTAGACCAGGCTGGCCTCGAACTCACAAAGATCCGCCTGCCTCTGCCTCCCAAGTGCTGGGATTAAAGGCGTACGCCACCACCGCCCGGCTTGGTGCATGCCTTTAATCCCAGCACTTGGGAGGCAGAGGCAGGTGGATCCCTGTGAGTTCAAGGCCAGCCTGGTCTACAGAGTGAGTTCCAGGATAGAAGGGCTGCACAGAGAAACTTTGTCTCAGAGAGAAAGAGAGAGGGGTGGGGGCTAAGCAAGCCATAGGGAGCAAACCAGTAAGCAGCACTCCTCCATAACCTCTGCATCAGCTCCTGCCTCCAGGTTCCTGCCCTGTCTGAGTTCCTGTCCTGACTTCCTTCAATGATGAACACTGATCTGAAGTATAAACCAAATAATCCCTTTCCTCCCCAACCTGATTTTTGGTCATGGTGTCCTATCACAGCCATGGAAACCCCGACTGACACAATCTGGGGGGCGGTATGAGGGCAGGTGGCTGTGGAGCTACAGGCGGCTGTGAGCCACCCAATGTTGTTGTTTGGAACTGAACTTTGGTGATCTGCAAGAGAAAAATACACTCTGTTAACTTCTGAGACAACACTGCAGCTCCAACTTAGGACTTTAGAGTTTTCCAATAAATTGAAACATATAACTTATGTCTATGAATTCAACATGAGGCGGAAGGACTGCCAAAAATTAAAAGGCGTCTGGACTGCGTGGCTAGACCTTGTCAGTCACTGGGGCACCCACCTGTAGTCCCGGCTATGAGAGACTGAGACGGAGGCTCTCTTGGGCCTAAGAATTGCAGAGTTCAAGGCTAGTTGACTCCATAGCAAGATCACCTTCTCTCCCACTCACTGACTCCACCTCACAGGTGGTCTAGGATGGCCTCAGCTCACAGAGTCTGAGGCAGAGCCTTTGCTGCCTGAGTGCTGGGACACAGGGGCCACATGCTCTATCCTCAGGAATAGCAGCAAGGGCTCTTAAATGAGGGCCATTTTCCGATCCACATATTTTAAAAATAATCCTTTTTGAAGGGAGAAGGACTGACGAGATTGCTTTGTAGTTAACAGCACTAACTGCTCTTCCAGAGGACATGAGTTCAGTTCCCAGAACCCACATGGTGGCTCACAACTGTCTTCAACTCCAATTCCAGGGGATCTGATGCCCTTTTCTGATCTCCAAGGGTTATACACCGTGTACACAGACTTACATGCAGCCAAGGCACCTATACACATGAAATAAGAAATAAGAAATGTTACATTAAAAATAGTAATTTGCAGCCGGGCAGTGGTGGCGCACGCCTTTAATCCCAGCACTTGGGAGGCAGAGGCAGGTGGATCTTTGCGAGTTCAAGGCCAGCCTGGTCTACAAAGCAAGTCCAGGACAGCCAGAGCTGTTAAACAGAGAAACCCTGTCTCGAAAAACCAAAAAAAAAAAAAATAGTAATTTGCTAGGCATGGTGAGGCATGCCTTTAATCCCAGCACACTCATGAGAAAGAGGTAAGTGGATCTCTGTGAGTTCAAGGCCAGCTTGATCTACAGAGTGAGTCCAGGACAGCCAGGGCTACACAGAGAAACCCTGTCTCAAAAAACCAAAAAAAACCAACCAAAAAAACAAACACCTAGGTTCAGTCCTAGGTTTTGTTTTACTTTTATTTTTTTGGTTTTTCAATACAAGGTTTCTCTGTGTAGTAGCTTTGGCTGTCCTGGACTCACTTTGTAGACCAGGCTGGCCTTGAACTCACAGAGATCCACCTGCCTCTGCCTCCCAAGTGCTGGGATTAAAGGCATG
The DNA here is from genome assembly GCA_907164525.1 of Lophiomys imhausi. Classification (NCBI taxonomy): domain Eukaryota; kingdom Metazoa; phylum Chordata; class Mammalia; order Rodentia; family Muridae; genus Lophiomys; species Lophiomys imhausi. The sequence continues at coordinate 11,873,818 of CAJQZJ010004755.1, read as the reverse complement.
TGCCACCACCATCTGGCCTGAACCTACGTGTTTGTATATGTTAGGCAAACATCTCCTAAGCCCTAACCCCAGCCCTAAAAAATGTACTCTGAGGCATTCCATAATTCTATAAGTACTATTTTTTTTACATTTCTACCATAGTTTACTGCTATGACTTATAAACACAATTATTTAAAAAATTTTTCTCCTACACTAGCAAACTTACTTGACATACAGGCAGAATGAGAGACGTAGGCATGGCCCAGGATCCTCCTGCCCCTTCCATCTGGGACGGTGTCTGACAGGTTCTATCCGTTTAGTGGAGGCTCATCACTCTCCCAGGCTCAGTGTGTCTCTCTGATTCCTAACAGTTAGCTCTCAGTTAACCTTCAGAGCCAGAGGTCTCTTCACAACACTCTACAGTCCCTGGTGTCCCTTTGGAGCCCTCCATAAGCTCCAGAGTGACCATCACTCACTCTCATTGTTATTTTCATGGATGTCATTATATCTACATTTCTGTATGGGTAGCATGTAGCATGACCGTGCATTTTAAAGACACGGCTGCATGCTGTCACACTCTCTCTCACCTATGACTCCACATAGTGCCTCACCTCTCAGAAACATTCAAACACATGATACCCAGGAGGTGAAAGGCTCTTCTGTAGTGTTTTATATGGCTCACCTTGGCACAGCCATCGGTGGTGTGCCCACCAGTGGGATCTATGCTACATGAAAACCCGACCATGGCCTCTGCTGTGGACTTCATGCTCATGTTTGCACCTCTCCACCTCAGTTTACATGTTGAAGCTCTGGTCCTCATGTGATGGAGCCTCTGGAAGGTGACTGTCTGAGTGGAGCCTTTAAAAAGGGACTCTCATCGTGAGATTGGCACACATGTAAGAAGTATAGATGGGGGCTGGAGATGTGGCCCAACAGTTAAGGGCACTAGCTGCTCTTCCAGAGGACCCAGGTTCAAATCCCAGCACCCACATGGCAGCTCACAACTGTCTGTAACTCAAAGATCTGACCATCTCACATAGACATACAATGCAGGCAAAATACCACACTGTACATAAAATAAAAAATAAAACTACATAGCCGGGCGTGGTGGCTCACGCCTTTAATCCCAGCACTTGGGAGGCAGAGGCAGGCGGATCTCTGTGAGTTCGAGGCCAGCCTGGTCTACAAAGTGAGTCCAGGACAGCCAGGGCTGTTACAGAGAGAAACCCTGTCTCGAAAAACCAAAAAAAAACCAAAAAAACCAAAAAAACAAAAACAAAAAAAAAATAAAACTACAGGGCACAAAAATTAAACATTTTTTTAACTTAAAAAAAAAAGAAGTACAGATGGCAGCTGGAGAGATGGCTCAGGAGTAAGAGCACTGCTCTTAAAAGCAGCACACACAAGACAGCAACAAAAAGACCAGATCTTAATTAAGCCAGGCATGATGGCCCACGCCTTTGATCTCAGCAATGGAGACAAAGTGGCAGGGAGATCTCTGTGAGTTTGACTCCAGCCTGGTCTACACAGTGAGTTCCAGGACAGCCAAGGCTACACAAAGAAACCTTATCTTACCAAAAAAAAAAAAAAAAGACACCAGCTCAGCGGTTCTCAACCTTCCTAACAGTGGACCCTTCAATATGTTTCCTCATGTTGTTGTGGGGACCCCAACCATAAAATTATTTTTGTTGCTACTTCATAACTGTAATTTTGCTACTTTTATGAATCATAATGTAAATATCTGGTATGCAGGATATCTGATATGCAACCCCTGTGAAAGGGTTGTTCTGCCTTCAAAGAGGTCATGTGTTGGTGTGAATTTATATAATTGTGTTAGTTTCACAGTTCACCTCTTAACCCCACTATCATGCAAATAATTGAGACCCTGTTATTTGTTAAACAGCCTTCACAACACAAAAACTGAGCAGTTATTACTCTATTCTTTCCTTTTTTATTTTTGGCTATCCTGGAACTCACTCTTAGACCAGGCTGGCCTCAGAATCACAGAGATCCACCTGCCTCTGCCTCCCAGGTACTAGGATTAAAGGCACCCACCACCAAGCCTGGCCTATTATGATGGGGTGGTGTTAAGCATTCTAAATGTTAATTAATTGGTCCTGCTTGCTGTCTGTTAGTTACATTGTCTCTGATTGGTTGAATAAATGCTGAGTCCTGAGATTGGGCAAAGACAGAGGTAGGCAGTACTAAGGTGCTCAGATTTGGGAAGCAGAGAGGTTCTTGGGAAGAAGAAGCCTTCAGGACAAGCAGTTGGAGGAGGAAAGACGACACACCCCATGGGTTAGAGAAAAGAACATCATTCCATGGTGGCCTGGAACATCAGCATAGCATTGAGAATAACAGTCCAAAGGGGCATATGTATATATGGGGTCATATTTGGGGAATAGAATTAAGAGCTAGCTTAGATGGGCCAAGATTGCTCAATCCAGGCCACAGCTTGTTAAAATCCATGTGGTCTCTGTGTGCTCATTTATAATGGCAGATTAAGGATTAACAACCTCTGAAGTAAATAATTTAATTAATTACTTCTACACTATTACACTATCCTTAACCCACTAAGCTAATCTGGATTCCCCTCAGTGTAAATCTCAGAGACACTTGCACTTTGTGGCTTTCCTGCTTCTGCTGAATCTCTCCTGGTCTCTCCTGGCCTGCCTGTCGCTGGATCCCCCTATTTCCTCTCCTTCACTCCTCCTCCCCTGGAGGGCAGGAAGTCCAGCCCTATTCTCTCCCCTGCTCAGTGATTGTCTGTAAGCTGCTTTATTGGCATATCAATATCAATATTTTATTGGACAGTTGGGGAACAGTGTTTACATAACATTGAGATATGAGCTCCTCAGGACAAGGAATGAAACCAGATATGGGAGCATATAGAAATCAGCATTTAAATTACACAATAACCTTATGCCTACAGTTGTGATCCACAGGTTGAGAACTACTGCACCAGAGCATCATGTGGTGACTCTGTCATGTGGTGGTGACACTTCAAAGATACCTTGTAGCCTTGTACCAGTGAGAGAATTCAGCAGATTAAGGCATTGCTAGGAAGTCTGAGGATCTGAGTTCCTGGAACTTAGATGGTATCAAGAGAGAACTGCCCCCAGGTTGTCCTCAGACCTGTGTGTGTGAAGATGCACACACTAAAACCTCGATTGTCCTCTGACCTCTGCATTTTAGAGCAAGAAGTACCCCTTACCAGAGCTGAACCTAATGAACCTTGACCTTGGACTTCCAGAATCAGAGGTAAGCTCCTGCTGCTTAAGCTATTCTGTGTGTGCACCATTTGCATGTTATTATGGATGACTGTGAACCACAGTTGCGAATATCTAGGTGTTAGGAACTGAATCTTGGTCCTCCGCAAAAGCAACATGTGCTTTTAACTTCTGAGCCATCTCTCCAACTCTGGAACTTTTCCTATATAACTTCCCAAGATTTGTTTTGTTTTCGAGACAAGGTTTCTCTGTGTAACAGCCTTGGCTGTCCTGGACTCACTTTGTAGACTCACAGAGATCCACCTACCTCTGTGTCCTGAGGGCTGGGATTAAAGACTTGCACCACCATGCCCAGCCTAAGATTTAAGAGGGTATAAACAAGCAAACACACACTAGGTCAGCAGAAAATCCACCCAATCACTCTCAGAATCTGGAACATAGTAAATGGTTGTTTTAGATTGTTAGTAACCCCAACTTCCCTGGCATGGCTTCTTACAAAGTCAGTTATACCTGAGATTCTCAGAAGTGGGATTTCCAGTTCAAAGTATTCAATGGGCTGAAGAGACAGCTCAGTGATTAAGAGCACTGGCTACTTTTCCAGAGGCCCCAGGTTCAGTTCCCATCACCCACATGGTGGCTCACAACCATAACCCTAGTTCAACAGGATCCAATGCCCTTTCTGCCATCAGGCACACACCATGCACATGAATCATATACATACATGTAGGCAAAATACCCATACACATAAAATAGAATAAATAAATATATATATTTTTTTTTGGTTTTTCGAGACAGGGTTTCTCTGTGTAGCCCTGGCTGTCCTGGACTCGCTTTGTAGACCAGGCTGGCCTCGAACTCACAAAGATCCGCCTGCCTCTGCCTCCCAAGTGCTGGGATTAAAGGCGTGCGCCACCACCGCCCGGCATAAATAAATATTTTTAAAGTAGATATTCACTTATCATTATGAGTAAGTATCATTTGCCTTCCTATCACTCTGGGTGAAGAACACGTTTACCTACTTATTTAATTTGTCTAACTTAGAATAAAGTAGCGTTTTAGTTTTGTTTTAAATTTTTGGTGTTGAAACATTGATTTCAGGATCTTGTGCATACTCAGCAAGCACTCCACCACTGAGCTACATCCCCAGCGCTTATTTAGATAGGGTCTCTAGGCTGGTCTGGAACTCACCATTTTCCTGTCTCAGCCACTAGAGTGCTAGAATTACAGGTCTATATCACTGTTTCCAGTCTTATTTTCTATTATTATTATTATTATTATTATTATTTAGGATATTGGACATCTACATGTATGTTTAAGACTTCTATATTTTTTGGAAATTGTCTTTTATTTATTTATTTTGGTTTTTCGAGACAGGGTTTCTCTGTATAACAGCTCTGGCTGTCCTAGACTCACTTTGTAGACCAGGCTGGCCTCGAACTCACAGAAATCCGCCTGCCTCTGCCTCCCAAGTGCTGGGATTAAAGGCGTGCGCCACCAACGCCCGGCTTGTCTTTTTTTTAATAATTTATTTTTTATTTCTTCAAGTTACATCTCAATCACAATCCCCTCCCTACTCCCCCCTCCAGTCCCACCCTTCCACCCGTCTTTTTTTTTTTTTTTTTTTTTTGGTTTTTCAAGACAGGGTTTCTCTGTTTAACAGCTCTGGCTGTCCTGGACTCACTTTGTAGACCAGGCTGGCCTCGAACTCGCAAAGATCCGCCTGCCTCTGCCTTCCAAGTGCTGGGATTAAAGGCGTGCGCTACCACCGCCCGGCTCCGTCTTTTTTTTTTAGACAGGCTTTCTCTGTATAACAGAGCCCTGGCTGTCCTGGACTCTTTTTGTAGACCAGGCTAGCCTCAAACTCACAGAGATCCACCTGCCTCTGCTCCCTGAGGGTTGGATTAAAGGTGTGTACCACCATGCCCGGCGTTTTTTTGTTTGTTTTGGTTTTTTGAGACAGGGTTTCTCTGTGTAGTCTTGGCTATCCTGGAACTCACTCTATAGACCAAGTTGGCCTTGAACTCACAGAGATCCACCTGGCTCTGCCTCCCTAGTGCTAGGATTAAAGGCATGAGCCACCAAGCCAGGCTATTTTTAAAATTAAACTGAGCCAGACATAATGGCACAGATCTTTAATCCCAGCACTCAGGAGGCAGAAGCAGGCAGATTTCTGTGTGTTCAAGGCCAGCCTAGTCTACATAGTGAATTCCAGGACAGCCAGAGCTACATAGTGAAATCCTGTCTTGAAAAAAAAACCCCAAGGCTGGGTGGTGGTGGCGCACGCCTTTAATCCCAGCACTTGGGAGGCAGAGGCAGGCGGATCTTTGTGAGTTCGAGGCCAGCCTGGTCTATAAAGTGAGTCCAGGACAGCCAGGGCTACACAGAGAAACCTTGTCTCGAAAAACCAAAAAATAAATAAATAAATAAATAAATAAATAAATAAATAAATAAATAGATAAATAAATGGGGGAAAAAATAAATAATAAAATAAAATAAAAATTGTGGTAGAAGTTAGGCCTTTAAATTAGTAGGCAGTTCATATTAGCATCTGGCAGTACATAAAGGAGAGCTTGGTGTCCCTTGACCTTGGGTCAAAATGGACATAGTGCAGTTGAGTGCAGTGAGTCTGCGAACTGTCCTGTTGCAAGGATTTGGCTAAGAAACCTTGCAAGCTGCACAGATGACATCAGTTGCCGAGAGAAATCAAGGACTGCTGGACATTGAGAGACTTTGTGGATGCTCTGCCAAGGATCACAAGATAATGGGATATATACGCCAGAAACCTCCATGCATTGCTCCCCTTCCTCCTGCCCTCACTGACTGAGAAGTCACACTGGAGAAGTGCACAGCAAGGTATGGCACAATGGTCAGATACTTAAAGGCGAAGTCCAAGAGAGAAAGACTTTGCATTGCAAGTTAGCTCAAGAAAGACCCTTTGCCGTAATTCAGCCTAGTAAGGCTGGTGGCAAAGCAGGTGGAGTTCAGAAGCTGCTTGGAGTAACTTTAGGCCATGAAGCCTATGAAAAAACGGTCTGGTTTGGTGGTTGGAACAGACTGACTTTATAAACTGGCCACAATTTGGTGGTTGAAATAAATTGGCCTTGTGAACTGGCAAAGTAAGGCCCAATGGACTTTAATCTTGAAAAGGACTATCTGCCGGGACTGCCGTAAATCAAGTCACCCTACATGGACCTACACTAAGAATATTAATATCCTTTTAAGAAAGTTAAATAGTCTTAGTTGTTTTTAGATAGGTATTAGAGTGTTCTTAGTGTATTAGGGTGCCCTTAGATTATAGATTTTAGATTATAGGTTTTAGGTATTTTATAGGTGTTTCTTAAGTACTAATAAATATAAGTGTTTATAAATAAAAATTTGTTACAAAAAATAAATAAAATTAAACTGGTCTTTTTATCAGTATGTGGGTACTCTTTGAGTAGTAGAGTGATAAGCCATTTGAGTATGATAAGAATACAAATACACGGGCCGGGCGGTGGTGGCGCACGCCTTTAATCCCAGCACTTGGGAGGCAGAGGCAGG
>CAJQZJ010004755.1:11835111-11867059 GCA_907164525.1 Lophiomys imhausi | reverse complement strand
CGCACGCCTTTAATCCCAGCACTTGGGAGGCAGAGGCAGGCGGATCTCTGTGAGTTCAAGGCCAGCCTGGTCTACAAAGCGAGTCCAGGACAGCCAAGGATATATAGAGAAACCCTGTCTCAAAAAAAACAAACAAACAAAAAAAAGAATACAAATACACTCTCAACTTGTTTGTCTTTTGATTTTGCTTATATTTCTGTTATGCCAATGTTTTATTTTCTTTACACAGCTCCAAAGGACTTTCTCCTCTTCTTCCTCCCTCTCCTTTCCATTATCTTCTTTGACAGACTCTCTATAACACAGGCTAGCTTCAAATTTGCAATGATTATTCTGCATTAGCTTCCTAAGTGCTCAGCTTCCAAGCATAGAAATTCATGTTGAGTTACATTTTGCTTTTTTCTTCCTTTCTTCTTCTTCCTCCTCCTCCTCCTCCTTCTTGAGACAGGGTTTCTGTGTAACAGCCCCGACTGTCCTGGAACTCTCTATGTAGACCAGGCTGGCCTCAAACTCACACAGATCGACCTGCCTCTGCGTCCCAAGTACTGGGATTAAAGAGTTGTGCCACCACACGTGTGGTAGGATTAGGGAAATTAAGCATAGGAATTTTGGAATAACAAAAAGACAGGCCTCAGGTGAAAAGATATAGTGGATCCAGTTACATCCAGATATGATTGACATTGAATGGCAGTCCTTGGAAAGCCCGCCAAGACTTTGGACAGGGGCGTACCCTGCATAAGCCTGCCAAGAACCATGGCAATGAGAGGCTGGAGTTCACACCAAGATCTTTGTGACACATTAAGACCTGCCCCACTTCAATGGTCGTTATAAACTGCCTTAAGATCTGACGAATAAGATTCACAGACTATAAGACTGAAAGATTTGGTGGAAATCAACCACCCACATGGATCCATGCCAAAAGTTAATCTAAGAGAATATCTTTTTAAGAAACTTTAGGTTAGAGTTAAGTGTTTGTTTTATAGATATTAGGGTGTTGTAGATTAGGTCTTAGAGTTAGGGTTTGGGCTTTAGGATTTAGGATAGGTGATTGTTAGGTAATTGCTAAGTATTAATAAATAAAAAATTACTGTTACACACATGGCCAGTTTTACTTTTCTTATAACATTTTTTTTTTTTTTTTGGTTTTTCGAGACAGGGTTTCTCTGAATATCTCTGGCTGTCCTGGACTCGCTTTGTAGACCAGGCTGGCCTCGAACTCACAAAGATCCGCCTGCCTCTGCCTCCCAAGTGCTGGGATTAAAGGCGTGCGCCACCACCGCCCGGCTCTTCTTATAACATTTTAATGGACTTTATTCAACAAGTTACATAACTCATCTCTTTGGTGGCTTGTTCGTTTTTCCAGTGTCCAGGGATGAAATCCAGGGCTCTCTGTATACACACAAGGGGTCAACAACTGGACTACGTACCTGTAATACTCTCTTTAGAATAAAGTCTGAGGACAAAATAATAGCTTGGTGACCCAGTGTTATCCATAAGAATGGCATTTACATGACGAGGAATATTTGGTTTAGGTTTCCAGAGCAGGCAGTGTTTGCTGTTTGGTACATGTTGGACCTCCAGAGGGGGATGGCCAGTCTGAGATCTCTAGGAGGCCTGTTAATTCCAGACCTGGAGCTCAGGAGAACATTTGTGTTCGTGCTGTGGACTGGGAGGCCTAGAGATATACATCAGGTAATTTGAGGAATAGGAGGTCTCATGTGAAACGCTAGAGGGTGGTCAAGTGATAATCCACAACACACTCCTAAGGAGCAAACCATTGGAGCTTCATCTCTGTGGCCTATGGGCTTGTGAAAGCTGCAGCCTGAGTGCTGCCTGTGGGGCACAGAGGCATTAAGTGACATGAGGTTACCCCTGGCTCCTGGGGACAGAGCAGACAGAGAGGGAAGTAGACTAAGATGTGCTTCAGTTTCAACACAGCAGGTGTGGGAGACAGAGAGGAGGGGCAGTCCAGCACTCAGTCTGGCCCTCCTCCATGGAGACAACGCAAAGTAGGGCATCAACAGGTGGCATCCCTGGGGATGGTGGAATGTTCCTTCTTTTTTTCTTTTCCTTTCCTCACCTTTCTCCCCTTTCTTTCTCTTCCCTCTTTCTGATTGTTGGGACTGCTGGGACTCGAACAAAGGGCTTGTACATGTGAGGCAAGTATTTTAACATTGAGTCTCAGTCCCTAGCTGGTGATCTTAGCTATGGAACAGGCCGGGGGCTAGGGGTGTACTTCACTGGCAGAGTGCTTGCCTCACATGCACAAGGTCCTGGGTTCAGTCCCGAGCACTGCAAAATCCGGGGCATGGTGGTGCATGTTTGCAACCCCAGCACTCCACTCACACGTAATCATCTTCCACTATACAATGAGCTCTAGGCCTGCACTACACAGGATCAATAACAAAAACAAACAGCAAACAAAAAAGCATGGCACCTGAAGAAGGACAGAAGAAAGTCCGTCGCCTGACAGTCCACTTCCCACTTCTTCCGCTGGGCAGGTCTATCTGCTGTACAGGTACTCAGAAAGAAATTTAAACAACAAAACCAAAACATAAAAGGACAGACCCTACAACCATATTTTTTGGCTTCAAATCCTAACAAGGTCAATTACTAGCCATGTAATCTTGGGCATCTCAATTCCAGTTTCCTGTTCTTTAAAAGAAAGACAGTAATAGTGCCCCATTTTACAGGATTCTCCTGTGGCTTCCAATGCTTTTCTTTTTTCTTTTTTTTTTCCCTATAGCCCAGGCTGACCTCAAGCTCATGTAGCTTCGGATGATCCTGAACTTTTGATCCTCCTGCCTCCACCTCCTGAGTGCTGGGATCACAAGTGCATGCTACTGTCCTACTTTATGCAGTTCATATGTTCTGCCAACAAAGCTATACATACAGCCTTTGTTTTGTTATTTGTTTCTTCACACATGTAACCTCGGTTGGCCTCAGAGTTGCTAAGTAACTGAGGATAGCCTTGACCTCTTCATCTTCCTGCTTCTACCTCTCAAGTGTGGGATTACAGCCATGTGTTACCATGCTCAGCTCAATGAATTAAAATTATAAAATTACAAGATGTTTATATTGGTGTCTTGTACATAAAAATGTCATATAAATACTAAATGCAAAAGAAAGAATTTCATTCACTCATGACTAGCTAGTGTGTGCCAGGCACATTTGTGGGTGCTGGGGACCCAGGAGTAAATAAGCCAGGTGAAAATTCCTGTCCTCTTAGAATTTACGGTTCAGTGGTAAAGCAAAATAGTAGGGCCTGAGAGGTCCAAGTGGAGACAGTAGGAACGTGAGGGATTGGCAAGACTGCCGGCCGAGCACCTGCTGCAGTGGGGCTCAGGAGATGGAAAGGGAAGACGATCCTGGACAAGCGGCAGAGTGGAAGCTCTGGCAGAGATACTGGGGCTGCTGAGATCCTCAAAGGAGCTAGCACCATCCGAATCAGCATCTAGCAACAGCAAACACACAATGCTAGCCCATAGCAGGCACTGTTCTATTTTTGTGTCTTATTTAATCCTTATCAAACACTAGGAGTTTAATGCTATTGTTCTCTATTTCTCAGATGGGAACTAAAGCGGAGAGGTTAAATAATGCCTCAGTGGCGAATGAGTGGGGACTCCCACCCAGGTCCTCTGGCTCTGGAGTGGGTGGGATCAGGCCTGTAACCAGAGAGGACAGGACAGGTTGCTAAGTCTCAGGACAAGGCAGAGCTTGAGCTTCAGACAGAATGGAAGAAAAAATATACCCCACTAATTCCTACACACCCAAGACCCACTAGACTCCATACAGAATTCAAGACTATGAAGGCCCTAAGAGGAACACAGGACTCAGCAGTGGGAAACTCCAGCCAATTGCCTACTGTTCCACACATTGCTCCACACACATTACATCACTTGGGGGCTGTCAGCATCATAAGACCTTGACAGTCAAGAAACTAACGAGGTCCCAGCCTCCTGAGGCCTTAAATTATCATCTTAAAATCTGTGATCACTAGCCGGGCGGTGGTGGCACACGCCTTTAATCCCACTTGGGAGGCAGAGGCAGGCGGATCTCTGTGAGTTCGAGGCCAGCCTGGTCTACAAAGCGAGTCCAGAACAGCCAGAGATACACAGAGAAACCCTGTCTCGAAAAACCAAAAAAAAAAAAAAAAAATCTGTGATCACGAGCCAAGTATTGTGGCACACTCCTTTAACCCTAGCACTTGGAGGGAGAAAGAGGAGGATCTCTGTGAGTTCAAGGTCAACCTGGTCCACAAAGGGAGTTCCAGGACTGCCAGGACTACACAGAGAAACCTTGTCTCCAAAACAAAACAAAACAAAACAAAAAACCAAACAGGGCTAATCAGTTAACAGCACTTACTGCTCTTCCAAACAACCCGGGTTCAAATCCCAGCACCCACATGACAGTTCACAGCTGTCTGTAATAACTGGGCATAATGGCACATGCCATTAATCCTAGCACTGGGAGGCAGAGGCAGGAGGATCTCTGTGAGTTCAAGGCCAGCCTGGTCTACAAAGTAAGTCCAGGACAGCCAGGAGTGTTATATAGAGAAGCCCTGTCTTGAAAAAACATAAAAAAAGAAACAAAAAAATTTGAAATAAAACCTATGATCAGCCGGGCAGTGGTGGCGCACGCCTTTAATCCCAGCACTTGGGAGGCAGAGGCAGGCGGATCTTTGCAAGTTCGAGGCCAGCCTGGTCTACAAATTGAGTCCAGGACAGCCAGGGCTACACAGAGAAACCCTGTCTCGGAAAACCAAAAAAAAAAAAAAACTATGATCACACCCAGAGACCACAAATGAAATAATAACAAACATTATAATCCTGAGATGCTTTAACAAAAGCGCCAAAAACTCCACATTACAGTTGGAGGGCAAGAGGCTGAAAAATGGAGCAAATATGATTGAAAGGCTCAGAGAGAGATGAAACTCACAGGAGCAAAGCCCAGAAAGGAGAAGCCTTACTAGTCTACAAGGTCCTACCACAGCCTTCCTAACCTTATCCTTTCTTTCTTTGTTTTTGTTTTTGTTTTTTTTTTTTTTTTGGTTTTTCGAGACAGGGTTTCTCTGTTTAACAGCTCTGGCTGTCCTGGACTCGCTTTGTAGACCAGGCTGGCCTCGAACTCACAGATCCACCTGCCTCTGCCTCCTGAATGCTGGGATTAAAGGTGTGCGCCACCACCACCCAGCACCTTAACCTTTCTTGATGCCATCCAGTTCTTACCTTTAGCAAGGAAGAAACGGTCAGACCAAATTGTCAGAAGGGAAAATTGAATCTCTGAGAGAAACAATGGAACATTCAAGATCACATGTAGTGTAACCGAACTTTTAAATTATTATTTAACTCTTATTTATTTATTACTAAATTCACTTATAACAAACACCAACAATTTCTTAACTATTAATCCTATAAAATCCTACAACCCCTTTAACCTATCCACTAAACCTATTGATAATTATAACAACTACTTTCATAACCTTTTAGAATGATACAGTCTCTGGGGCAGGTCCTCAGTCATCAGGAACACAGTCTTTGTTGTAGATTCTTTAACGCACTTAGCAGTCCTTTTTCTGGATCTCTCAGATGCAGGTTCGTCAGGTAAGTTGGTTATTGCAGTCTCACCTTAAATAAGGCTTCATGCTTTCTTCTCTGTGGGAGACCCCAGCCGTCTGCAGGCCAATTTACTTCTTTTGAATCAGGAACTCAGCTGCTCTGCCTCAGTCCTTAAAGCCAGGCACCGTTTCCTTTAGGCCACTGTTTGGACATATCAAACCCCCCTAGGCAAAAGCTGAGCCACAGGGTCCAGTCCTTGGCCTTTTGGTGTCTTGCTCAGGCTTTCTTTGCTCACCAGCTTCTTTCTGCTTCAGGGAGAGAGCTGGCCATCAATGGCCAGCCCTTTTTTCAGCAGGACTCTTGGAGCTCTCTAGCATCAGGGGCCTCTTCTCTTTCGGGGCTCCATGCACTGTCCTTAAATAGGAGAAACTCTGTTTCAGCTTAATTTGGGCTCCGCCCACTTAGCAGCTGAAAACAATGTCAGGCCAGATACTTTGTTTCTTCAAGTCTATTGAGTCTTTCCTGTTTTCCTGACTTCAACCTTGTTTTTCAGTCTATTGAGTCTTTCCTGTTTTTGCTGACTTCATGCTGATAATGCTCTTCAGGCCTCGAATTAAGAGACAGTATCAGAAATTCCTATATATTTTCCAAATCTAATCCATCCAACCCCTACATGTAGGGCTAGGGACAGGTATCCAAGAGCCCCCGCCCCACCCCACCCTCCTGTAATACTAACCAGAGAATAAGAAGGGTGAGTAGGCAGCAAGTAGCAGTTAACAAGAGAGGCAGCAGCTAATATGGAAGCATAACTGCAGAATTCATGTTTTGTTTTTCTTTTGGGTCCTTGGGGCATAGGTAGACTGAAGACTTACATTTGGGGGCAATCAGCATCATGAGACCTTGAAAGTCACACCCAACAGCAGGCAGTTTTATCCACACTATCTGTCTTCACAGGATCACACCAGGTAGACTGGAGCTCCGGAGAAACCCACCAGCACTGCATTCCCTCTGGGAGGTGGTCAGGGCCATATTATCCCCACTCTCTCATTCCCAATCCCAGGCCAGCTGGATTCTAAAGGGGAAAGGGTCAAAGCCCCACTCATGGGATCAAACACTTGGCAGATTCCAGTCTTGAAGATCTCCCCAATCTTCTGCAGTCACCCACAGTACAGAGATGGGAGACAAAATATGACTCTCCAAAAGTCCATAGCAACTCAGACTCAGAAATCTAGGCTTCTTGACATATTAGGACACAGTAGTGAGGGACTGACTGTTGTTTGTTTCCTTTGCTGAACCTTCTCTCAGGAAATCTAATATCCATTATTGGCTGTGCTGACCAAACCATTCGGATGGTTTGCAGTTGCTGAGGGACTTTGCGGGGAGGGGGGGGGGGTTCTATACATTGGAAATTCCATTTGGCTTTGGTCTGTTGGTCCTTGATGTATCACCAGCCCCTAAAACAGTATCTGTTCCATAGTATGTGCCCAGTAAAAATCTCAAGTGAATGTATGTCCAGAGAGACAAAGCTGGGACAAATGGCACAGTAAGAGAAGCCTAGTTTCAGGGCTTTAGTTTCAGATACATGGAAGGCTAATATTCAGACCAAATTTTCTGTGAGGGCCTATTATGTGCCAGCCACTGAATTTGGTGCTGGGGATTCCGTTAAAGAAAAGCAAGTCATGCTCAAACGTCAATTGTAAGGCAGGGCTGCAGAGGTAACGGTACATTTTTCTCTGCCTGAGCTGCTCTGAAATCATCTTGCTGCTCAGAAGGTAGCAGCTCAGCGGGACTGCAGTGTTCATGCAGGGCGTGGGCCGCCCACCTGTCAGAGGCTGTGACAGAAGGACGCAGGGGAGAGGGGTAGCTCCACCTTGGCTGAGGTCACTTCCCACCCTCAGATTCTCTGCCTACAAAACCCTGCAATTCTCTGACGCTGTAGACTCGGGTCTCATCATTTCTGATTTTCAAGGTCTCATGATACCGACAACCCTAAATATAAGTCTTCAGTTTGCCCACGCTCTGGGACCCAAAATTAAAACAAAAAGTGAATTCTATAGGGTATCCTCTTTAGGTGGCTGAGAGTAGGCAGTGTACCCTTCCCCACCTCGTAGACGCTGTAGGGACACAGCTCAGACGCCCGGGTGTCGGGGACGTCGCGAGACTGGAGTCCGAGACATCGCTGACAGCGCCAAAACACGTGACTGACTGTCCGGCGTGCAGACCGCGGAGCTGGCCCGGTCTGTTACGTGATGAGGGGGCGTCATGGGGTGATGTGAGATACGAGGATCTCAGGCTGCGTGCAAATGACGCACTCTCAACCCTCTGGGCAACTAGGTTTCAGTTCCAATACGCGACGTTCCGGTGAACGGGGAGGGGGGGGGGGCGGGCTCCGGATCCGGGCTGCCTCGCTTCCGTTCGGCTGCCACAGCTTCCGACCTCCGCCTTTCCCTCTGTGAGGATGAGACGGGACCTCGTGCGCATGCTCAGAATCATCTCCCGAGGGGCGGGGCTGCAGCTGCGGGAGCGGGATGCGGGGAAGAGAAGGGAATTCCAACCTGTAGAACTCTGGGGGCCCTATGGTCGGGTTCTTCCCCGCGACTGTGGACGGTGGCAGGGGCGGGGCCTTGAGCGGCTCCTGGGGGCATTGGAGTTCGCAGGGTGAGGGAGGGGGCGTCAAGTGGGAGAGAGGTGCAGGACTTCCAAATTTAGAGCCTCGAGGCCCTTTGGGCTCAGGTCCAGGGACAGGGCGCTCCGGCCACCATGCGCGACAGGACCCACGAGTTGAGGCAGGTGAGAAACTGGAGCAAGGAGGACGCACAGGAGTGAGGAGAAGCTGGGGCCGGGCGGGCGCGCTGGAAGGAGGACTCCTGGTTTTGGGTCCGAGAAGGGTGGCTGATAGCCAGGAAGGAAAATCCCGGAAGCCCGTGGTTCCTGCGGGACGAGAACCGCAGCGAGCAAGTGGTGCCAATGACTCCTGCCCTGGCAGGGGGATAACAGCTCGGACGATGAAGATGAGGTTCGAGTCGCGCTGGTGGTGCACCCAGGTACCGCGCGGCTGGGCAGCCCGGATGACGAGTTCTTCCAGAAGGTAAGGGTCCGGAGGATGGAGGAGTAGGGCGGACTAGAGTGCCACTTATGTCTTCAGCCCCCTTGGTGATTCTCCCTAGGTCCAGACAATTCGGCAGACTATGGCCAAACTGGAGAGTAAAGTCCGGGAGTTAGAGAAACAGCAGGTCACCATCCTGGCCACGCCCCTTCCCGAGGAGAGTAAGCAAAACCTCGGGTTCAGGCACGCCAGCCCGGTGGATTATGGGGGGTGTAGTTTTACTTAGATGATGGCCAGGGTGGGTTTGGATTTGTTTTGTGGTAGAAGCTATGGTCTGGAAGTGTTGACCTTCTCGTTTAGGCATGAAGCAGGGCCTGCAGAACCTACGAGAGGAGATCAAACAGCTGGGGAGAGAGGTCCGAGCACAGCTAAAAGGTGAATGAATTTCAAGGCTTCAGCCGTATCTTCCATTCTGATTCATTCCTGTTGCTGGTGTATATGTGGAGTGTGTTGCCTACAGTTGAATGATTTATGCAGGTCACACAGCGTGCCTGGGTCCAGAATCTCTGTCCCGTGGGGTCCAAGCTGTAGTAGTTTGCATAGCACATGCTGGCCTCTCAAATTCCTTTATTATTTTAAATTTAAATTAGAAACTGCTTACTGCTATAGTTCTTGCAGCCCAGTGCATGTTCTTTGGGCATACAGATGAGGGATTTCTTAGGAGGTTTCTTCACATTTCTGGGAACCCACTGATGCAATTCCAAGGAAAACTCTCAGAAATTAAGAATTACCCCCCCTTCTTCCCCCCCCCCAACCTCTTTTCCTCCTATGTAGACCAGGCTGGCCTTGAACTCACAGAGATCCACCTGTCTCAGCCTTTTGAGTGCTTGGATTAAATTAAAGGCCTGTCCTGTCTGGTTTATCTTGCCCCCTTCTTCCTCTGCCTACTTCCTTCTTTTTTCTCCTCCATCAATAATGAGTTACTTCTAAAATATTTCCTGCCCATAGTCACTTTATAATAAAAATTCTGTGAAAACAAGAACCTCTTTATTATGTAGCTGGAATGTAGGTGTAGGCCTGTGTTCTGGTCCTCAAACAGTTTTTTAAAAGTCACTTAACATTTTTATTATATATTTTTAAGTTTTTTATTATTTTGTGGGGGGATACTCAGTATGTAGATAAGGCTAGCCTCAAACAGAGACGAGCTGTCCTCCCAAACAATTTTTATAAAGCCTCAGGGCAAAACCATCAATCCTTGTGTTTCTCCCACAGCCATAGAGCCCCAGAAGGAAGAAGCTGATGAGAATTATAACTCAGTCAACACAAGAATGAAAAAAAACCCAGGTGGGCTCCATTTTCTTAGAAGAAGGGCATTTCAGTAAGTGTCTCTTAGGTAAATAGTGACTGTGCTGCCCTTGAAGGTCCCTTGACTCTGGGATCTCTGTGCTGATGATTTTCCATATGGAGAAAGAATCTTGGGTAGGCAGAGAATCCAAGTGTCAAGATGCTCAATCCATTATGAAACCCTGCCTCCTCCATTCAAAGAGTTTTGCTGTGTCAGCCGTGACACATACTTTCCCAAAACTGAGATGGGGAATTTGGACTGAATGGAGAACAAAGCTGTGTCTCATGTAGGAATTGGTACCTACTCGCTCTGCTCAAGGGAAGAAGAGACAGAAATAAAAAATAACAAGTGGGGTGGAGAGATTGCTCAGCGGTTAAGAGCACTGGCTGCTCTTCCAGAGGACCCAGGTTCAAATCGCAGCACCCACATGGCAGCTCACAACTGTCTGTAACTCCTGTTCCAGGGGATCCGGCACCCTCACACAGACATGAATGTAAGCAAAACACCAATGCACATAAAATTTTTTTTAATGTAAAAAGAAGAAAAAAAAATAAGGACATACTTGGCCTCATAGATGGAATTGAAGAAATGAAAGGACTGGGCAGGTGGGTCAGTGGGTAAGGGTGTCTGGTTCCATGGCTTATAAACTGACTCAGTCCCTGATCCACAGAAAGTGTGATTTAGGAGCTGGAGAGATGGGCCCACTTTCTCAGAGGACCTGAATTCAGCTGTTTCCACCACCCACGGCAGGTGGCTCACAACCATCTGGCCTCCAACTCCTGAACACCAGAACTATGTACATTTGGACACATACACATAATTAAAAGTAATATATTAACAATCAAAAAGTTAAAAATTAATTAAAATATTTTAAATCTTTATACATTAAAAAGACATTTTTTTAAAAGAAATGAGGGATTCTTTGGGGGCAGCAATGAAGAGGAAGCCATGTCAGGCAGCATCTTAGCAAGGAGACTTGATGTGACTTGACTGGGTCCTTCTGGGTGGTTAGTGAAGAGTGGTTGGGATGGATTTCTCTGTGTATCCTTAACTGTCCTGGAGTCACTCTGAACACCAGATTCACCCTGAACTCAGAGATCCGCCTGCCTTTGCCTCCTGAGCACTAGGATTAAAGGCGTGCATTGGGATTTTTGGAGGATTGGAGTAGGTAGGGAGGTTTGATCTTCTTGAATGGGTGCAGGAATGGGAGTTCAGGAGAGCAACCTTTAAGGAATCAGGAAAGGAACACCCACAAGACAACATGTGTGGTGGTTATTGGTGTCAGAGGGATCTGTTGTACTTGGTAGTGGCATAGCAACACTGATACATGAGTGTACCTACAGTCTAAACAGCCACACTGACATGTATCAAACCTTCAATAAATAAACACTAAGTGTCTGGGTGCCAGTCTTAAACATTCTACCCTTGAGACCTTATGTTCTTGTGGGGCAAGACAGTCACCAAATAAGTACATTATTCTATTTTAATTTTTACTTATTTGAGACAGGGTCTCACTCAATGGTTCTCACTGGCCTGGAGCTCATTTTATGGCCAAAGCCCTCAAACTCAGATCTACTTGTGTCTGCCTCCCCAGTGCTGGAATTAAAGGCGTAGGCCCCCATACTCAGCTTAAATTATGTTATTATCTAGTATGTATTAAGAGATAAAACAGCATTAAAAAAGGGAAGGTGCTGGCAGAGGGAAGGGATGTAATGTAGACAAGGGAGAGGAGTAACTGAGTGGTAGAGTGTGTGCCTAGTGTGAATGAGGCCCTGGTTTCAACCACCAATGATAAAAAAGCTGTATTCTTTTTTCATCTGTGAACGTGTGTGTGTATGGACAGGCACACCACAGAGTCCATGTTGAGGCTAAAAGAATGGGTTTTCGCCGGGCATGGTGGCGCACGCCTTTAATCCCAGCACTTGGGAGGCAGAGGCAGGCGGATCTCTGTGAGTTGGAGGCCAGCCTGGTGTACAAAGCAAGTCCAGGACAGCCAGGGCTGTTACACAGAGAAACCCTGTCTCGAAAAACCAAAAAAAAAAAAAAAAAAAAAAAAGAATGGGTTTTCACCCTTTTGTCTTGCCAAGGTGGGGTCTGCCTGTGTCTGCTGCTGTGCTGTCAGTCTTTTTGCCTCTGTCTCCCATCTCACCCTAGGCATGCTGGGATCACAGAGGCACACTGGCACATCTGGCTTTTAATGGGTTCTTGGAACACTGAATGTGGGTTTTTCATTCTTGCCCAAGTAGCATTTTTACAGGCTCAGCCATGTCTCCAGTTCGATCCTGCCCCAATAAATTTTAAAGATGAGGAAGGCTGTGGGCATCAGTCAGTTGCTGGACTGCTTGTCCAGCACACCCAGGGCCCTGGGCTAGAGTCCCACCACTGTGCAATGTGGCTCGTTGAGTACACACCTGTGATGCTTGCAGGCCAGCCTGGGCTACATGGGACCCAGTCTCAAACCAAATAATAGTAATAATCATTAGTAAATAAGATCAAAATTAAAAACTCAGAAATAGGTGAAGCCAGACATGGTGCATACCTGCAATCTCAGCACTGGGAAGGTAAAGACAGAAGATCATGAGTTCAAGGCCAGCCTCAGTGAGTTCAAGACCATGTCTCAAAACCAACTAACAAAAAATAAGTGAAATGGGGCTGGAGAGATGGCTCAGCAGTTAAGAGCACCAGCTGCTCTTCCAGAGGACCGGGGTTCAATTGTTAGCACCCATGTGGCGACTCACAGCCTTCTAAGCTCCAGTTTCAGGGGTCTTATCACCTCAGGCCTCCACAGTCACCAGGCACATGTGGTGTACTGATGAGCATGTAGGCAAAATACCCATACATGTAAACTAATACAGTACAAAGTATGATTAAAATAATTACAATTATTACATAATACAATAATGAAGGGAAAATAAATGAAGACTTAAGGCTGTTTGTGGGAGTGATCATTCTAAGCTGAGGGACCAGTGTGCAGAGGCTGATGTGAGCGTGTGTGTGTGGTTTTTTTTTTTTTTATTTCGAGTCAGGGTTTCTCTGTGTAACAGTTCTGGCTTTCCTGGACTTGATTTTGTAGACCAGGCTGGCCTCGAACTCACAGAGATCCACCTGCCTCTGCCCGCCAAGTGCTGGGATTAAAGGCATGTGCCACCACTAGCCTTGTGAGCGTGTTTTGTTGAGGGAGAAACTACTGGGGAGGAAGGAAAGGGAAGGAGGTAGTGAGGCATTGGGTAGGAGGAGGCAAAATCATGGACATTATGGGGGGTGGGTCCTGATAAGACCTTTGGCTTTTGTTCTGGGGAGTGATGGAATCTGCCAAGGTCACATGGTGGTGATGGCCTCAGCACCTCATGGCAGCTCCTGCTGATGCCCAGCTGGTCTTTCTGTTCTTAGCATGGGGTCCTGTCCCAGCAATTCGTCGAGCTCATCAACAAGTGCAACTCGCTGCAGTCTGAATACCGAGAGAAGAATGTGGAGCGCATTCGGAGGCAGCTGAAAATCAGTGAGTTGGGTTACCTGATCATCAGGGTTTGGGAGCGTGGATCAGCTCTGAACTGGTCTTTCCTTTTACAGCCAATGCTGGAATGGTATCTGACGAGGAGCTGGAACAGATGCTGGACAGTGGGCAGAGCGAAGTGTTTGTGTCTAACGTGAGTGGCCACTGCCGGCTTCCCCTGTGGGGGCCTTCCATCTTTGAGTCCTGGTTTCTTTGTGTGGAGGACAGACCACAGTCAGGAATGAACTAGAATGCTGGGATCATAGGTTAGGGGGCTGTTTGAGAAGCTCAGGAGTAACTTTGGACTGGCTGGTGGTCTCTCTGTGACATCTCCAATTCTTGTCTGTCCCCCAGATACTGAAGGACACACAGGTTACACGGCAGGCCCTGAATGAGATCTCAGCCCGCCACAGTGAAATCCAGCAGCTGGAGCGCAGTATCCGTGAGCTCCATGACATCTTCACTTTTCTAGCTACAGAGGTGGAGATGCAGGTGGGTGCCCAGAAGCCCGTGCAGCCTGAAGTCCTAGCCATGACCAGGAGTTAGGCTCCACCCTTAAGACCCTGGGCTTTAATGCTTTTCCAAGCTCAGGTATTCTCCCAGCCCCCCCCCACCCCCACCCCGCTTCCATCCTTAGCCAAATTCCACCCACCTCCATAGCTGCCTTGATGTGCCCTCAGTGTGCACCTCCCCTAGCCATGGCCTTGATCATGGCTTCTCTTTCTGTGACAGAAGCCTCCCTAATGCTGTTAGAGCTCCTGTGGAAAGTTGTCCCTAAAGGGCCCACCTTCTGATCTCTCTTAGGTTGGAATGGCACTCTTAGACTTGACTGTAGGGGTCAAGGCGCTTTGAGGCATGTCTTGACCTCCTGAGCTGAACTCCACTGTGCTACAGCCATTCTCTTCTGTAGCTGGTAGTCATGGGAAATGGCTCTCATCCAGTGGGAGTACCAGGACCAAAGCTGGTAGTGCCGGGAGGAGACAGAGAGAGGATGTAGGACAAAGGAACAGAGAGAAGGGACAACATGACAGCGGTGAGGCCTGGAAGCAAAACTTACTGGGAACATTTGTCAGTTCTGGTCCTGCCTTATCTTTGTTAGTGTAGTTTTTTTTCTGCCAAGAATGTCTTG
The DNA here is from genome assembly GCA_907164525.1 of Lophiomys imhausi. Classification (NCBI taxonomy): domain Eukaryota; kingdom Metazoa; phylum Chordata; class Mammalia; order Rodentia; family Muridae; genus Lophiomys; species Lophiomys imhausi. The sequence continues at coordinate 11,852,491 of CAJQZJ010004755.1, read as the reverse complement.
ATAAGCCAGGCAGCAGTGGTGCACTTGGGAGGCCGAGGCAAGTGAATCTCTGAGTTCGAGGCCAGCCTGGTCTACAGAGTGAGTTCCAGGGCTACAAGAAATACACTGTCTTGAACTACCCTCCCAACACACACACCCACACCCAGACACACACACCCTAAAAAGAGTGTTGGTTATTTTGGGCTAGGCTGGGCAGAGTAACTGCTCCCTGCCCCTATGCCTGGCTACCCCTCCCTCTCTGAACTGTCTGTCCCATTCTCTGAGCAGGGGGGAGATGATCAACCGTATTGAAAAGAATATCCTGAGCTCAGCAGAGTATGTGGAACGTGGGCAGGAGCACGTCAAGATAGCCCTAGAGAACCAGAAGAAGGCGAGAAAGGTAAGCCTGGGCTCCTGTCCCAGCATTGGGCACTCCAGAGTGACTTTCCATGACACTTCCTCTCCCACAGAAAAAAGTCATGATTGCCATCTGTGTTTCTATCACTGTTCTCATCTTGGCTGTCATCATTGGTGTTACCATAAGCGTTGGATAATGTCACATGTTCTTGGTGAGATATGGTGGGCCTGCCCCATCCCTGGTAACAGCCTTCCTGCCTCTTGTCAGACCCATTTTTTCTTCTTCTCTTGCAGGCACTGGGAAAACCAGAGACCCAGCATCTGTAGAGGCAGGGCAGGCCTCCAGCTGAACTCATCCTCACACTGGCCCTTGTGCAGCAGGGCATATGGCTCTTCTGGGGTTGGCAGCTGCTCATTCATGGAGTCCTCAATACTTGGGAGAAACTTTGCAATGTCCTGTTTGTCTGGGACATGTGGTTTTGTAAAAAATTAAAAAAAAAAAAAGCTTGGAGCCACGTGTACCTGTGTGATCCTGGAATGACTGGCCCAGGCCTCCAAGTGTCCATTCTCCTTTCCCCCTGGACATTGCTGACATCAGGCCCAGTCTAGACAGGCTCAGATCAGATGTCCCTAGAAGAGCATCCACACCAGGCTAGTTTTGTCCAAAAGGACAAGTAGCACTCACAGCTGGGACTACATATCCCTGAAGTGATAATCTGCCCAGTGCTGAGACGTGGGTGAGGTGTGTGAGAGAGATAACAGGGCATTCCTGAGGCCAAGATGAAGACACACCTGGAGAAACACATATGCAGACAGGAAGAGCACTTCTCATTAGGAATGTCTATGTGGAATGTTAAAATGTAATAGGGGCAGGCAGCATAAGTTGCCTTGTACTGGAGAGAGGGCTCAGCTGTTAAGAGCACTGGCTGCTCTTCCAAAGGACCTGGGTTCAAATCCTTGCACCCACATGGCAGTTCACAGCTGTCTGTAACTGCTGGGAGAGGTGGTCCATACCTTTAATCCCAGCACTCGGGAGGTAGAGGCCAGTGGATCTCTATGAGTTCAGGGCCAGCCTGGTCTACAAAGTGAGTCCAGAACAGCCAGAGATACACAGACAAACCCTGTCTAGAAAAAACAAAAACAAGAAAAAAAAAAAAGTTCCTTGCAGAGGAACCAGCAGGCCTGGTCCTGTGACCAGATATGGGGACTGCCTCTGTAAGAGGCATTCTCAGAGACTCACCACCCCATAGTGACTGCCTAGTTTGTGGAGATTATCCAGTGAAAGCAGGCAGAGGAGCCTGCAGCCTGATTTTTTTTTTTTTTTTTTTTGGTTTGTTTTCAAGGTGTATGAGCTACAGGTCCTGATTCTGTTTCAAGGCCAGCCTGATCTACATAGCATATTCCAAGCCATTTAGGGCTAGATAGAAAGGCTTTGTTTTAGGGGGGGAAAATGTGTAGTCTGGCATGGTAGCCCACCTTTAGCCCCAGCAGTCAGGAGGCAGTCGTGGGTGGATCTCTGAGCTCGAGGCCAGCTTGGTCTACATAGTGAGTTCCAGGACAGCCAGAGCTACATAGAGAAACCCTGTGTGTGTACACAGGCATACATGCATTCAGAGATCAACTTTGTGGCATATATTCTATCATTGTGGGTTCCAGGATCAAACTCAGGCTGTCAGATTGTGTGGTAAGTGCTCTTGTTATGGGTTCAGGAATAGCTGCACACTGACCACCCAAACACCGGACTCAGATTGATGGAAATTTATTGAACACTTAACCAGGACTGACTACTCAAGACCCCAGTCCTGAATTCAGGAACCAGGACTGAGTCCCCAAGCCATTCTCAGAGTGAGTTTTTAAAGGAAAAATAAGCAGGAAAAAAAATCATCTCAATTCCAGGTACATTGTGTTCAATTAAGCAAGAACAACCAATTCTATACCAGGTACATCATGCCTAGGCAGCTAAACAAAGCATTTTAAGCTGATTGGCTGGGGTTTGGGGTAGGGGGGAACTCAGAGGCCTTCCAGTTCCCCACCATTCTGGTGGAAAGGAACATAGCAAGATATTGTGGTTTTGTCTAAGTAGTACATACATACATCATTAATTCAAGATGAACATTCAACAAAAGCTTTTTTTTTTTTTTTTTCGAGACAGGGTTTCTCTGTGTATCCTTGGCTGTCCTGGACTCACTTTGTAGACCAGGCTGGCTTCGAACTCACAGAGATCTGCCTGCCTCTGCCTCCCAGGCTCGAGCCACCACACCCAGCTATTTTTTTGTTTTTCAAGACAGGTTTCTCTTGTGTACCCCTGGCTGTCCTGGACTTACTTTGTAGACCAGGCTGGCCTGGAACTCCCAAGTGCTGGGATTAAAGGTGTGTGCTACTACGCCCGGCTACAAAAGTTATTCTTATGTCAGGCCAGCAGAGCCTGAGAACTTGAACTTAGTTTTACCTTATGATTAAGATGGAGACTAAAGACAATTCAAATGGCTGCAGTTATGGTAGGCAAGAAGGCCTGGACATGTCTCAGTGTTGGTGAGCTTCAACACTCTTACCTGCTGAACCATCTTGCTGGTCCCTAATTCTGAATTTTCAAGGGTTTCTTGTCCAAGTGCCTAGTTTCCAGAGAAGAATATAGCTTTTTCTGAAGACGTGGTTCAGAGGTAAGTTACTCCTGGCCCAGGCTTGGTTAGATTCAGTAGTCCTTGGCTTCAGTCTCCAAGGCATTCCATCCTTCCTTCATTGCATAGAGCCCACTGCTCAGGCGGCTCTCCCTGTAATTGTGCTGAGTCCTGAAAGGGCTGGATGTGACAGGCTGGTACACTCCCTGACCATTTCAGGAGGGACAGGATGACTGGCTAAGTGGAGCCCTGCTTGCCTTCATCTGGCTGGTGGAGTCTCAGATTGCACGCCTCTTGCTGTTTGTATATGGGATGTACTTTGATCCCAACTGGGAAACAACTGGTCAGAGAGCTTAGGTTTTTCCTCTCCCCTCACCATAAACTGGTTCATTTTAGGAAGCAGATGTGTGCTGGGCATCACATGGTGTCCCCAAACACACGCAAAAGTAACAGAATCACTGAGCGTAAGAGACCTAGTAATGGCAGGTGGTGGTGCACGCTTTTAGTCCAGCACTCAGGAGGCACAGGCAGGTGGATCAGTGAGTTCAAGGCCAGCCTGGTCTAAAATGAGTTCTACGACAGCCAGGGCTGCACAGAGAGACCCTGTCTCAAGTGGGGGCAGTGTGTGAGACTCCCACAAAGGTGACACTTTGGCCTTGTGGGGGAATGCCATGGGAGTTAGTTAAAAAAGCCTTTATTCCCTGGAATGGGCAGATGCTAACTAGATGACCAAGCTGGATGCTGCATCTGGGGACCAGGAGGAATCTTGCCTGAGTACCACATGTATTTGACTTTGGAGGCTCTGGGTTTTGCTGTTTTCCATCTTTCTCCGAGTCCTCCATCTCCAGCAGATTCCTGGCCTGTTGGGCACCTTTGCCTTTGTCTACTTTCTTATGCTGCCTTCAAAGTAAAACAAGATTCAGGCACCACCTGATCTGATACAGATGTTGCACACTGACATCTACGCAACTGAGTGTCCTTAAACTTTATTATTAATTTTTTTTTGGTTTTTTTTTTTTTTGAGACAGGGTTTCTCTATATATCCTTTAACTGTCCTGGACTTGCTTTGTAGACCAGGCTGGCCTCGAACTCACAGAGATCCGCCTGCCTCTGCCTCCTGCATGCTGGGATTAAAGGCGTGCGCCACCACACCCGGCCCTTTATTATTAATTTTATTTACTTGTATTCACATGTGTGGAAATCAAATAATGACTCAAAAGACTATATAGTGTTGTTTTAAAAACAAAAAGAAGGGCTGGAGAGATGGCTCAGTAGTTAAGAGCATTGGCTAGTGCTCTTCCAAAGGTCCTGAGTTCAATTCCCAGCAACCACATGATGGCTCATAACCATCCACAATGTGATCTGATGCTCTCTTCTGGCTACAGGTGTACATGCAGATGGAGCACTCATGCATTAAACAAACAAACAAATAAATACAAGAACCAAAAACAAAACAGGCCAGGTGTGGTGGCACATGCCTTGAATCCCAGCACTACGGAGGCAGAGGCAGGTGGATCTCTGTGAGTTCAAGGCTAGCCTGGTCTACAAGTGAGTCCAGGACTTTCATGGATACACAGAGAAACACTGTCTTGGAAAAACAAAATAAATAAGCAAACAAACAAACAAAAATAAGTAAACCCCAGTCATTCAATTTTACCAATGAAGTCCTTATTCCACCAATGTTCCAGCCAAAAGCCCTAAACTAAAAAGCCCAGAAGAACCTAGAGGAAGAAGCCTAGAAGGAGAAAATCTCTGAAGCCATCCTGAAGGAAGCTATGAAGGAACAAACCCAAAAGGAACACTGAAGGAGCCACCCAAAGGACCTCTCTGTCTTAAATACCCTCAGCTCAATGTACCTCCTTTCTGTTTAATCCCTGTCAGCTGGTTTCTTGCTCTGCCTCGACCTAGGGTTAGCTTTATTTAATCCTGTGTGCAGAAAGCTTTTGGATTAAAGGTGTGTGCTTAGACGTGGGTCACACCATAGCCATTTGTTTACAGTAAACAAAGTTCTTGGATTAAAGGCTGAGCTATCCCACAATTGAAATGGATTTTTCACTTCACAGTCTAGGGTTTTACAATGAGATCAAATATTCTGCAACAAAGAGTTCTCTCCTTCCATGGTGTGGGGTTGTAGCTGACTTGCTACTTTGTGGGTACTTTTTTCCACTCTTTATTCCCCCAATTCACCCCCTAACACTAGATAGGAGAGAAGGAAGGACAGAGGGGAGAGAGGAGGAATAGGAAAATCCTTGAATCTAATTTGTTTCCTTTTGTTTCTTCTTTGACCACAGCTACTATCAAACCACAACCAACCTCCAAAAACAACCAACAACTATTAGGGCTGTAGCATTTATGTGTCCTCTGAAAAGTTCCCAGAATTCCAAACATCACACAGTCACAGAAACTATCTGCAGCTGGCAAAACCATGCCTCTGTTAGAGCACGAGGCAAATCACAGTCAGGTGCTGCAGGCAGTCAAAGCCGCCCTGTATCCCCACAACTAGGATTAAACCTATAATACATTCTTATAATATTTCTGTTTTTAAGGAAACCAAAATTCCAAAATTCTTACTGCATGGGGCCCCATTAAATTTAAATCATCACACTTGGAGGCAAGCACCTTTATCCACTGAGCCATCATTTACAGTCAGGCGCTGTATTCCTGTAGTCCCAGAACTCAGGAGGCTAACACAGGAGAATCACTGTGAGTTTAAGGCCAGTGCAGGTTACATAACAAATACCTGAGGGCTGGCCAGGGCTTTGCTTCAAGACCCTTCTATCAATAAACAAAAACAAAAACAAAAACAAAAAAAAAGGAAAGAGAAAGGTAGTGAGGTACTGCCATGCAGACCTGGGGCTGGAGGATCAGTTTAAGGTCCTCCTTAGTTTGAGGCTAGCCTAGGAAACATGAAACATTGTGTGGAGGGGATTGCCGGGAGATACAGCTGAGAATAGCTTTAAACACCAGGTTCAGGGACTGATGTTTTAGGGTTTGCTGAAGATGACGGCATATAGGCTGAATTAGCAAGAAATGGTGAAGTGGAATGGGATGTATCGGTTTTAGAACAGGCTCCTCTAGATGGATATAAAGTACTGCCAAGTCTTTTGAGTTTTAAGCTATGGCTACTTGTACGGAGATACATTAATATAAATTAGATTTAGTAGATATCTAGGGGTTTCTGATACAGTCTCTTAAGTTTTGCTGTAGGCCTCCACTGAGATAAGAGTTGGAGATAGACAATCACCAAGAACCCGAGGGCCAGGTAGCCTGGTAAACAAGAGACCTTGTCTCAAGGTAGAAGGCACTTATCCCGTGACCTCTACATACATGAACATGCACACACACAATACACACATACCATAACACATAAACTATTATACTCACCTCTGTGATGAAGCCATATCAAGTGTACAATTTGTGTCTTTTGTAAAAAGTCTCCATAGTGATTTCCCAGGTGAAACCGAACTTTTAAATTATTATTTATTTAACTCTTATTTATTTATTACTAAATTCACCTATAACAAACACCATCAATTTCTCAACTATTAATCCTATAAATTCCTACAACCCCTTCAACCTATCCACTAAACCTATTGATAACCATAACAACCACTTTCACACCCTTCTAGAATGATACAGTCTCTGGGGCAGGTCCTCAGTCGTCTGGAAACCAGTCTCGGGGGCAGACTCTTCAACGCACTCAGCAGTCCCTTTTCTGGAATAGCTCAGACGCAGGTTCGTCAGGGCAAATCTGCTATCGAAGTCTCACTTTAAATAAGGCTTGAGGCTTTCTTCTCTCTGGGAGACCTCAGCGTCTGTAGGCCACCTTACTTCCTTCGTATCAGCAACTCTGCCGTTCTGCCTCAGTCTTCAAAGCTGGCCACAGTTCCGCCCAGGCCACCGCTCGGACAGGCCAAACCCCTCCAGGCAAAAGCCGAGCCACAGGGTCCAGTCCCCGGCCCCCCGCTGTCCCGCCGAGGCCCTCTCCGCCCACCAGCCTCCCTCCGCCCCAGGGAGATCCGGCCACCGGTCCACCAGAACCCCCTCCAGCAGGACTCCCGGAGCTCTCTCATATCGGGGGCCCTTAGCACGCACGCGCCTCTCTGGCGTCATCCACTTGTCCTTAAATAGGATCACTCCTTGTTCCACCTGCTTCAGCTTAATTTGGGCTCTGCCCACTTAGCAGTTGAAAGCAATGCCAGGTCATAAAGTCTTTCCTTGTTTCACCTGGCTTCAACCTTGTTTTTCAGTCCAAAGAGACTCCCCTCATTTCACCTGACTTCATCCATAAGCTGATAAGCTAATTGCTCACAGCAAAGTTGATCTTCATGCCCCGAATTAAAAGACTGTATCAGAAACCTATATATTCACTAAATCTAACTTATATTAATCTATCAGCCCCTTCACCCAGGAAAGCTGTTCAGTCAGTCAAGGTGATTTGGAGAAGAGAAGGACCAACAGATGGTCAATAGGATCTACTCCCAAGAGGTCAGTAGACTGAGGTTGCCTACAGTCACAGCTGGAGAGGAAGTGTTCCTATAAAGAATTATGGGTGGCACTGTTGTCCCATCAAACTGATCAGACTCTAATAGGGCAAAGCTAACATTTCCTGGGAATGGTATCATGCTTGAAATCTTAGCACTCAGGAGACTGAGGCAGAGGATTGCCACGAGTTCACAGTGACTTCCAGACTAAGCCCTGGAAGTCCAAGTTAGTATTGAGTAGTTTAATGAAGTTAAAAGATCCAGGTGTGGGGTTTTGTTGCTGGTTTTTTCTTTCGTTTTGTTTTATGTTGTTCCTTCTCTAGGACACTGCCCTCAGGATGACCCTCTGCTACTTCCACAGCCCCACCCTTGTAACAGAACAGTTTGCCCTTCCCCTAAATTGCAGCACAAGTTGGACAGGCAATTGTTGAACTAACCTTTTTAGAATAAATAACATCAACAGAAACAGCTACAAATATTGGTGAGAAAGAACATTTTTTATTGCCCAGGTAAGAGTTCTATTTCTCTAGTTTTGTTGTTCGACTCTGTGAGACAGGTCTCACTCTGTAACCCAGGGTTACTTTGAACTCTTGGCAATCCTCATACCTCAGTGTAGAGAGCTGCGATGTGCCGCGCCCTAAAAATGGCGCCGGTTTCCGCCTTCCACCAGCCCGACGGTGAGCGCTCTCGGAGGTAAACAAGTCCATATTTGGCTAAGACCGCTGATCTGGCTTGCTTCCGCATACGTGGGCCTCTAAGATAGCACCACGTGGCTTTACTTGATTGGCTGTTCATATAGTATTTAGCCTGTGGGTTGGGTCTGCCCGGGCATTTGGAAGACTGTTTTCAAGGGACCTGAATAAACTGCTGGAGAAGAGCTTTTGTGAGTTGCGTCATCCTTGCTGGTCGAGGGGGACGCGACACCTCAGCCTCCCAAAAGAGCTGGGATTACCCGAAGGTATTACCATCCCCAGCTCAGGCCATTGCTTTTTGTTCTAGTACTCTGAACTGAGGGGAGAAATGATATTGGCAAACCAGTGGCCATTGCAACTACAGCCAACACAAATATTAACCCCTCAGGGTTCCGTGTGTGGGTGTATGTGGGTGGGTGTGTTTCTTGAGACTGGTTCTCACTATGTATAAAGCTCAGGGTAGTTTAGTTTTAATTTTTAATTTTTTTGTGTATGAGTGTTTTGTCAGTGTAAATGGATGAACAACACCTGCCATGGAGATCAGAGGACACTGTGGATCCCCTGAAATGAGTTGCTGTGAGTCACTGTGTGGGTGCTAGGACCCACACCTAGGTCTTCTGCAAGCACTCTTAACTGCTGAGCCATCTCTCTAGCACCAGCCCAAGCTGTTCTTGAACTCACCGTGTAACAGAATATTTTTTATTTATAAACACTTATATTTATCTCTTTTTTTTCTTTTGGTTTTTTGAGGCAGGGTTTCTCTGTACATCTCTGGCTGTCCTGGACTCACTTTGTAGACCAGGTTAGCCTTGAACTCACAGAGATCCACCTGCCTCTGCCCTCTGAGTGCTGGGATTAAAGGCATGCGCCACCACCGCCTGGTGAACACATTTATATAAATACTTAAAATCTATAAAATTCCTAAATCTTATAATCCAAAACCTATAACCTATAAATCTATAAGCTAAGAACACACTAATACCTATCTAAAAACACTTAACACTTTTTTTTTTTTTTGGTTTTTCGAGACAGGGTTTCTCTGTTTAACAGCTCTGGCTGTCCTGGACTCGCTTTGTAGACCAGGCTGGCCTCGAACTCGCAAAGATCCGCCTGCCTCTGCCTCCCAAGTGCTGGGATTAAAGGTGTGCGCCACCACCGCCCGGCTGACTTAACACTATTTTAACTTTCCTAAAAGGATATTAATATTCTTAGTGAAGGTCTGTGCAGGATAACTTGGTTTTATAGCAGTCTCAGCAGTCAGTCCTTTTCAAAGTGTAGTATCTGTTGGACCTAACTTTGCCAGTTCGCAAGGCCAGTTTATTTCCACCACCAAATTGTGGACGGTTTATAAAGTCAGTCTGTTCTAACCGCCAAACTGAGGCCCTTTTCCACAGTTGAGACTCCAGTTTCTTTGGCCCATGCAAGCCTCACAGCCGAAAGCCTCTCCAAGTGGTTTCTGAATTCCATTTGTGATATCATACTTTTTAATTATTAAACACTTATTTATTAATAACTATATTCACTTATAACATATACACTTACTTACTATTCCTACAAATTCCTACAACCCCTAAGACCTAACCACTAAACATATTGATAACTATCATAACTATTTTTCTAAGGATACAGTCTCTGGGGCAGGTCCTCAGTCGTCAGGAATACAGTCTCTGGGGTAGACTCTTTAATGCACTTAGCAGTCCTTTTTCTGGAATATCTCAGACGCAGGTTCGTCAGGGTAAATTGGCTATCACAGTCTCACCTTAAATAAGGCTTGAGGCTTTCTTCTCTCTGGGAGACCTCAGCGTCTGTAGGCCAACTTATTTCCTTCGTATCAGCAGCTCTGCCGCTCTGCCTCAGTCTTTAAAGCTGGCCACAGTTCCGTTCAGTCTGCTGTTCCAACAGGTCAAACCCCTCTAGGCAAAAGCTGAGCCACAGGGTTTAGTCCTTGGCCTTTTGCTGTTTTGCTGAGGCTTTCTCTGCTCACCAGCTTCCTTCTGCCTCAGGGAAATCCGGCCATCAGTTCACCAGCACTTTCTCCAGCAGGACTCGCTAACATCGGAGCTCTCTAGTATCAGGGGCCCTTTAGCACGCAGCTCTCTGGGCTCATCCACTTGTCCTTAAATAGGATCGCTCCTTGTTCCACCTACTTCAGCTTAATTTGGGCTCTGCCCACTTAGCAGTTGAAAACAATGCCAGGTCATAAAGTCTTTCCTTGTTTCACCTGGCTTCAACCTTGTTTTCAGTCCATAGAGACTCCCCTCGTTTCACATGACTTCATCCATAAGCTGATAAGCTAATTGCTCACAGCCAAGTTGATCTTCATTCCCCAAATTAAGAGACTGTATCAGAAACCTAGATATTCACTAAATCTAACTTATATTAATCTATCAACCCCTACACATTTGCCTCACTCATTTTTTTGGAGCTCTGGGGCCCCAAGACAGACACCTTTAAAGAACTCTCTCAGCAGGTTTTATGCCAGGCCTTTGCTTTGGGCTATAACAGTCTAAATTCTGTTAATGGCGTACCTTGCTGTGTGCTTCTTCAGCGTGACTTCTCAGTTGGTGAGGCCAGGAGGAAGAAAGCTACCATGTGGAGCCTCTGGCTTATATATCGAATTATCTTGAGATACTTGGCTGTCTCAAGGGTCCACGAGATTTCTCATGATGTCCAGCAATCCCGTTGCTTCTCAAGGCAACTGATGTCATCTGTGGGGCTTGTGTAGTTTCTTAGCCACACCCCTTTAACAGAAAATATCATCCGGCCACAGTTTGGCTTTCTCCATGTCAGCAGATAAAGGGACGCCAAGCTTTCCTTATGTGCTGCCAGATGCTAATCTGAACTGCCTAATTCACTAATAGGCCTAACTTCTACCACATCACCGTGTAGCCCAGGTTGCCTCAAACTTATGCCAATTCTCTTGGCTTAGCCTCCTTGGTGCTGGGACTGCAAGAATGTATCTCATGCCCCCCAATCTTCTATTATGGATGTGACACATTATCACACTTAGAGGCTTACAGCCCATGTTTATTCTTTCAGAATTCTGGAGGTGAGAAGCCCAAAGCCGGGGTCACTCAGCAAGCAAAGCGTGTAGACCTGCTTCCTATTGCAGCGCAGATGCAGAGCCAGTTCCACTTTCAGGTCTAATGGTTGCTGTGTGCCTTGGCTGGTGGGCCCCTCCTCCAGTTGAGAGAACATGAGACTGTCACCACCACTTTCCATCAGTCACTTCTGTGTCCCTCTTATGGGGCCATGAAGTGGGGGTGACTGCCTTTAATCCCAGCACTTGGAGGCAGAGGCAGGTGGATCTCTGAATTCAAGGCCAGCCTGGTCTACAGAGTGAGTTCAAGGACATTCAGGTCTACACAGGGAAACCCTGTCTCAAACAAAGAATAACTAAGTGCCTTTGTGATTGCATAGGACCCACCCAGACAGCAAGCTACATCTCCCTCCCGCTGGTCTTTACTTACACAAGTCCACATATGGCAACTGTGCTGTAGGGCAGACTCTCCTCAACTGAGTCTGTAAATTATCACATCTTTCAAGGCCACGCAAATTAATGTTAGCAGATTTCAGTGATAAGAGTATGAACATGGTGGGGAGGTGTCTGCCATACTTTCTAGTCCATGTTTAATTCAATTTAGTAATTTATTCACAAAATATTTATTGAGCAAGATTTATGTTCCAGGTGTTATTGGACGCCTGGGGAGGAGAAACAGAAACAAAGGTGAGGTCTTTGTTTTTATACATGGTATCTATTAGTGGGGAAGTCAAGTGAATAGTTGTTAAGATATTCTAAAACTGTAATAGGCATCATGAAAAGGAGGATGACAGAAAGCTCTTACTTTTTTTAGGGGAGGGAGGCTAAGGCAAAAAGATTTAGAGTTTTATTCCAGCTTGGGCTACATGTCAAGGCTGTCTCAAAAAAAAAAGGCCTGATTTTTGACACACAACTTTAAGTCCCAGTACATGAGAGGCAGAGGCAGGCAGATCCCTCTAAGTCTAAGGCTAGCCTGGTCTACATAGCAGGTTCCAGGCGAGACAGGACTATATGGTGAGACTCTTATTTACGGGGACAGGGGAGGAACTAAGCCAGGTGGTAGTGGTGCACGCCTTCAATACCAGTATTCAGGAGGCAGAGGCAGGGGGATCTCTGGCTGCCATGCCAGTCTGGATCGAGTTCCAGAACAGTCATGGCTACATAGAGAAACCCTGTCTCAAAAAAAAAACCCAAACCAAACCAAAACCAAAAAAAAAAGGCAATACAATAAAACTGGCAAGATGCTGGAGATAACTGTCTTAGTATTGTCTTACAAGAGCCATTTTAGGAAGAATGACTAACACCAAGGTTGCTACTGAGACCTGGAAGGCAGAGCAAAGCTACGAAGGATCATTTCTAGTCTGGAAACCTAAGAAACTTTCCCAAGGTGGAGTTTTTTTTTTTTTGTGTGTGTGTGTGTGTGTTTTGAGGCAGTGTCTCTCTTCATAGCCCTAGCTGACCTGGAACTCACTATGTAGTCCAGGCTGGCCTCAAACTCAGAGATCTGCTGCTTACCTCTGCCTCCCAAGTGCTGGAATTAAAGTCAGGTGCCACCACAACTAGCATCTATGTAGATTTAAAAAATATTTTGCTGGGCAGTGGTGGCGCATGCCTTTAATCCCAGCACTTGGGAGATAGAGGCAGGCGGATCTTTGTGAGTTCGAGGCCAGCCTGGTCTACAAAGTGAGTCCAGGACAGCCAGAGATATTCAGAGAAACCCTGTCTCGAAAAAACAAAAAAAAAATTTTAAAGGTTTATTTTTATTTCTAAGTATTTATGTTGAACCCAAGAAGGCCAAAGGCATTGGATCCCCTGGATCTGGAGTTACAGGGAGTTGTAAGCCACCTGATGTGGGTGCTAGGAACCAAACCCAGAACCTCTGCAGGAACAGTGATCACACTTAAATACTGTCACCTCTCCAGCCCTCCAAGTGCTTTTGTACATTGCTTTGAAGGGTTATCTTCATCTCACCTCGGTCTGTCGGGCCTGTAGTTGTAGGCCGTGCTTGTCCCAGCCCACATAGGTGGGGCGATGTGCTGGGAATAGACTCAAGTCCTCATACATGCTGGGTAAGCACTCTTGTGCAGAGTCACAGCTCAGCCCTTTAGTTCCACCGGCCCACAGCGGGGTGATTGGGCTGTAGGGTGGACTATACCCACAGTGTGATGGGCATCTGATTTTGATGACTGACAGTTTGGGACTTTAGAACATGAGGTGCTGGAACATGAGACTTTTTTGGACTTTGACAGGGTTAGAATTTTGGGGAATGTCTTTTTGCATGTGGGACAGATGAATCTTTGAGGGCCAGAAGGAGAGATGTGCTAGGTAAAATAACAGCCCCCCTGAATATTCCATGTCCTCATATCTATGATTATATTCCTTTATGTGGTGAAAGGTACTTGCTGGGTTTGTTTGTTTCAGTACTGGGGACTGAACACAGAGCCTTATAAATAGATGCTAGGAAAACTCTCCACTGATGAGCTAAAGACCCAGTGACTGATGGAATGGCTGATGGATGATGACTCATTCTCTGTGCATATGCTAGGCTGGTGCTTGACTTGCGGTGGTCCTCCTGCTCAACACCCTGAGGAGCTGTGGTTACTACAGGTGTCTATCATCACATAGCTGGCAAAAGGGACTGTACAGATGTAACTCTGGTTACTAATTAGGATTAAGATTAAAATCAGATTATGCAGATGAGTTTGCTGTAATCACACAAACAGCAGAAATCTCCCCATCGAGCAACAGATGACTGAGGCAGAATGAAGAGTCAGAAGCTGGGGACGTTCATTTGAAGGTGTAATCCTAGCACTCAGCAGGCTGGGACAGAAGAATTTCAAGTTTGAGAATCAGCCTGGGCTATGCAGCAAGACCCTGTCTCAAAAAACAAAAAACAAGCACTAACAACAAAGCAGCACACTGTAAACATAAATTTATTATTCTATATTAATATCTATGTAAACACCTACTAAAAACAACCCTACGAACTTTGGAAGGATACCAATCCTCAAGTGCAGGTCTGGTGAAAGCAACTGGTCAGCTGCTTGTCTGTAGGACAGCTTGGGCTCAAGGCCTCCTCAGTCAGCTGAGACTGTTGAGACCTTGCTGGGGCCTTCTCTGCTCATCTGGACCTTGCCACACCCTCACGGGACAGAGGCTGCACTCCTGCCTGCTTTTGAGGTCTCCTCAGCCTCCTCAGGCTCAGGATCATGCAGCCAGACTGCCTCAGCTGCTCAGCTTGGGGTTGGCTTTTCAGTCATGGACTTTTCTCTGAGCAAGTTCTATGTCATGCCTCCTTGGCCAGCCTGAACTTGCTCTTTTTTTTTTTTTTTTTTTTTTTTTTTTGGTTTTTTGAGACAAGGTTTCTTTCTCTGTGTAGCCCTAGCTGTCCTGGACTCACTTATAGACCAGGCTGGCCTCGAACTCACAAAGATCCGACTGCCTCTGCCTCCCAAGTGCTGGGATTAAAGGCGTGCACCACCACCGCCCGGCCTGAACTTGCTCTTTAAAGGTGCTGCATTCTCAGCCAGGCATGGTGGCACACGTCTTTAATCCCAGCACTTGGGAGACAGAGCAGGCGGACCGCTACGACTCTGAAACTATCCTGGACTACATAGTGAACTCCTGGCCAGCCAGGGCTATATAGTGAGACCTTGTCTCAAACAAAATAACAACAAACAAAAAACAATAAGACAATTGACTTATTAGAGTCACCAGATGTTGACTTCAGGCATCCACACTCATGTAAACACATGTGCACATGATGAGGCTATTGTGGCTGGAGTCGGCTTGATGGGGATAGGTGGGAGAGGGAGACAGCAGAGAAGAGATCAAAAAGAAGGCTGACTCCAGGACAGAGAGGCTTCTGATGCAAACGGGCCATTGTGTCAGCAGCCCAGAACTCACTGTCTCCTCTGCTTCAACTTTAGCCCCAGTCTGAAGTACTCTCCTCCCCCAAGAGGAAGATCATCTTTCTGTGGTTTCTTTCTCTCTCTCTTTCAGTCCTCCAAACGCTGAAGTCAAAGGTGTGTTTCTTCCCTTTCTTCCCTCTTCCTCTTTCCCTCCACTCCTTCCTTTCCTGGGGACTGAGCCCAGGGTGAACCTATTTATTGGGGGAGGGGGGGTGATGACCACTGTCCACCAATGGAAAGCTGATGCCAGCTGTTGTCTTAGCACCAGGGCATATGACTCTGCATTTACCAGCTGGAGAAGACATGGCAGGAAACTGGGAGTTAAGGGAAATTAGAGAAGACTAGTGAGGGGCAGAGATCAAGACTTCTAGACATTACTGCAGGTGTGACGGCATGTGCATTTAATACCAGCACTCAGGAGGCAGAAGCAAGCAGATCTCTGAGTTTGAGGCCAGCCTGGTCTACATTGCTAGTTCCAGGACATCCAATACTATTACACAGAGAAACCCTGTCACAAAAAAAAAAAAAAAAAAAAAAAGGGCTGGAGAGATGGCTCAGAGGTTAGGAGCACTGACTGCTCCTCCAGAGTTCCTGAGTTCAATTCCCAGCAACCACATGGTGGCTCACAACCATCCATAGTGTGATCTGATGCCCTTTTCTGGCTGCAGGTTGTTCATGCAGACAAAGCAGTCATATACATACAAATAAATAAATACATCTTTAAAAACCAAAAAAAAAAAACAAAACAAAAAGAACAATTCATTTGTAAAAGGAACAAAAAGAATAATTTGATATAAATTTAACAATAGAAGTATAAGATTTAAAGATAAACCAGGCATGGTGGCCCATGCTTTTAATCCTAGGACCTGGGGGACAGAAGCAGGATCTCTGTGAGTTCGAGGTTAGCTTGGCCTACAAAACGAGTTCCAGGACAGCCATAGGGAGACTCCATCTTGAAACAAACACACAAAAAGATTTATGGATAAAATGAAAAAGTACTGTTGAAAGGAATTAGAGATCTAAGATTGGGCAGGAGAGATGGCTCAGTGGTTAAGAACACTGGCTGCTCTTCCAGCGGACCTGGGCTTGATTCCCAGCACCCACATGGCAGTTCACAGCTGTCTTTAACTCCAGTTCCAGGGCTTCTGATCTGGATTCTTTCAGGCATTACATGCATATGGTGCCCAGGCATACATCCCAGCAAAACACCCATGTATGTGTGTGGTAGAGGTTAGGCCTTTTTAGTGAAATTAGTATGCAGCTCAGATTAGCATCTGGCAGCACATAAGGAAAGCTTGGGGTCCCTTTGGTTTGCTGAAATGGACAAAGCTCAGTTGTGGCCAGATGATGCCCTGTTGAAGTGGTGATGCTAAGAAACTGTGCAATCCGTGTAGATGACATTGGTTGCCACAAGAAACAACAGGACCACTGGAAATCACGAGAAATCTTGTGGACCCTTAAGACCACCAAGGATCTCTATAATGCGATATATAAACCAGAGAACGCCACGAAGTCTCTCTCTTCCTCCTGTCCTTTCCCACTGAGAAGTCCTGCCAGAGAAGTGCACAGCAAGGTATGCCATAATGGTCATAAACTGAAAGGCAGAGTCCAAGAAAGAAAGACTTTTTATTACTAGTTAGCCTGAGAAAGACCCTTTGCTATAATTCAGCCTTTAAGGCTGGCAGCAAGGTGGGTGGAGTTCGGAATCGGCTCAGAAGCTGCTTGGACAAGCTTTAGGCTGTCAGGCCTACAAGGGTTGGGGAGACTATAGGAACTAGTCCTAGCTGATGGAAGAAGTCAATCAAGTTCAAGTTTGGTGGTTAAAATAGATTGGTCTCATAAACCGGGCACAAGTTAGCGGTTGAAATTAGCTCTGGCAAAACTGCCATATGAACTGGCAAAGGCCCCAGAAGACACTAAGCTTTGAAAGGGACTGCCTGCTGGGACTGCCGTAAAACCAAGTCATCTTGGACAGACCTATGCTAAGAATATTAATATATTTTTAAGAAAAGTAAAATAGGGAGAGGGTGGGAGGGGACTGTGATGGAGATGTAAATTGAAGTAATAAACGTTAAAACAATGACACAACCCCCCCCCATAAAAAAGGAAAAAAAGAAAAGCAAATAGTGTTAGCTAAGTGTTTTTAGATAACTTAGGTATTAGGGTGTTCTTGGATAGATTATAGATTTTAGGTTATAAAATTTAGGTATTTTATAGGTGTTTCTTAAGTATTAATAAATATAAGTGTTTATAAATAAAAATATTCTATTACACATGTACAATACTTTTTTTGAGACGG
>CAJQZJ010004755.1:11824405-11835101 GCA_907164525.1 Lophiomys imhausi | reverse complement strand
TCTGCCTCTGAGTGCTGGGATTAAAGGCATTCACTACCACTGTCCACCTTAAAAATAAATCTTTAAAAAGTAAAATAAATATCTAGTTAAATTTAAAACATCCCATGCTTGCAGGTCAGAGATTTAATATTGTTAAGCTGGGAACTTCCCATACGTGGACCAACTAATTCAGTACAACTGCCAAAACCTAAACTAGCTTTTAAAATTTCTTGATAGCAAAATCTGGCAACCTGATCCAAAAATTCAAATGGAGTTAGGTGTGATGACATATATCTGTAATTCCAGCTCTCAGGAGGCTGAGGCAGAAGAATGGAGGGTTTGAGGCCAGCAAGGTGTACATAGTGAATCTGGGGCCAACATGCAGTTCTCAAATCCTGTCTTGAAAACTACAAATTAAAATTAAAATGGAATTGTAGAATCAGGAGAAAAAAAATCTTGAAATAAAAGAAGTTGGGAGAAAAAAAATAACCAAGCTGGAAGCTTCACAGGCTCTGACTTGAAGTTCCTACAAAACTCTCAGGGGCTGGAGAACGGCTCAGTGGTTAAGAGCACTTGTTGCTCTTGCAGAGGTCTGGGTTCAGTTCTCAGCACCCCCATGGTTACTCACAACCATCCATAACTCCAGTTCCAGGGGCTCCAGCACACTCTTCTGAGTCACGGACATACATGCAAGTCAAAGTACAGAGAAACAAATAAATCTCTTCTTTAATCTTACAACAATGAAACAGTGCGAAGCTGAAATAATGACAGACATGACAGTGAAGGAATGACTTAGAGAGTTCCCTAGCATGTGCCAGGCCTTGGTTTGGTCTCCAGCTAGAAACCAAACAAAACTCATATTTACAGCTAGTTTATTTATTTTTTAAAGAAGGCCAAGACAATTAAATAGGCAAAGAATGGTCTTATAAACCGATGCATCTGGAACAATTGAAAATCCACAGGCAAAAGAATGAAGTTGAGCCTCCTGCCTTAAACCATACACAGAAATTAACTCAAAATGGGCCTAGTATCTTAAGTCTAAGAGTTTTTAGCTATAAAAACATACATAACTTGAAAAATACATTTATGATGGCAGGAGAAATGGTCCAGCTCTTAAGAACCATTGCTGCCACATCAGAGGGCTCAGTTGCTTGTAACTCCAGCTCCACGGAATCAGACACCATCTGTGCACACTGCATTGATGTGCATACAACCCACATGCAAACATATAATAATAAAAAAATAAAAACAGCAAGTTTGTAAAAAAATTATAAATTTTATGACTGTTTTCATTATGTGTGTTCACGTGAGTGCACGTGTGCACATGCGTGTTTGGGCCAGAGTGCATGGAAGGTCAAGAGGATGACTTTCTGTCCTCAGTTCCCTCCTTTCACCACAGTGTAGGTTCCAGTGACCATAGCTGGGTCATCAGCATTGGTGGCAAGTGCCTTTCCTCAATGAGTCATTTCACTGTCCAACCTGCTTCTGCCCCCCACGTGCTAGGATTAAAGACCCATGCCTCTTACCCCCTACTCCATGTGACTTGTATTCTTTTGATACTAAAGTCCTCATTAAGAGCGAAGCAAATGCTCTCCCACTGACCTACATACATACACTCTCAACCTGAAAGACCGCCCTCCATTTTAGACACTTAGGGGCTTGTGTGTGAGTGTGTGAGTGTGTGAGTGTGTGAGTGTGTGCTTGCATGTGCCAGGCAGAGACAACTTCTAAGAATCAGTCCTCTCCTTCCATAAGGCAGGTCTCAGCTATCAAACTTGGGTTGTCAAGTTCGGTGGTAAATGCGCTTCAGTTAGCTTTGGTTTAGCTTCAAATGGAAAGGGAGGCCCTACTGGCTACAACGTATGACTTAATTTTCAACAGCCTGCCAGGCAGGCAAGGTGGGTCAGCAGGCAAAGGCACCTGCTGCCAAGGCTAACAGCCTGAATTCCATCCCTAAGTCCCAAATGGCAGAAGACTGATTCTCCCAAGTTGTCCTCTGACCTCCATACGTGGACCATTACACACATGTACCCACACACATGCATGTGCATGTACACAAAATAAATATAAATGTAAAAATTTTTAAAAACATAAGCATTCCATGAAAAGTTGAGGATATGTAACTTGGCCCTAAATAACAGCACACTACTGACTGGTACCCTATCCTGCTCTTTTTTGGTTTTTCGAGGCAGGGTTTCTCTGATGAACAGATGTTTGTTTTGTGAGACAGTCTCTTTTCACTCTAGACTCCTTCAAATCTGCCATGTAGCCCAGGCTGGCCTTTAACTCTTCTTGTCCTGCTCCTACCTTTCAAGTGCTGGCATTATGGGCATGTGGTACTGCACCTGGCTAACATTTTCTGAGCTTCTTCCTGTGTGTTTCTGCATGAAAATACGCCCAAGTAATATGGAAGATAAAATTCACAACCTCATCTAGACATTTTTCAAGGAAAACTATGTACTAGTCTATCTTTTCCCCAGTGATGTGAAAAATCACATCTGTCATTTAAAGAATTCAGTCAGGCAGTGGTAGTGCACACCTTTAATCCCAGCATATTGGAGGCAGAGGCAGGCAGATCTCTGTGAATTTGAGGCCAGCCTGGTGTACAGAGAGATATCCAAGACAGCCAGGGCTGTTACACAGAGAAACCCTATTTTGAAAAACCAAAAAAAACAAAAACAAAAAACCAACAAAGGAAAAAAAAACCAAAAACCAAACAAACCCCCAAACAAGCAAACACCCCAAAGGTTGGTAGTAATCCCAGCACTTCAGATGTTGAAACAGCATAAGATCAAAGGCAATCTGGGCGACACAACAAGACTGCCTCAAAAAGACACAAAACAAAGTATTCAGCTTGGTGGCATCCTACCCAGATGCTCAGCAGGCTAACTCTGGAGGATCAAAAGCTCCAAGTCAGCCAGGTGGTGGTGGCCCACACCTTTGCTCCCAGCACTTGACAGACAGAGGCAAGCAGACCTATGAGGTTGAGGCTAGCCTGGTCTACAGAGTGAGTTCTAGGACAGTTAGAACTACACAGAGAAAACCTATCTTTCTACCTGGGCTAGGGAGGGAATTCAAGGCCAGTTTAGTCACCTTGGTGAGTCACTGTTTCAAAATAAAAATAAAATATAATAAAGGGCTAGAGATATAGTTTCATGCTAAAGTGTTTTCCCACCATGCTTATGACTCCTGGTTCAATCCTCAGGACTACAAAACTTAAAAATAAATAGTAAGTCCATAGATACATACATATATATATATATGGCTGTTTCTGCATCCTCCCTTTCTCATTCTACTGGTTGACTTTAATTTTTGTGCCAATCATGGGTTTTTGTTTGTCTGTTTTTTGAGTCAGGGTTTCTCTGTGTAACCCTGGCTGTCCTGAAACGCACTCTGTAGACCAGGCTGGCCTCAGAGATCTGCCTGCCTCTGCCTCCCAAGTGCTGGAATTAAAGCTGTGCACCACCACTATGTGGCTGTATTTTTAATTCTAGAGCTTTGTTTTTTGGCATGTCAAACACATCACCTCTATTTTTAGAAAAAAGTATCATGGGCTGGAAATGTAGCTCAGTGGCAAAGAAATGCTTAATATATGTGAGATCCTAGTGTCAATACCCAACACCAAAAAATAAATTAAATGAAAAATAGAAATATAGATATTCCATGAGCTTTGGATTTTCAGATTGAGTTAAAAAATCCTTTGGGAAGCCGGGCGTTGGTGGCGCACGCCTTTAATCCCAGCACTTGGGAGGCAGAGGTAGGCGGATCTCTGTGAGTTCGAGGCCAGCCTGGTCTACAATGTGAGTCTAGGACAGCCAGAGCTGTTATATAGAGAAACCCTGTCTCGAAAAACCAAAAAAACCAAACCAAACCAAACCAAAACAAAACAAACAAACAAACAAAAAATCCTTTGGGCTCTTTCTATAAACCATAATGATGTTCTGGGATACTTTCAAAACCATAAATGCCAAACACAGGCAAACATCAGGCTGGTGACAAGCCATGTACCCAAGTCATCTTCCATTTTGCAGTTGTGATGGTGGCTATGGCCATACACTGATAAGCTTGAAAACAATGTTGATTATGGCACTGGAAGACTGTTGAGAGCTTCACTGGCCAGCTACATCAGTCCCAGGGCTCATACAAACCTCATAAATCTGGGCAAATGGCAGAATAATCTGCTCCTATCCTAAGTTTGGTTTCACTGCACTGACAACCAGCTGACATCATGAAATACAAAGAAATGGCAGCAAATGCACAGGAGAGGAAAACCCTAGTTTTTTCCCCCTATGAATGTAAGTTACAGAGTCAGGTGTGATGGCATACACTTGGGAAGCTACAGAAGAAGCACCAGTTTGAGACCAGCTTGGGCTACACTGTGAATTTAATGCAGAAGGAATGAATTTAAAGATTGAACTGGGAAAGTCACCTTCTCACTAATGCTGTAGACAGAACCCAGGACCTCACACGTGGTAGGTAATACTCTACCATCAACATGAATCCCAGCTGTCAACTTGGATGTGTGTGCCTCACCATGTGGCCCTGGGTATCTAGAACTCCTAATGTTGACCAAGCTGGCCTTGAACTCAGAGACCCCCTTGCCTCTGCCTTCCGAGTAGTGGAGTCTATCAACATCTTATAGTAACAACTCTGTTCATTCAGGCACATACTATGCCCCTACTGCTTGGGCCATACATATGATCTCTTCATATAGTTTTAGCTTTTCTTTCTTTTTTTTTTTTTTTTTTGAGACAAGGTTTCTCTGTGTAACCCTGGCTGTCCTGGAACTTGTTCTTTAGAACTGGCTGGCCTTGAACTCAGAGGTCCCCCTGCCTCTGTCTCCTGAGTGTTGAGATTAAAGGCGTGTGCCACCAAACCCAGAAAAGACAGTTTTAAGATGTTAATTCTTTGTAGTTCATGGACTTTCAATGTAAAGAGGAATCTGTTTTCCTCCAAGTTTGCTTCCTAATTTGTGACTGTGGTAAACAGAACAGATAATCATTTTTTTAGTGGTCTCACACCTGAAGGGTCAAGTTCTTTTAAAGGTAGTGAGAGACAAGCATGGGTGCCAGGAACCAAACCTTTTTTATTGTAAGACTTGGCCTTTAACAGTGGAGCCATTTCTCCAGTCCTAAGGGGGAAAATAATTTGTTTAGCCCCAGCTTACTATCTATGAAAGGACAGACCTATTCAGTAAAGGTTTCATGGTCCCAGTGTAGGCTAAAAAAAACTACAGAGGTTTGTTCATTGCAAGACTTAATGCTTTTAATCACCAAGAATTCGCAGAGGCACAGACACTTTCCTGTACCAAACTGGCCATGAAAGCTCTTTCACAAGACAACCCAAAATATACTTTGGCGATCAAAGACCCTTCAGGGCCAGGTGTGGTGGTAAACAACTGTAATCCTAGTACTTGGGAGGCTGAGACAGGAGGATTGGTTGAGTCCAAGGTGAGTCTGAGGTACACAGTGAGTTCTATCTAGATCAGGCTAAGCTGTGAGATCCTGTCACAAAGACCCTTCTAATGTGTACTAATTCGGGATCTCCACTGAAGTTTAATCCTACCAGAATACAGAAGACAGCTCGGTGTCAAAGCCAATGCTTGAATGAGTGTCTCACAAGTGCTGCCAGCTCCACTGTCCCCAGCTCTTACTGGATTGAGAGCTGAGCTAGTTGCCCAGAGGCAGGGATCTGGACATCGGGTGTGGGTTTCCGGGAGTGTGGTAGAGAGCTATAAGCTTCAAGCTGACCCTTCTTCTGGCATTCCTAGCAAAGCCACAAGGGGCTCCAGGGGTATGGGAGTCCCGATGGGCACAGGGTGGGTACGTTCATGTTTGCGCAGGTCACTGGCACTCAAGAAAGCTTTAGGACATTGGGGACAGGAGTAGGGGCGCACAGAGCTGTGGGTACGGCTATGCTTACGAAGCCCAGCCCTGTCTGAAAAGCTCTTACCACACTGGGTACAGGGAAAAGGCCGGAGCTCCGGATGTGAACGCTCATGCCTGCGCAGCAATGTCAACGTGGAGAAAGTTTCTTTGCATTTGCGACACACAAACTGTGGGGGCTTCTCATCAGTCTCCTCGCCCCCCACCTCTCCTGCATTTCCCAGGGTACCAGGAGCCTCCCCAACCCCAGCATCCTGGCACTCCACATGCTCCACACTCATGCCCACCACTTGCCACTGTGTAGCCACCACACCACCCGACTCAGGCGGTAACCCTAGCAGCCCGGCTGGAGGGTCCCCTAGCCCTGCACTCGCCACGGGGGCAGCCGAGCCCTCACCTACAACACCTACAGGCAGGGCCAGTCCCAGTACCAACTCCTGCTGGGGGGCCGTTCCCGTGGTCTCGTTACTTCTATGGGTACGCTCATGTTTCCTGAGACTGGATAACACCACAAACGACTTCCCGCAGGCATTGCAGTGGAAAGGACGCTCGCCCGAGTGCATGCGGCTGTGTTTTGTGAGGCTAGCTCGCTCAGCGAAGGCTCGCCCACACTCCTCACAGCGGAATGGCCGCTGTCCTGAGTGCACCAATGCATGTCGCTTGAGGTCCCAGGAAGCCACAAAAGTCTTGTCACACTGCAGGCACTTGAAGGGCCGGTCTCCAGTGTGCACTCGCCGATGCATGGCCAGGTCAGCGGGCTGCCGAAAGTCCTTGCCGCACTTCTCACAGCGGTAAGGCTTCACACCCTCGTGTGCTCGCTGGTGGCGGCGGAAACTCGAGGGATCAGAGAACATGCGGCCACAGCGAGGGCACAGGAAGGGCTTCTCGCCCGAATGCGTGCGCTCATGGCTCTGGTAAGAGCTGAGCTGCGTAAAGCCCTTACCACAAGCCGGGCAGCGATAAGGTTTCTGGGCTGCATGGATACGCTGGTGGCACGTGAGGGAAGAAGATCGAGAGAAGCTTTTACCACACTCAGAGCAAAGGAAGGGGCGCTCACCCGTGTGGGACCTGTGGAGTAATGGAGGACCTGGTTAGGTGGCAACAGACTCACACAGGACAGCCCTGCAGCCTGTCTGGACAGTAACTCAATCTAAAGAGCCATCTTCCCTTTGACCTACCCACATATGTCCCTCCTCCAAGATCCCGTGGCTGACTGACCCCAAACACTGCTCCTTTGAGCTGTACTGGAGCCTAGACCAACGAGATCCTGCCGGCTCTCAGGGACCCACCTCCGGGCGCTTCGCTCTGCCACCCAGCCTGACTCCCATCCCACCAGGCTGCTCCATCTTCAGACAAGCGTCCAGCCGCCCCACTTCCCCGCGGCACAGCCTACTGAAAGGCCAGTTCCCACCTCTCACATTGTTTCCCGGGGTCTCACCGTTCGTGGTTGCGTAGGTCCTTGAGCTCGGCGTAGGCCTTGCCGCAGCGCTCGCAGCTGTAGGGCCGCAGGCCTGCATGCGTGCGCCGATGCTTGCGGAACACGGAAGGGTCAGCAAAGCTCTTGCCGCAGTCACCACAGGCATAGGGCCGCTCACCTGTGTGGCCACGCTGGTGGATCTTGAGTTTAGAGAGTGTACCGTAAGCCTTGGGGCAGTGTGTGCATTGGAAGGGCAGCTCACCAGCATGCGAGGCCAGGTGCACACGCAGGCACACGGGCTGCATGAAGCGGCGGCCGCACTCTGGGCATGGGAAGGGCTTCTCACCAGTGTGGCTACGTCCATGGCTGCGTAGCTCAGGAGCTGTCTTGTAAGCCTTGGGACACAGGGGACAAGCATAGGGCCGGGGCTTGGCTACTGAACTGGACACCTTGTCTCCACTGGCTTCCTCGGCCTTGGGCTCCGTATCCACCTTTGGCTGAACCTCATTCACTTCCTCTTTGCAGTCTGTAGGCGTATGTGTAGCAGCATGGCGGGCTGCCCTGGGAGCATTTGGAAATGTCTTTGTACAGAACAGGCACTTATAACGGCGGCCAGAGCGCTTATAGCAGGGGCCTGGGGTCCTGGCCTCTGGAGCCTCCACTTCCATGGCCTTAGTGGGTAGGCCTTCTCTGCAAGAGAAGAAAAATTAGCCATCCCTCAGCATTCTTCAAGGCTTGCTTCTTCACCAAATCTAATCTCTCTGAAGATCTCAGAGGTGACCCTATCTTTAAAAAAAAAAAAAAAAATGCCAGGCGGTGGTGGTGCACGCCTTTAATCCCAGCACTTGGGAGGCAGAGGCAGGCGGATCTTTGTGAGTTCGAGGCCAACCTGGTCTACAAAGTGAGTCCAGGACAGCCAAGGATACACAGAGAAACCCTGTCTCGAAAAACAAACAAACAAAAAAAATTACTTGCCAGGCCTAGTGGCACATGCCTTTCTTTAATCCCAGCACTCGGGAGGTGGAGACAGGCAGATGATCTCTGTGAGTTCAAGGCCAGCCTGTTCTACAGAGTGAGTCCAGGACAGCCAGGATGCACAGAGAAACCCTGTCTCAAAAAAAAAAAAAAAACAAAAACAAACTTTTATTTTATATGTATGAATATTTACTGGCACCATATCCATGGCTGGTGTACAGGAAGGCTGTTCGATCCCCTGGAACTGGAGTTACAGATGGTTGTGAGCTACCATGTAGGTGCCAGGAATAAAACCTGAGTGGTCTGCAAGAACAGCAAGTGCTCTAAAGCACTGAGCCATCTCTCCAGCCCCAAAAGTAAGTGGATCATAGCCATACTTCCCACCTGGGGCTCCTCAGCCCAAACTACAAGACCTCCACATCCTTCCTGCTAATGGTCCCCAGTTTTGATACTGTGTTCAAGTCTCCCTGTGATCTGCTCATTGGGGGTAGAAATCAGTGAGGGGCCAGAATCACAAAAGGACCAGCTATATTCTGTTCCGTAACCTCTCAGTTTTCTAGACCCTCTGGCATTCCTGGAAACACTAGGTTCCAGGCTCTCACAGCCTTCCTTTCTCAGTTCCGACCAAGGCCTGCAGGTTTCCAAAGGCTCAGGGAAGACAGACCTGGGTCCAGAGAAAGGACCAGGGGCCCATGTTTAGACTGGGTGGTTGACAATGTTTGGAGGTAATGGGTCTCAAGTATGTGTACTACCCTCTCCCTGGCTAGTCAGCTCTTGGAGTAGCAATTCAGAGAATTCTAAATTCAGAGTTCAGAGAATTCTGATCATTTATAGCTATAAGGCATACCACCCCAGAGAGGAATTTTGGTCCATTCCCTGAGCTGGTGTCTTTTTTAGTCCCTGCTCCAACACTCTCTGGTAATGGGAGCTCACACACTCTCAAGACAGCCTGACCTAGTGCTGGCAGTCAGGGCCTCTTTCTCAGTCACAACTGATGTGTCTGAGCTAGTGAGGCCTCCTGGGATACTAGCTCTTGCTGAGTCCCTACTTTCTGGCCAAGAGCCCAGACGGCCGCACACAGATGCTCCTAGGATCATAGTTGGGCAAAAATAGGATTAACAGCTGCATCAGTCTTAACAGCCGCTCATCCTCCCAGAGGGATGAAGGGAAGAGGATTAGGGCAGATCCTCTTAAGAGAAGCTTAGATGGGGCGAGGAGAGCCAGGTGTGCCCAGAGGGTGGCAGGTCGAGGTTCTGTGTTCAGGCTTATGCATCATTTACCACGACCTCCTGTGCATCACAGGAGCTGGGAGGGAGGAGCAGGGTGGAGCTGAACTAGACCAAGAGGGTGTTGCGGAGGGCATGGGTTCAGGGCCTAGTCCAGAAAAGGAAATATGGAAGTACTTTATCTAGTTGACCAATGGAGGCCCTTGAGAGGCTTCTTAGAGTGAGCACCATACCAGGAAGTATTTTCTTGGGCGGGAGGAAAAAGTTTTAAGACTTGCACCCAGGGCTTGGTGCAGGCCAGACAAAGGCTCGACCATTAAGTCACATCCCTAGCCTCCTACATTTTTCCTACAGAAAAAACAAAGGCTGGCCTGGGGTTGTGGCCCAGCAGCTGGTCTCTATCCCTAGAGCAACAGTTCACATCTACTAAGTACCTGCCAAGTTCCACAGCATCCTAACCTTTTTACATATATCACCTCACTCTTACATGAACACCATAAGAAAGCAAGGTTCCGAGAAGCAGCGCTTCTGTGCAACCAAGTATATTCTGAAGGCAGAATCCCCAGCCTCAAATTTAGCCTCCACTGCTTCCAGCTGATGTGACTTTCTGTACAATTTACTGTTTATCTAGAACCTTCATTTTCTCACCTGCAAAATGGAGGTAACTATACTGACTCATGAAATTGACTGAGGACTAGATGGAACCAGACTGCTTCCCTCAGCAATCGAGTCTTTTCAGAGCTAGTCAGCTGGGTGTGGCATCTTACATAATTCTCATACAATCTGAAACAAGAATCATGGACCCCATTTTATAGATAAGAATAAGTTGACTAAAGAGATTTGTCAGATCATACAGCTAGAAACTTAACACAACTGAGATTTGCCATTGGGTATTTAAAGGTTTTGAGCCCTTCCTCGCTCAGAAGTCTGGGGCCAGACCTACTGTCTGGGCCTGCCCCAGTGTCCGGGAGCCCGAGATCATGCTGCCCCAGTGTCCAGGAGCCCGAGATCATGCTGCCCCAGTGTCTGGGAGCCTGAGATCATGCTACCGCAGTGTCCAGGATCCTGAGATCATGCTGCCCCAGTGTCCAGTGTCCGGGAGCCTGAGATCATGCTGCCGCAGTGTCCAGGATCCTGAGATCATGCTGCCCCAGTGTCCCGGAGCCTGAGATCATGCTGCCCCAGTGTCCCGGAGCCCGAGATCATGCTGCCCC
>CAJQZJ010004755.1:11773520-11824395 GCA_907164525.1 Lophiomys imhausi | reverse complement strand
GAGATCATGCTGCCCCAGTGTCCCGGAGCCCGAGATCATGCTGCCCCAGTGTCCCGGAGCCCGAGATCATGCTGCCCCAGTGTCCCGGAGCCCGAGATCATGCTGCCCCAGTGTCCGGGAGCCCGAGATCATGCTGCCCCAGTGTCCGGGAGCCTGAGATCATGCTACCGCAATGTCCAGGATCCTGAGATCATGCTGCCCCAGTGTCCAGGATCCTGAGATCATGCTGCCCCAGTGTCCGGGAGCCTGAGATCATGCTGCCGCAGTGTCCAGGAGCCTGAGATCATGCTGCCCCAGTGTCCCGGAGCCTGAGATCATGCTGCCCCAGTGTCCCGGAGCCTGAGATCGTGCTGCCCCAGTGTCCAGGATCCTGAGGTCGTGCTGCCCCAGTGTCCCGGAGCCTGAGATCGTGCTGCCGCAGTGTCCCGGAGCCTGAGATCGTGCTGCACCCATGTCTTCTTTCATCCAACATCTAACATCTCATCTGCCCTAAGAGCAGAGCCAGGAGCCAGTGTTGTCTCAGACTTGATAATCTTGAGCTCGGGCCTCTACCCCTGCAGGTCTGTGCTTCAGACTTCCATTCTGTGAACTAAAGACCAGGCTGCTGGAGCGGTAAATCCCTCCCAAGGCATGTGACAAGAGAAATGGGGAAGTGTCTAATGGGCCCCAGCAGCCACCCAGTCCATGGAGAGTCAGGTAGGTTAAGTGTGTCTGCCTTAAAAACCTCGTTGTACCCACCACTTCAAAGAGTGATTTTTTTTTTCAGGTGATATCTGGCAAACCCCTGCATCAAAACCCTCATGTAGAAAGCATACCTACAATCCTCATACTTGTGAGCCTTAGGCAAAAGAATCATTAGGTCAAGGCCAGCCTGGACTATATAGCAAGATCCAGACTTAAATAACAAAAACAAGGGCTGGAGAGATGGCTCTATGGATAAGAGCCTTGCTGTTCTTCCAGAGGACCCGAGTCCAGTTCCCAGCACCCACACTGAGTGACTCACAACCACCTGTAACTTCAGCCCAAGGGATCTGATACCCTCCTCTGGCTCCTTGGGCACCTGTAGACAAGTCCAAACACAAATGAAAATAAAAATAAGTCCTTTTTTAAAAGCAAATAAAATTATCTAAGGAAGCTGAAGGACACTGAAATCTGTATTTTTATTTAAAAAAAACAAAACAACAACAACAACAAAAAAAGTCACAGACAAGAGAGATTGCCAAGCAGTTAAGATCTCTTACTGGGGGCTGGAGAGATGGCTCAGAGGTTAAAAGCAATGACTGCTCTTCCAGAGGTCCTGAGTTCAATTCCCAGCAACTACATGGTGGCTCACAACCATCTACAATGAGATCTGGTGCCCTCTTCTGGCCTGCAGACATACAAGCAGACAGAACACTGTATACATAATAAATAAATAAATCTTAAAAAAAAAAAAAAGAGTACTCACTGATCTAGAACAATGGCTCTCAACCAGTGGGTCTTGAGTGACCCTTTCACAGGAGTTACCTAAGACAATCTCAAAACATAGATATTTATGTTACAATTCATAACAGTAGCAAAATTACAGTTATAAAGTAGCAACAAAAATAATTTTATGCCTGGCATAGTGGCGCATGCCTTTAATAGCAGTAGTCAGGAGGCAGAAGCAGGCAGGTCTCTGTGCACTCGAGGCCAGCCTGGTCTACAGAGTGAGCTCCAGGACAGCCAGGGCTACACAGAGAAACCCTGCCACAAACAAAACAAAACAATTATGATGGGGGTCACCACAACAGGAGGAACTGTATTAAAGGGTTGCAGCTTTAGGTTGAGAACCACTGGTCTACAGGCTATGAATTCAGTTCCCCACACCCATGTTAGATAGCTCACAATGGTCAGGCATGAATGGATCTTACATCTTTCCCCATCCTCCTTTGAGTATGGTACAGAGACACACAGACACACAGACACACCGTCCTTTTTTCTTTTTCTGATTTTTTCAAGACAGGGTTCCTCTGTAGCCCTGGCCGTTCTCAAACTCAGGGGTTCGCCTGCCTTAGCCTCCTCAGTGCCAGGACTAAAGGTGTGTGCCAGCAAGCCCAGTTCCCTACTTGTGTGTGTGTGTGTGTGTGTGTGTTTGTGTAAGTATACAGAAGACAACTGGGTGTCAGTTCTTGTCTTTCACCCTGTTGAGGTGGGTCTCTGATTGTTTCTATTGTTACACTGTGCACTCCAGACTAGCTTGTGACAAGCTCTCTGATCACTCTCCTGTCTCTACACGCATCTCCTTAGAGCAGTGCTGGATTACAGGTGTGTACCACCAAATCCAGCCTTTTCTTGGGTTTTCAGCTTAAACTTAGGTACTCAGGTTTGAATGGCTAGTGCCTTAACCCACCAAACCATCTCCCCAGCCCTGCAATCTGAACTTTAAACAAACTCTGATCATTCCAATCAACAAGTAAGAACCAGATAGGTGAGCCAGGATGTAGAAGGGGAAGTACTTGCCTGACACATGTGAGGCGTTGGCTTTTGTCCTCAGTACCACAAACAAACGAAAGAGAGAGAGGGTGGGTGGAGGGAAGACACACACACACACACACACACACACACACACACACACACACACACACCCCTCTTAGGTCTTCAAGTACTTCTAGGAGGGAAATACTTTTACTGCAACTCTATTTTAAAATATATTTTTACTATAACTCTATTTGAAAATCCTCACAAGGCAAAAAGTGTACACAGCTAATTAAGATGCCCAGAGTCAAAACTCAAATCTTTAAACCCTGGAGTTGAACCTTTTCTTTTTTCTTTTTTTTTTGGTTTTTCGAGACAGGGTTTCTCTGTGTAGCCCTGGCTGTCCTGGACTCAATTTGTAGACCAGGCTGGCCTCGAACTCGCAAAGATCCGCCTGCCTCTGCCTCCCAAGTGCTGGGATTAAAGGCGTGCGCCACCACTGCCCGGCTGCGAGTTGAACCTTTTCAATCACTCTTTATTCGCTTGAAATTCTTCATCAAAATCATGACACTGCACAGGACAAAGACCCGTGTTTTTCTATGATCAGCACGTCCCTGACCCTCTCACTCTGGCTCAGCTCTGTCCATTCGTCACTTTTGTCCCTAGGCTTCACCTACCCAGGCGTCCCATTTTCATTTTAGACCTTAATTTCTTCCAACCTCAGGGGGCTTACACTAGCAGTTCCCTCAGTCAAACCCCTGCCCTTAGAGTCTCCTGAGGATCTTTGTTTCTCTGTGTATTATCTCTTTGGTTACTTGGGGTCTTACTCTCATATACTTCCTCTATGAAAGCTTTCTTTCTTTTTTCTTTGAAAATTTCATTTACTCTCTCTGTGTATATGTATATACGCTCACAAGGGTGTATGTGTGGACGTCAGAGGACAACTTGCAGGAATCAATTCTCTCCTTTTACTATACAGGTCTAGGAGGCTAAACTCGGTCATCCAGTTTGGCCATCTCCCTCCCACTAAAGAAGGCTTTCCTAGGCCCTGGAGAGATGGCACAGCAGTTAAGAGCAGTTGCTGTTCTTGCAGAGGACCCAGGTTTGGCTCAAACACCCACATGAACTCCAGTTACAGGCATCAGGCATACACTCGGTGCACATAAATACATGTAAGCACAGCGTTCATACACATAAAAAAAATAACGGTTTTCTTGTCTACCTTGGGGGGGGTGCAGCCCAGGCTAGCCCTGACTCCTCCCTCCCGCCTTGGCCTCGTTAATGTTAGTATTAAAGGTGTGGTCATGTACTTTGGCTCTAATCATCTACCTTCCTTTCTTTTTGGCAGTACTTAGAAATGAACCTAGGGTTTCCAGTAAGCACTCCACTAATGAGTTATTCAGCCTGGACCTGATTTCTTTCCCTTTTGTTTTGTTTTGTTTGTTTGAGACAGGGTTTCTCTGTGTGGCCTTGGCTGTCCTGGACTCACTTTGTAGGCCAGGCTGGCCTCAAAGTCACAGAGATCTGCTTGGCTCTGCCTCCGGAGTGCTGGGATTAAAGGCGTGCATCACCACACCCAGCTTTTTTTTTTTTTTTTTTTTGAGACAAGGTTTACTATACAGCCTTGCCTGTCCTGTAACTTGTGGAGCTCTATCTTCTGAGTGCTGGGATTTAAAGGTGCAGGCCACTACACCTCATAGACTCCTGTTAGAGAATGACATCTTTATCCTGGCTAACTACCTTTTAACTTCTTTCAAAAACTTTTTTATGCGGGCGTGGTGGCATACACCTTTAATCCCAGCACTCGGGAAGCACAGGCAGGTGGATCTCTGTGAGTTCGAGGCCAGCCTGGTCTACAGAGTGAGTCCAGGACAGCCAGGGCTACACAGAGAAACCCTGTCTTGGAAAAAAAAGAAAAAAAAATCTTAGGGGGCTGGAGAGGTGGCTCAGTGGTTAAGAGCACTGACTGCTCTTCAAAAGGACCCTGGTTCAAATCCCAGCACCCTCATGGCAGTTCACAGCTGTCTGTAATTGCTGGGCCTGGTGGCGCACGCTCAGGAGGCAGAGGCAGGCAGATCTCTGTGAGTTCAAGGCCAGCCTGGTCTACAAAGTGAGTCCAGGACAGTCAGGGCTACACAGAGAAACCCTGTCTTGGGTGGGGGAAAAACCCTAAAAACAAAACAAAACTTTTTTTATGGTGCCATCTGGGATCAAACCCTACGAGCCAGCCTACTGCCATGAACCAGGTATCATTCTTGCTTATGCACGCTGAGCCATCTTCTCCCACTCATCTCCCAATCCTTTACAAGTCTGTTATAACTGAGTAGTTGTGTTTTTCTAAAATTATTATATTGAACCTCTAACCTCCACTGTGACTATGTTTGGAGACACTTTTCAGAAGTACTTAAGGTTAAATAAAGTCATAAGGGGACAGCTTCAGGCTGTAAGGTTAGTGTCTTAGAGCTAGAAAGATGCCCAGTGGGTAAAGGCATTTTCTGCCAAGCCTGACAACCTGAATTGTATCCTCAGGACCCATATGGTGGCACGACAGAACTAATTCCAATGAGTTGTCCTCTGACCCCATACATGTGCTGAAA
Organism: Lophiomys imhausi; assembly: GCA_907164525.1. Classification (NCBI taxonomy): domain Eukaryota; kingdom Metazoa; phylum Chordata; class Mammalia; order Rodentia; family Muridae; genus Lophiomys; species Lophiomys imhausi. Next base: position 11,819,362 of record CAJQZJ010004755.1, on the reverse strand, counting down.
GCACACACAAGATAAACAAAAATTTAATTAAACGTGTTCTTAAAATAAGAAATCACACAGAAAAGCCAAGTAATTAGTCATAGATTTAGCTAGTATTTGAAGCCAAGTAGTCAAGAAACTCAAATCCCTGCCATCTGTCCCCTTCACTATTGCTTTATTAGCTCTAACACATTTTATTATTTGATTGTTAATTTTCTGCCTCCAGCACTAGGGACCAGGGAATTTTGTTCTCTGCACTTGCTATGACCAAAATTGTTTGGTGACTGAAAGTAAACTTCAGGTGGAATACCATCTGCCTCTTCCATACGGGAGTTTGTGAGAGTCAGTCACCAACTATTTATTAACTGAAATGCCCCATCTTTACAAGGTCATACGGTTCAAGTATCACCCTATTACTCCAATTTGTTCGCTGTTGTGATGGAACACATTGCCACTACTGGACTGAGGTGAATGACATTTTGCTGTCTCACAAGTTAATGCAGATTCGGTGCCTCCAAAGTTGGGGGGGGGCAGCGGCATAGGTGTGGTTAAAAAAATAAATAAAAGGGGCATCTATATTCCCCATCTCTTCGAGTCAAAGTATAAGCCTCACAGACCTTGAGCCTTTTGGTGAGTTGACAGAACTGTGCTGGGGTGAAAGTTTAATGATATCTTAGGCCTAACCACCAGTCAGCTCACAACACGATCCCATTTTTCCAGCCTCGGTTTCTGTGGCGGTGTCCCCTCTAGTCAGCAACCTAAGCTCCATCCACAATTCATAAACTTTACCACTTCCATACGCCATTCCCTTTGCCTGGGAGCATCGCTTTCCTTCACCCACGGGAAGATACTGCATGCTTCCAGTACTCCATTCCCCAATACTCCGTGCCCTCAAGAATATTTAACGAGTAGTAAAGATGAGGGATGCGTAGCGCTTCGGGCCTCAATTTCTTCAGGAGAATGGGGGTCCCTGAAGCATATGGGGGTTTGCAGGGAGGTAGGGCCTACCAGACTCTCTGAGGAGGGACAAGAGCTGCAGAAACCCAGCGCTCCTTGCTCTGCAACCGTGTTTGTGCGGGTGTCCTCGCCAGACAGGCAGCCCCCGCAGAGCGGGGCTGGATGCTGACTCATTTGGGACTAAACCCTAGGATAACGTGGCTTCGGCGAGCGGAACTAGACAGAATGAATGAAGAAGGAAGGAATGAACAAATGAATGGACGGAGGGAGACTCGAGAGTAGGACAAAGGCCTGTAAAATGGCGTTCTTTAGGACCGCGGGAGGGGCGGACAGGACCTCGGACTGGGAGGGGGTGCGCAGCCGCGAAGGGCTCGGCCAGGAGGCCCGCGCCACCCACACCCACACAAAAGCCCGAGCGTGGCGGACTCTAGGACCGCCGGGCTCGCGCGGAGCAAGCCCGGCCGTCGCGTCCGCTGAGCCTCGGCATCCACAGCGCTGACCCGCGGTCACCGGGCGGGTTCTAGGACCTGCTGGGCCCGCTGCCCGCCCAAGGCCGCTCTCCGCCCGCCCCGCCCGCGATGCTCGCGCCTGGTCAACTCCGTCCGCTCGGCATCAGAGGGGAAACTGAGGGCAGCCCAAACCGCGATGGTGCCCGCTGCCTGAGGCCCGTGCGACCTTCCGCAGGCGCGTCCTACCTGGTTGGATTTCCGCAGGCCCCACAGCTTCGGCGGCAGTGCCTAGCACCGACAGAGCCCGGGACACTCGGAGAGGGGCCGGCGCTAGGACCCAGCGGGGGGAAGGGTAGGGGCGGAGCCAGCGGCCAGACAGCGGAAGTGGTCTGCCCTTCCTTGCTCAAGAGGAAGGAAAACTTACGGAAGCAGCCCAGAGCCTGCAGTAGCAGAGAAGTATCTTGCGAAGGGTCTCTGGGTACTAAGGGGATGGGACGCCAGGCCGATTGACGGTGTACACTCGCCAAGTCGTCGGAAGTGTCTCCAAGAGCTAGGAGGTGGGAAGATACGGAGAGGGCACTCAGGCTTTGTAGTGCCTGAATTCGTTTATGCTCCACATTTTCCCTAACAGCGAGGAGTGAACTTAGTGAGGATCCCTCCACGCCTATCTTGGGAAGTCTTTTGTGGAACCTCGTGAAAAGTGTAACCAAAGTACTGTAGCCAGAGCTGCAAAATATTTACTACTACCGTGCTTACTGAATTAAGCGCTGGAACGAGTATAGCAGCTTTGGACGGAAGTGTGGCTTAAATTCATCAGGACGCAGCACCGACCTCCATGGGCGGAGTCAGAGCTTCGCCCACGGCCGAGCGTGCTAGCTCACGCTGTCTGTAATTCCAACATTCCGGAGGTTGAGACAGGAGGATTGCTCCGAGCTTGATGTCAGCCTGGCCTGCATAGTTAGACTCAGTTTCAAAACAACAAAAAACAAACATAGAGTTGGGCCCAACTGGAACCAATCGCCGGAAGTGTGTCCGTTTAGAAACACTGCTCGGAGGAGAGACAGGAAGTGTTCCTAGGCGGAAGTTTCTGGGGGGGAAGCTTTAGTACCTAGGACACTTCCTGGTTCCTAGTAACAATAGGAAGTGTCCGCGGAACTGGGGTAGACTCTTGGCTCATACCAGCTGCGCCTTGTTACCGCTACCTCCTCCTTTCTCTCCCTTCTTTCCTTCATCTACCACTCCCGGGAACCCTGGCTGAGTGTGCGTGTGTATGAGCTCGAGAACCCTCGCACCAGCATCTACTTAGGGCTCGCGGCTGCAGTTAGGGTAAGGGTCCCAGTGCGCAGGCGCGCTCCCGTTCACGATCTCCAACGGACGCGCCGGCGGCGGGAATCAGAAGGCACTCCTGGTGCGAGGTAGGGATCTAGAGAAGAAATTGGCAGAAAAGACGAGTGACTAGAGACTCATGGTGGTGATTTACTAGGGAAAAGGGACTGTTGAGTGAAGGAGTTTTGAGAAGTGAGAATTCCGGCAACAGGCTCAGTTGGTGAGATTAGAAATAGTTGTGTTAGGGTCCCAGGAGACTGTACTCAGCCTCGGAGAGAGGCAAAGTCGTGTGGCAAATGAATAGCTGCTACTGGGGAAGTGAGGGTTTTGGGATGAATATTGCCTATTGCAGTATTTATGTAAAAACTAGGGTAACTGAGGCGTTGGATTTAGTAGCATAAATATACTTTATAAGCCAACCGTGGTGACTCATAACTCTAATCCCAGCACTCCAGAAGCTAAGGCTACATAGTGAGACCCTGTCTCAAATGCCACTCCCACCCCCGAAAAAAGAATACACTTAACAGTAGTAATTGGCACATGGTACTGCCCAGCATGAGTTGCTGTCATCATAATTTAGCGAAAAAGTAGAAGAGAAAATGGAAAATGATGGGGACAGCAAGGTGAGGCAGGCAGGAGATAGATAAACCAGAGGATAAAATGAAATTTCAACCAGTAGGATGGGATTAAATGTATTTAAAGGAAGTAAGTAAAACAAATGCCTAACAGTTAGGAAAACAATGTGTTGCTTAAAAGAGTGAGGCAGAGGGCTCATCCCTGAAAGGGTGTCTGTCTTCTACAAAGCTTAGTGGTAGCTGAAGAAAGTCACACTTTGTCAGTGCTTTCTGACCACGCAGTTTAGCTGAAGGGTAAGGAAAGAAGGATTGGGCTTGTCTTATTGTAAGGCCTGGCCAACTGTTGTGGCTCTCAAGAGGTAGAGGTTGGAAAGTCCATGAGTTTGGAGCTAGCTTGGGCTACATAGGGAGTTCCAGAGCAGCTTGAGCAACAGAGTGAGCTGAGGCCTTATCTCAGAAACAAAACACCAGCAACAATAAAGCCAGAAATACTTATGGTTTGTTGTTAAAATGTCATAGAGTTCTGTTAGTTTGTTCCAGAATTATAGAGAACAGAACCTTAAGAACAGTAAGATACTGTCCAAAAAAACATCCTACTTGTTATTTTCCTTATGTCTCTGGCTCTAAAGATGACTTAAGCCTGGGAGAACTTTTCTAGAGGTGTGTACATAGTGAAGCTTTCTGAAGTTACCCCCAGACCAAATAGCAGGTCCCTTGGCACAGATGGTTGGGGAACCTCTTGGTGACTTTCTAGTGAACATGGCACTCATAATACCAAGAAGCCAAACTGATTCAGTCCTTCCTTTTGACTACTGTCCTCTTTCTAGGCCTTGGTCCCTTCTGCAGAGAAAGATGCTGCTGCCACCTGTCTGTTCCTTCTGAACCTCCAGATTTTTCTACCACATTGCCCCATGGAGGACATGCCCCTCTCATTTGGTTGCTCTGACTGTCAGCGCCACTTTCCTAACCTCCCAGAACTGTCCCGGCATCGAGAACTACTCCATTCATCTGCTAACCAGGACAGTGAAGAAGCTGACAGTATTCCTCACTCCTATCGCAGTCAGCAATGTGAGCGTGGCTACCATCACCCAGGGAACTTGGTCAACCACCAGCGGAATCACGAGACTAGTCCTTTCCCCTGTACCAACTGTGGCAAGGACTTTACTAATCCCTTGGCCTTCCAGAACCACATGAGGACTCATGCTTCTAAGGGCCACCAAAGACACAGGCCCCCATATGCCAAGGACACCACTCCACACCGTCAGAGTGAGGCAGTGGCTACTGACTCCTGGGGTCAGAGGTTTGGTTCTGGGGAAGGCTGGGAAGATGAGACAAAGCATGTACGAGAGACACACGAATGTGAACCTGGAGCTGATTCCAGGGCAGCTCCACCTACCAAACAAAGAGAAGGCCCAGAAATCCAGCCAGATCCTAAGGGAAGTACAGAGGACTGGGTACCCACCTCCAATTCTGGTGGAGTGCTGCCACTCCACACTCCAGCCAGCAACCTCCTTAGCAATTTGGAACAGTATTTGGCTGAATCAGTGGTTAACTTCACAGGGGCCCAGGAGTCTACTGAGCCTCTTCCTGCTGAGGAGGAGCGAAGATACAAGTGCGATCAATGTGGAAAGACCTATAAGCATGCTGGGAGCCTTACCAACCACCGCCAGAGCCACACTGTGGGAATCTACCCTTGTGCCATCTGTTTTAAGGAGTTCTCTAACCTCATGGCTCTGAAGAACCATTCACGACTCCACGCTCAGTATCGGCCTTACCATTGTCCTCACTGTCCCCGAGCCTTCCGGCTCCCCCGGGATCTGCTGGAACATCAGCAGTCCCACGAGGGGGTCAAACAGGAACAGCCATGGGAAGAAAAAGAGATGCCTACCACAAATGGACACGCAGATGAAAGGAGATGGGATCAGCTACCTAAAACAGAGATGCTGAATGGCTCTGGAGAGCTCAACACTTCTGGGCAGCAAGAGGATGGTGGCCCAGAGGAGTATCGACCTTTCTGTTGTGGGGACTGTGGCCGCACTTACCGTCATGCAGGTAGTCTCATCAACCATCGAAAGAGCCACCAAACCGGTATCTACCCTTGTTCCATTTGTTCCAAGCAGCTATTCAATGCAGCGGCTCTGAAAAACCATATCCGTGCTCATCATAGACCCCGGCAAGGAGGTGTGGAAGATGGTCAGTCATCAGTGTCCTCAGCTGCCCTTAAGTTGGCTGAGACTACCCCAAAAGAAGAAGAGGTCCCCACTGCCAACCAGGACCATCGCCCCTATAAGTGCAATGAGTGTGGTCGGGCTTACCGCCACAGGGGAAGCCTGGTGAACCATCGCCACAGCCATCGGACAGGAGAGTACCAGTGCTCGCTCTGTCCTCGAAAATACCCTAACCTTATGGCTCTGCGCAACCACGTGAGGGTACACTGCAAGGCTGCGCGCCGAAGAACAGACCCTGTGACTGAAGGGTCCCCTGTCGAGAAGGAGCAGCCTGACCCAGTGGGGGCAGAAGGAGCATTGTACACAGATCAGGAGCAGGTATGCACACGTGAAGAAGAGGCCACCAGTTTCCCCCCAGCAGCAGATGGGACAGTGCCACAGACGTGTAGCGTTTGTGGGATGTTGTTTGAAGATCTCAAGAGTCTTGGACATCATGCCCTGACACACAGGGCAGGGGAAGGAGAAAAGAGCAGGACTGACAGCACAGTGTCACCACCTAGAACATTCGCATGCCGAGACTGTGGGAAGAGCTATCGCCACTCAGGCAGCCTTATCAACCACAGGCGGACCCACCAGACAGGGGACTTCAGTTGTGGGACCTGTGCCAAGCATTTCCACACCATGGCTGCTATGAAGAGCCATTTACGACGTCATAGTCGGCAGTGGAACAGGAGTCGTCAGAAACAAGATAGTACTGGAGAAAAGGAAGAAGAAGAAGCCAAACTCCCACCCTGGACCCTGAAGCTGGAAAATGATGAGGACCTGGATCCTTCCCAAGACCCTTTGGGAGAAAGTCCTTGTGGGACTGAAGACAGCCTGGAAGGGGATGAAGACTGCTTGCAGGCTGGATCTACAGGCAATGAATGTGGGCTTAAGAGGGAGGAAGCCTGTTTCCTGGGTGATAAAGAGGGCACAGGCACTGAGGAAGGACTGGAGAAGAAAGAGGCCTGTTTCCTTGACAACTTGAATATCACAGGTGATGAAGAAAGCAGTGAGACCGGCTTCTGTGATAGCCTCCCTGGGGTGGACAGTGACCAGAAGCCGAGCGTGTGCCAGTCTGCCTCCTCCCCACGCCCCACTCACAGTGACTCTGTCTGGAAGGCTGAAGTCGCTCACACGTGTTCTGACTGCGGGGACTCTTTCCCCAATGCTGCCAGCCTGCTGAGCCACAGGTCCTGCCACCCGCCAGGCATCTATCAGTGCTCCCTCTGTCCAAAGGAGTTTGATTCTTTGCCTGCCTTGCGTAGTCACTTCCAGAACCACAGGCCAGGGGAGGTAGCCTCAGCACAGCCTTTCCTCTGCTGCCTGTGTGGCATGATCTTTCCTGGAAGGACTGGCTACAGGCGTCACCTGCGCCAGGCTCATGGCACCTCTGGCATAACGGAGGGCTCAGAAGAAGAAGAAGGAGAAGAGGAAGGCACTGCAGAAGCAGCCTCTACCCACAGTCCTCCCCTGCAGCTCTCAGAAGCAGAGCTGCTGAATCAGCTGCAGCGGGAGGTGGAAGCTCTAGATGGAGCAGGTTATGGGCACATTTGTGGCTGCTGTGGTCAGACCTATGACGACCTGGGGAGCCTGGAGCGTCACCACCAAAGTCAAATTTCCAGCAGTAGGACAGAGAATGTTCCTAGCCACTCAGAAGGATTAGGCAATGCAATAGAAATGGTTGAAGATCATGTCCTTGAGGGGGCAGTGACCTCTGTCTCAGAAGAAGGTGGGGACACAAAGTCTGAAGAGGGAGTAGATGGCACAGTTGCTCACAGCCTTTGCATGCAGGCTGGTGAAAGCTTTCTGGAGTCCCACCCCCGCCCTTTCCAATGTAACCAGTGTGGCAAGACCTATCGCCATGGAGGCAGCCTAGTGAACCACCGCAAGATCCACCAGACAGGTGACTTCATCTGCCCTGTCTGTTCCCGCTGCTACCCCAACCTGGCTGCCTATCGGAATCATCTCCGGAACCACCCTCGCTGCAAAGGCTCAGAGCCCCAAGTTGGGCCCAGCTCAGAGGCAGGCTGCCATGAACCTCAGAATGCAGCAGAGGCAGAGCAGGAGCAGGCAGTCATAGGGCAGCTCCAGGAAGAACTTAAAGTGGAACCCTTGGAGGAGCTGGCAAGGGTGAAAGAAGAAGTGTGGGAGGAGACCACTGTGAAGGAGGAAGAGCTGGAGCAGAGGTTGCAGACAAAAGGCTGTCAGACCGAGGTTAGCTCTGAGCGGCCCTTTAGCTGTGAGGTATGTGGCCGTACCTACAAGCATGCGGGCAGCCTCATCAATCACCGGCAGAGCCACCAGACTGGCCACTTTGGCTGCCAGGCCTGCTCCAAGGACTTTTCAAACCTCATGTCACTTAAGAATCACCGGCGCATCCATGCAGACCCTCGACATTTCTGCTGCAGTGAATGTGGGAAAGCTTTTCGCCTGAGGAAGCAGCTGTCCAACCACCAGCGGGTCCATACTGAGCCACGGAGGGGTAGGGACACCCAGAAACTGATTCATGAGGATCGGCCTTTCAGGTGTGGCCAGTGTGGCCGGACCTACCGCCATGCTGGCAGCCTCCTAAAACATCAATGCAACCATGAGACAGGCCATTACAGCTGTCCCTTTTGTTTTAAGACCTATTCCAACCGCACAGCCCTGAAAGACCATCAAAGGCAGCATTCTGCTAGCCAACGGCGACGGGCAGGATGGCCCCAGAGGGCAGCAGCTATACGTTGTACCCTTTGTGGCTGTGGCTTTCCTGGCCAGGAATCTCTAGAACAGCATATGCAGGAACATGAGACTAAACGAGAACTGGCCAGTGGCCAGGGAGGCCAGCATGGTACAGAAGGCAGTAAGGAGAACCTCGATGATGAATGGGGGCTGGAGAGTAGGTCAGATGGCATTCAGTCAATGCTGCAGCCGGAACAAGAAGCCAAGAGTCCCATGAGGCCAGCAGGTTCAGGAGTCACAAAATCTTTGTCTTGGGAGGTGAGGAAGGTAGATGGGTGTCAAGGAGACAGGGGACAAATGAATCACAATGGTGCCTGGGTTTTTCAGGATCAGTTAACCAAACCAGAAGGCAAGTTGGAAGACACTATCTCCAGGAATCCTTGTCACCACTCTGAGAGCCACTCCAATGATCCTGCTGTAAGTTATATGGATAGCTGGGATAGTGGAGACAGCAGCTTTCAGCTCCAACCAGAGAGCCACTCCAATTGTTGCAGCCAGTGTGGCAAGACCTACTGCCAACCTGACGGCCTCTCGAACCCAAACATTAACAGAAAAGATGGTCACAATTGTTTGCTCTGTTCCAAAGAGTTCTTGAATCCTGTGAATACTAAGATCCATAACCACATTGCTGACCAGACCCTTGCTTGTAGTAACTGTAGCAAAGCGTTTGAGTCCCACAGTGAACTGGCCACACACATGCAGACTCATGTAGAGCACAGTCGGGTGCCCAGTCAAACAGAGGAGACCAGAGATCCACAGGCTGGGGTGGTAGAGGTGGATCTCTCTGGTCCAGGGAAAGCTCAGGAGGCCTCCTCAGAACCTCCTGGAGATGCAGAAGAGAATGGGGAGGCAGATGATGGAGGACAAGGAATAAATTTCACAGCAGCTGAAGACAAAGAACGTCCCTTTTGCTGTGCCCAGTGTGGGCGTTCGTACCGCCATGCAGGTAGTCTGCTGAATCACCAGAAGGCCCATACCACTGGACTCTACCCTTGCTCCCTGTGTCCCAAACTTCTGCCCAACCTGCTTTCTCTCAAGAACCACAGCAGGACCCACACAGACCCCAAACGCTATAGCTGCAACATCTGTGGCAAGGCTTTCCGAACCGCTGCCCGCCTACAGGGCCATGGACGGGTCCATGCACCCCAGGAGGGACCATTCACCTGTTCTCATTGTCCTCGCCACTTCCGCCACCGAATCAGCTTCCTGCGGCACCAGCAGCAGCACCAGGAGGAGTGGACAGTGTCTAGCTCAGGTATGTGGGATGAGTGGGTCAGGTTGAGACGAGGACCCACAAAGAGCTGGGCACACAGTGGACAGAGAGACTGACTCATGGTAGGTGAGGAAAGCAAGCAGAAAAAAGAATCAAGTGGATTCTAAGTGGCAGGGGGCCTGAACACAGGCTAACAGTCTAGTTTGAAAGGCTGGCTGCCTTTGACCCACTGAGGTACGAATTCTGCCTGGTCAGGAAGATGAACACCATGGTAGGTTGGGTAGTGGTGTGGACTCATTTATAGCCAAAGAGGAATGGCCTTTTTCTTTCAGTGGGCAGGGATATCTGGGTACTACCATATCTGAGAATCCTGATTTAGCCAGTAATGATTTCCAGAGGAAAAAGAAGAAACCATGGATTTTCTTTAGGTTCTGGTCTTTCCTCGAGTGGGCAAGAAGCTAGGGAATGAGAAAAGGGGACAGTGAGGGATTGCAGATTCCAGGCTTGTCATACAGGCAGATAGGTAATAGCCTGTGGTTTAAGGCAAAAGTGGGTTTGGCTGCTCATTTGGTGAGGTTTTTTCTTTTATATTTTTTGGTTTCTCAAGACATAGTTTCTCTGTGTAGCCTTGGCTATCCTGGAACTCACCCTATAGACCAGGCTGGCCTTGAACTCAGAGATCTGCCTGCCTCTGCCTCCCAAGTGCTGGGATTAAAGGCATGCGCTACCACTGCCTGGTGAGTTGGTGACTTCTAACTCTCTGCTGTGTAGGTTTACTGCTGATTAGGCAGGTTTTCTGGGTCATTGGCCAATACTCATTCTGTCCTTCTTCCCGTATAGTCTCTCTGCCTTTTTTCTTGGAAGTGAGGCCTCTGGTCTCACTTCCTATGAGTACTGTATTTGCATCTTTGTGTTCATTCTTTTAATGAACTTTTTCCTTCTCCTTCTGCTATAGATCTTATAAGAGCCAACCAAGCTACCCTCTCTGTCAGCACCTTCCCCCAACACACCCCTTTAACTGAAGGACTGACTCACAGATAATTGTTTCTTTGAAGCCAGGCCCATTTGAGCAGCAGCAGTCATTATTCCCTATCTCTCACTCTCTATCACAGTGAGTCTCAGGGTAAACTGGTCTCCACCCAGCCCACTGAAGGGGAAGGCTTATGAGGCATAGGGCAGTCCATGTACTCAGCAAGCCTTAAGATCATATTCCACATCTAGAGGAAAATCCATTCTGTCTATAGCCCAAGGGTGGGTGTCCCTTGACCAGAGCTTATCTGGGAAGGACAGAATAGTGGTGATGGTTCCTGAGAACTAAAGAAAACACTCTCAGGACAAGAGGTTTCTTGTGATTTCAGGTAGATGAGCAAGGGGCCTATTAGCCAAGGCTGCAAAGTGAATTAGGAGTCCTAGGTTCATGGACTTGGTCTGTTTGGTGAGGGGGAGATGCTGGGTATGGCACCTGGGCCCTCATAAACAATAGGCAAACACATGAACCCTGCTTGGCCTCTTGCACTTCTCTGCTCTCGGGGCATGGCGGGCAATGGCAGGGAATGACCCTGGAGGATCAGGGAATGAGGGCTGGAGAGGTGGTGTAGGCCTCCCTCAATGACCTTTCCTTCTCTCCCTAGGAGCTTCGGTGGCACCAGCCACAAGCAGAGGGGACTCATGTACAGCCTCGATCCTGGACCCCTCATCCCGGTGGCCTGCAGACCTCAGCTACTCCCTCTGAACTTCAGGTCTCCAGAGAACAGCTTACTGGAGCTGGGGTGCAAGCAGGGAGATAACACATTGTGCTCAGGAGTTGCTTGGGCATCCCCATCTCTTCCCATGAAGACGACCCTGATCTGGTTTCTTCTGAAAGAAGGGCATGAGGTAGTCTTCATGTCTGTGCCCATGAAGGATCTCCTTCCCAAGCTTTTGTTATCGTGTTCTTCCCCACAGGGCCAGGCTCTGCCAAAATGCTGGGATAGCCAGATTCTAACCCAGGGAGAGGCAGATTCAGAGAGTACCACAGGTGGGAAAGTTGCCTGTCAAAGGGGAGCCTTTTACTATAGTTTGTAACTTATTTTCTAAAATCTATTTTGTAACAATTTATTTAAGTTTTAAAAAAGGAAATTTGCTCCCCACCACATCACCCCCCCCCCCCAAAAAAAAAAAAAACAATTTTTTTTTTTTCACAACACCTGCTGGTTTGGTTGTATCTGAAGGATTGGATAGGGAATACTGGAGACATCTCTGTTGGAAGCAGAGCTTGGGGGTGGGTTCATGGCGACACATGGAAAGCATCTCTGGGCAGGCTCATTCTCAGCCAGACAGCTGTTGAACCTGCCTCAGGGCTGGGAACTACAAGACAGGGAGGGGAAGGGCAAGAGTGGAATCGGTGTTGATGTGGGAGTTGCCTCACTTTTCTGGCGTCCTGTGAGTAAACTAGAGAGTCACCAGTCAACACCTGGCTGGTTGGCCTGTCAAGGAGAGGAAGGAAATTAATTTAATTTGGCCCCATCCCTTTATTATTCCCTTGAACAACCAGGATCCATCTTGGCCCCTATGGTGTATGGGAGACCTGAAGACCAAAAAGCTAAGACCCCTGCTGCCTGAAATCCATGTGGGTCTGTCTGTTGCTGTACTCTACCCCAGCCAGCTAGAGATGAGTCAGATCAGTGTTTCCCCTAGATAGGAGCCCGGGCTAAAGAAGAAGAGCCAACATCGATACACATACTTGAGTTCACCAAGCAGCTTCCGGGCTCAGGCTCAGGCTCAGGCTCTGGCTCTGGCTCCTCAGCGAAGTACACCTGCCAGTCTAGATTGCTGACCCAGTCCTCATAGGCAGAGAGCGCTGCAAAAACCGCAGGCCTTGTGGGGCCCTGGCAGGGATCTCCAAAGCTGTGCAGTCCAGCCAGGAACCATGTGCCCCTTACCTCATATACAAGAGGTCCCCCAGACAGGCCCTGTTAGGGAGCAAGTCATAATTGGTAACTTCCTGCAGCAGGTAGAAGGGGCTTGGGGGCTGAAGCCTGGGCTGTTTGGGGGCCAGCTGGCAGAAGGGTTTAGGTTCAGATGAGAAGGGTTAGCAGCCAAGCCTGGCAGAAAGTGTTCATGAGCTGCAGGGTGAGAGAATGCCAGGGGCTGCTGGGTAAGGATTGGGAATTGGAACTCACCTCACAGTGAGGCGGCTCACCCACCACAGTGGTGCATACTGTGCCTGGCAGGATGGGAATACCCATGCTCCCAGAAGCAGCAAATTGTCTGGTACAGGCCATTGGCCCCAGCACTGTCACAGGTACTGTCTGGGGGGGAGCTGATGCCTGTAAAATAGAGGAAGAGACTAGATGCCTCAGTTGCCTCCAAGTTCAATGGACAACTGCCCAGGTAGGTTCCCATTCCTGTGTACCTTGTCCTTGGGTCAGCCCAAGAACCCAGCCATGTTCACCATCAGGCAGGTGGTGGTCAGCATAGGGCAAGCAAAGGGGCCTCAGGCCAGGGCCCAGTGTCACAGGTTGAGCCAACAGCAAGAGGGCCACATCGTAACCACCCTCTGGGTGGGTATAGGCCCCATGGAGAATGAGTTGCTTCAGGCCCCATTCCTCTGGTCTAGTCCCCAGTCCTACACTCCATTCCTCTAGGGTTTGGCGCCTGTCGAGAGGCAAGGTTGATAGCACTGAGTGACAGGGTTTGGCGCCTGTCAAGAGGCAAGGTTGATAGCACTGAGTGACAGAGCTGGGGCGAGGGGCACAAAGGAGAGAAATAGAAGGCTCACCCGATAAAGCAGTGAGCAGCAGCCAGCACTACCATCTCTGATACCAGGGCTCCACCACAAGCCAGCTTCCCATGGTGCTTCAGCCTGGCATCCCAAGGCCACTGAGAGGGGGCTCCTGTCTGGGGGCCTCCACTCCTCAAGGAGCCACATGCTAAAACAGGTGAATTACACCACCTAGTTAAGTGGTCATTTACTGCCAGGGCCTGGGCTGAGTGCTTTCATAGGTTAGCAAATCTTCCCATATTCATTTCTTTTTTTTTTTTTTTTTTTGGTTTTTCGAGACAGGGTTTCTCTGAATATCTCTGGCTGTCCTGGACTCGCTTTGTAGACCAGGCTGGCCTCGAACTCACAAAGATCCGCCTGCCTCTGCCTCCCAAGTGCTGGGATTAAAGGCGTGCGCCACCACCACCCGGCCCATATTCATTTCTAAGTTGACTTTCAGCCTCATTACCAAAAGTAACTAAACTATCGTATAGATTGAGATTGACCTAGCTCTGTAACCCAACCATGGTAGCTCACTTGGGATTCAGAGCCAATGTGCACGCTTTCAATACTGATGTCAGACAATACTCCATGCCAGCCTTACCTGGAAGGGCTCTGCCCCAACCCCCCCTCTCCCCCATCTGCCTGTCTCCAAGTCTGCACCAGCCCAAGAATTTCCTAGCTTACTACTGCTGTTCTGAATATCAGAACCTAGCTTCCTTACCAGGAATGACTTTGCATGCAATTTGCATTGCAGTCACTGCCCTGTCTCACTTCCCTGGATTTCTGCCCCGGAAACTTGGAACTTCCCCCTGAAACCAGTCAGATTTCAGACACATGCATATGCTCAACTATGTAAAACTTTCTGGCCCAGGTAGGGCTGTTTTCTATCACAAGAGCTAAAAGGGCCCTTAACAAACCTCCTGGTTCTCTGTTGACCATGTCTAGGTACAGTCTGAGCTGAAGTTTGCTTCCTTGTTGCTTCCACCCACTGCCCAGGAAGCCTTTATGTGGCCTGGGTGTCCCCATAAAACCCCACTCCCGATACCCATGCTCACACCTACCTACACAGCTGTTCACATCACTGGTCTCCACAGCTCTTGGGTCCTGCACCAAGAAAGCTGCCCCATGAATGTGGGACTGCAGCCATGGGCTGTGAGCGGCCATGTCAGTAAGCAGAACAGGAGTGTCCTCTTGGGCACATGTTGATGTGAAGCTAATGATCCCAACCTGGACCCAGTGTCCATCAGGCTCACGGCACACCACAGGTCCCCCAGAATCTCCCTGGAGCCAAAAAGCAGAGATACCTGAGCCCCAACACTGAGCAGATGCCCTCTGGCTGTACCCCTATCACCCTTCTCTGAGGGTTCGGCCAGGTCTGAGCCCAAGACCAGACCCTCCCTTGCCCCCTCTACTAATCAGACCTGGCAGGGTCCCTGTACCCCAGGTTGTGCACCCCCACACAACATCCCAGGTCTTGCTGGGTTGGACAGCAGCCGCTGGTGCAACCGATTGTAGAGGCAGTTACAGGTCGGGCGGCTGATGAGTTGAAGGCGCAGATTCCTCAGGGTCCTAGAGACTGGGAAGGAGGTAAGGGTGAGTCTAGTTCTGGGACACACTGGGACCTGGGACCTGGGACCAGGACAGTTAGGAACTGAATCTGTGTGAGCCTGGGTTCTGCCTAGGACAGTACTTACCATCACTGGTGTTCTGGTCCCAACCAGTGGCCCAGCAAGAAGCTCCAAAGGGGAAGTGGTGAGTGAGTTGGGGCAAGCAGAGAGTTGTATGATGGGTGGCATGGGTAAGCTGGAGCAGGGCCAGGTCTGACCCCTCGGTATAGTGGTTATAGGCCTTGGGCAACTGGAGGGCAGCAACTCCCACCTCCTCAGCCCCCAGGCTCAGCCCCTCCTGCTTGAGAGAGCCCAGGACCACAGACCAGGAGCTCAGTTCAGATGTGGCCACCCTGAAAGAAGAGCAAGACCCAGACAGCTGAGTGTCAATGGAGATGTGACAGCTTGGAGAACAGCAAAGGCAGGGGGAAGGTGAACAGATACAGAACATGTCTACCAGCACAGTTCCTTCCTCTGTTTCTATTCACTCCTTTGTAAAGCATCTACCACAAAAGATTGCTAAGGTTAAGCTGGTAACATGTGTCTGCTACACGGCACATTCTCAATTAATGAAACTTTATTATTCCAGAGGCAAAAACATCTTGCGAGGTACAGGGACAAATCCATCCTCAAATTGAGAGACTGAGCTAAAGGATGACTCACTTTTGAAAGCAGTGGGCTGCTGTGAGGACCCAGGTTTCTGCCACCAAGGAGCCACTGCAGATGTGTGTTCCATGTCGCCTCACACTGGCCTGCCAGGGCCATTCGCCAGGTACCGTGTTACCCTCCTGAGGCTCCGGAGGGCCAGGGCCACGCTGCCCACATACTGTAGAGGAGAGTGAGTCATGCTAACTGCAGACACTGTCCTGACCTCAGGACCACATAATACCATTTCCCCTCATTCATACATGAGTACAGCCCAGGTCCCATGTCCCCATCACTTACCACGCTGAGCTGCTTCAAGACCTAGGAAGGAAAAGACAAGATATGGGGGTGACTTAACTGGCTGGCCCAGGTTTGGTGAAGGGGGCTGAGCTGAGGGACAGGGTCCTTATCTATGACTGGCTACCTCACCAGCCCCTCCCAGAATGAAAATATTTATATGAGGCTGAAAAGCAGCTTTTATTGGAGCCCATTCAGAGTACACAGCCATTAATTCTCTCAGCTGCGCTCAGCACTCCTGGGCCCAAGGAGCAAGGCCTGAGGTTTACCTTGGTAGCAGGCCAACCCTCCTCAGGGCTTCTGAACCCCTAGCTCCTGCCCCCCCCACTGAGTCAGGGAGGTGGGCCTGTGTATGTGAAGAACATTAGCTTAATTGTCCCTTCAGCTGTGAAGAAGCCCAAGAGGGCAGATTAGAGGCCTGTGTCATGTCCAATATGGGGGAGGCCCCAAGTGAGTCTTGCTCCACCCTGTCCTAATGAATCAAACTGTCTGCCTTTCCAGAGTGTCCCTCTCCTGCCTGTAACCCATCACAGGCTCACACGAATAGGTCTACTGTACATCTGAGGCAGAGCTGGCTTGGACAGCCCCAAGCCAGTGGGGCCAGAACATGCCTATGGTCATTATGGAAGTAGAGGACCAGAGAGGGGGGCAAGATACACACACATGCCAACACAATGACCTCAGATCCTTCCCTGCTTCTAGACTGGCCTCAAGCACATTACTTCTTAGCTTTTTTGTACTTTTGTTGTTCCTCACCGAGATAGGAACAATGGCAGTGCTTATCTCAGAAAACTACTGTAAAGATTAAATGTATTAACACGGGTTCTTCCAAAGTGCTGTAACTTTGCCCAGGAAAATCACAGCCATTTTGACAGCAAGCTGTGTGTTACCTCCCTCACCACCTCACTGCCAGAATACCCCCATCTCTCTCTCTCTCTCTCACACACACACACTCCACAGGGAGACAGTAGCCCCTTAGGATCCCTTACATATCAAATTGCAAGCTACTGAGGCAGAGAGAGGCTTTTGAGCCCCCACAGTGTCACTCCCCCTCCCTCTTACACGAGTGACTTACCCTCTATCAGGACCACAGTTCCCACAATAAGCAGCTCTGGTCCCCAGCTCTGCCTCATGCTGCTCCAGGCCACTCAGTGCTCAGGTCCCCAGAGGACACCTGGGTCTCCCTGGCTCCACCCCTGCTCCACCCCCAGTCACAGCTAAGAGTCAGGTGTTACTTTTCCTGGGCTGGAAGAGAGCCAAAAGCTCTTAGCTTGTGGGCTGCGGTTGTGTGGCCCTTAACTCTCTCTGGGCTTCGGTTGCCAGACGCCCTCCCAGTTCAAATCCCAGTTCTCCCATTTACTATTCCTGTGACTTTGAACAATGAAGTTGTTTGTGCCTTGCCTGAAAAAACTCAAGGGCTCCGGGGAACGTGTTGAAGAGTTAACACAACCTGGTTTGATTCCCAGTGCCCATAGGGCAGTTCACACCATAGTCTGTAATTCCAGTTCCAGGAGATCCGACACCCTCTTCTGCCCTCCCAAGGCACCAGGCACATATAGTACATACATGCAGGCAAAACACTCAGACACATAGAATAATAGTAAAATTTTAAAAATTGGTCCCATCAAGTAGACTGGGAGGAATATTGTTTTTAATTAGTTTTTTCAATTACTTATTTATCTCAGAGAGAGGACAACCTGTGAGTTTTCTCCCTCTACTATGTGGGTCACAGGGTTTGATGGCCAGGAGCTATCTCACCAGGACCATAAACAAATTTAGGAGGCTAGTGCAAAGATACTTGCCACCAAGCCTAACAACCTGAGTTTGATTTCCTGGACCCACATGGAAGAGAAAGAATTCTTGCAAGCTGAACTCTACACACACCATGGTATTCAACACACACACACACACAATTTTTTTTTTGGTGGGGGGAGACACAGTTTCTTTGTGTATCTCTGGCTGTCCTGGACTCACTTTGTAGACTAGGCTAACCTTGAACTCAGAGATCCACCTGCCTCTGCCTCCTGAGTGGTGGAATTAAAAGTGTACACCACCTTGTCCAGCAGTTACAGACAGCTGTGAGCTGCCATGTGGGTGCTGGGATTTGAACCCAGGTCCTCTGGAAAGAGCAGCCAGTGAAGAAACTAGTAAGCCATCCCTCCAGGCCCCTAGGCAATAAAATAAACAAACAAAATTAGGGCTGGAGAGATGGCTCAGAGGTTAAGAGCACTGGCTGCTCTTCCAAAGGACCTGGGTTCAATTTCCAAATCCACACAAAAGCAGACAACTTTAACTGTAACTCTAGTTCCAGCCACAGAATGTGGTAGACAGACATACATGCAGACAAATCCTCATACAAAGAATTCTCTAAATCCTTAAGAGCCCAGCATAGTGGTATACACCTATAATCCTAGTACCTGGAGGCTGGGCAGAATTTTGAGCTTAAGGTTAGGTTGAGCTACCTAACAAGTTCTAGGTCAGTCTGAACTATACAAGCAAGACCCTGTCTCAAAAACTAATCAACCAATTGTTTAGAGGAGTTTAGAGGAGTCTGACTTCTAGACCAGCTACTTCCTGCATGAAAACATTTGTGTAGTGGCAGATGCCTTAGATTCCACTTTTCAGCTTCCCTGCCTCCCTCAGGTCAAGGCCAAGGTAGGTTTCATACACCTCCCTCAGTCTACTTCAGAGGTAGCATACAGGGCTGTGTGTTAAAGGGGTGGATCTCATTCTAACCTCTCTCGGGGTCTGCTACCTTGTTGGCAAAGCATTGCTCTCCTTTCTTGTAAATGCTGGGATGGAGGATAGAACACTGAGGGTACATCCCTTTTCACCTTCCAACTCCTAACTTAGCCTAGCTCCACCATTCAGGAACCGTGACTCCGGTACAGAGGCAGCTGTGAGCCCAGGCAGACGCAGATTATGAGATAGGGGTTAGAGTATAGCTCAGTGGTAGAACATTTGCCTTGCCTGTGCAAAGCCGTGCAATGTGAGTTGTGGTGTGTGTTAATCTGAGATCTCCCTCCCCCAATTCTTTCCCAGTATTAAACAAGTAGTCTCAGGGCATATTAGCTTCTCTGTACCTAAGTTTCCTCAACAATACAGAAGCAATGGTAGTAACTATCTCATACTGTTACTACGATTAAATTAACACAGGTTCTTAGTGCTTGGGATGTCAAGTCCTTAGTATACATTAGGAAAAACAGAAAGAGAATCTTGGCCTGTCCCTGCACAGGTGTTAAGACTGGCTTGGAATGCTGGGTGAGGTAGTTGCAGGGGTTCAAGTTGGACTATAGGAAGAAGTTCCAAGCAAGTTTGCCCTCCAGGTGTGTGGCAGGCCCTCCTATGACAGGAGGTCTGATCTGTAGGCAGCAGACACAAGCTTGTTTCCTGGATGTGGGGGCTGATGTGCCAGGTTTTGCTGACTACACATGCTGGAAATGATGCAGCCACCCCTCCCAGGCAGGCCCTCCATTCTCTGACTCAACACAGTTCCAGAGAAGGCAATAACAGAAAAAGACCAATACCCTGAAGGGTCCCTGTCAGACATATGCTTCCAACTTGACTAATATAGGAAAATTTATTGTTCAAAATCCTTCTCTTTAGCAAATAGTAGAAACCAGCCCTTGGGAACCGAACTTAGAGGCACATTAGGTCACTGTCCTGTGTGTGGTTATGGAGGGAGATTTGAATGAAGAGAGTATGGCCTTCTAGAGACCCACACACAACATTCTTGGGGAAGGTACATGTTCCAAGGCAAAGCAGGTTAGGTTAGCCTGGCATGAGGTGGGACCTCAGTGCCTTTTGGCCTTGTGTTCTGGCACCTTCTGGAAGCTAAGCAACATCAGGCCTACATTGATGGCATAGGTGGTAATGCAAACGATGCAGAAATCATAGAGTACAAAGAACAGGATCCAGGCCAGATAGGCAGAACCAGCAACGGACACCAGAGAACTCAGTACCAGTAGGATAGAGGCCCAACGTCCCCTCAAGCCACCTGCAAAACAAGAGAGGATCAGTAACGGTACATCTAGAATTCTGTCATACCTCCCCAGAGACAGACAGCAGGTGCATCTGGTAAAAGTATCTAAGATAGGATCTGATGCACCTCATCTGTTCAATAATCCTTGGGACCCAAACAGTAAATTCTCCTGATAAACATGAGATGAAACACAAATCACCTTTGGAGTTCTCTCAAAAAGAATCTTTAAGCTGGATGTGTTAACATGTGTCTATAATCCCAGAATTTGGGAGATGGAGGCAGAAGACTCTGGAGTTCAAGGTCAACCTTGAATGCATAAAAAGTTGTTTCAAAAAAAAAAAAAAAAAGCCAGCTCAGCATGGTGGCTTACAGTCCCATCACCCAGGAGGCAAAAGTAGGAGGATCTCTGCAAGTTCTAGGCCAGCCTGGTCTACATAGGGTCAACCAGGGTTATGTAGAGAAACCCTGTCTCAAAAAACCAAAAGCCACCAAGAATAGTGGCTCATGCCTTCAATCCCAGTACTTGGGAGGCAGAGGCAGGTGGATCTCTGTGAGTTCAAGGCCAGCCTGGTCTACAAAGTGAGTCCAGAACAACCAGGGCTACACAGAGAAACCTGTCTCAAAAAAGCAAAACAAAACAACCCACCCCAAATAACAACAAAATAAAAAAACAAGTTGGGTTTGGAGGTGTGGTGGCACATATCTTTAATCCCAGCACTTGGGAGGCAGAGACAGGAGGATCTCTGAGTTTGAGGCCAATCTGGTCTACACAATGAGTTCCGGGACAGCCAGGGTTACACAGAGAAACCCTGTCTTGAAAAAAGGCAGAGAGAGAGAAGAGAAAAACCAAAACATAACAACAAATACAAAACATCAAAAAGAAAAATAATTTCTGAGTCTTTGCCATAAAATTGAGATTGTAGGAAATCTTTAAGGGCCCTTCAGTCTCTGGATTCCTAAACCAACTAAAATACTCCTACTATATGTTCTCCTTTGTCTCCTTGTGAGGAGGTTGCTTAGTGATTAGCAGCTGGCTGTCAACTGTCTGGGTCACCAAGACATGGGTTGGGGCTGATCTGGACTAGAGAAGACAGGTCATGAAGGGGCAAGCCACTCACCTAACAACAACTGAATGGTGTAGAACATGCAACCAAATATGCTGTTGGATTGGTTGAGGACGCTGTCGGTTCCTAGCACGTGCTCCACCAGCCCAAAGCCTTGACCCCACCTGGGAGTGAAAGAATCCAGGTCTTGGTCAGTGCCTCTTGGCCTTTATCCTAGAAAAGTGATTAGCAAGACGCTCCACCCACCAAGAATCCAAAGGTCAGTGACCTTCTGGCATGTCACTGCTCTATCCCGGCCTGTCATCACAGACCATCAGTAAGTTTCAGGAGCTGGAGAGATGGCTCAGCAAATAACAGTTGTTCTCTGACTTCCACATGCATGGAGTGGCACGAATGTGCCACCTCACAAACAAATCAATGTAAATTTTTTTTAAGTATTTTTTTTCCAGCTTGATCGCGCTTTATGGTGTCCACACTGGATAATCTGGAGCATATTCTATTTGTTTTGGACCCACAAAGCTACAGTTCCCTCGCCCCTACTAACATCCGATCCTCCAAGACAACCAGTGAGCCAGTTTGTCCCTGAGCACAGCCTATGCTCCATCACCTCCTCTCGCTTTGCGCCTTCCCCAGTCACCCTCAGTTTCTATGTACTATTGGAGGCCCGGCCGCCTCCAATTTTCCAATCACAGTTATTAACTGGCATCCTCAGAAAGCGTTCAAACAGCAGAATCTCTGATTGGTCCAGCTCCTGTGCACGTCCAATTACCACCAAAACTCCTGGGGCAGTTCGCTCTCAAAGTGTCCGTTCTGCGGACACTGCAATCCTAGACTCCAAAATCATCCGGCAACCTGGCCGTCAGGTACACCTGGCCCTCAAGGGCCCTATGCTCTCCATTTCTGCACGCACCGAGAGGAGAAGACTCGCGAACAGCTGATGGCCGTGCCCACATCACAGAGCGCGCGATAATTCTCGTCGTGGGCGCGCGCCGCCTTCACGTGCAGCGCGTACAGTGAGAGCGCCAAGCCAGCAAGGCAGAGTGCAAGCCGCACGCGTCCAGGGCTCCTCCAGGTGGTGCCCATGTCGACAGGACAGCCAGAGCACAAGAGAAAGGAACCAGCCACGCGACGGGGCGGGGTCTGCCGTGACCACGCCTCTCCGACCGGAAGGTTGGCGTGCCTTGGCTGGCATTCTCCGATCCAATTGGTTGTTCTTAGGCACCACCAGCTAGGAATGCTGGGTTGGTAAACAGGATTAAGGGACGCGGGTAATCATTGAGATGGCAGCTGCCAGGCATGACGGGAATCGTAGTCGGAGAGGCTGCAAGACATAAAGGGAAATGGAGTCTCTAGAGTTGTAAAACTACTATTAAAGTGACGGTGCTTAGCTTAGCGCGTTTTTTGTTTTTGTTTTTGTTTTT
The DNA here is from genome assembly GCA_907164525.1 of Lophiomys imhausi. Taxonomy (NCBI): domain Eukaryota; kingdom Metazoa; phylum Chordata; class Mammalia; order Rodentia; family Muridae; genus Lophiomys; species Lophiomys imhausi. The sequence continues at coordinate 11,797,171 of CAJQZJ010004755.1, read as the reverse complement.
TGTTTTTGTTTTTTTTTTGTTTTTTGGTTTTTTTTTTGGTTTTTCGAGACAGGGTTTCTCTGTGTAGCCCTGGCTGTCCTGGACTCACTTTGTAGACAGGCTGGCCTCGAACTCGCAAAGATCCGCCTGCCTCTGCCTCCCAAGTTCTGGGATTAAAGGCGTGTGCCACCACTGCCCGGCTGCTTAGCGCGTTTTTTATACGAAGTCCTGTTTTATGCATTTCGCATGTCTGGAAACTACAGATTAACGGACTAATAGATCCAGCGAAAACTGGGTTGTGATTAAGGAAACATTTCCCCGGAAATAATTCCTGATGCCTTTCTACTATAACCTAGTTTCCAGGCGCCGCCAGCCATCCCTCGCGCCTCACCAGTGCCCCTTGTGCGCAGAGCGCGCCCTCCTGCCCACAAGAAATTCCGTTATCTTGGCCACACTTCTCTTGATTTCCTAGACCTCAGTACTGTTGTGGCGCTGTCTTGGCAGAACCTGAGCCTGGATCAACTCAACAATCACTCTTATATTATCATTTACAAATATCCCATCTATTGAGGGCCCACCTGTTCTATATTGTCCACCTCCACATCCTCCCCGTTTGCGGGAGGTTCCTTCACCACTCTCCACTTACTGTCCTTAATCTCATCCCCTCACAGCCAAGTTTTGGGAAGATTTTACATTCCCAATCTTCCTTACTTCTTTTTTTGCTACTGACATAATAAACTAACTACCCCTGAACGTCCTCTTAACGCCTGGTTGCAAGTATGACCAGCATGGTAAGTCCGATGGTTATTTTTAGAGTTATATGGTTTGACCTCCAAGTGGTATTGGTTGCTGCTTTCAAGGAACTCTTTCTTCCTTGATGGCTGTTGTACTAACATGATTACTCCTTCTCAGGTCTACTTCTTTTACCTCAGTGTGTGTGGTGGGAACGGCATCAGTTTCCAAAGATGCCTCGAACTTGTGACTACTTTGGCTTATGGCAAATGTGAATTAATATTGCATAGAATTAAAGTGGGTAACCTGGTGTTTCATCTGTGTGTGTGTGTGTGTTGATTTTAGGATTAGCACACAGAGTAATGGGTTTTATCATGACACTTCTGTACATATGTACTTCATTTTATTCATCCCCCTTGCTGCTTCCCTTCCCTCTCATGCCTCCCAGCTGGTTTGTTCTTCTCCAAGCTATCCCCCTTTCTGCTTTCCTATTATATACATTCTGTTTCTCTTTCTTTTTTTTTTTTTAAGATTTTATTTATTATGTATACAATGTTCTGTCTGCAGGTATACCTGCAGGCCAGAAGAGGGCAACAGATTTCATTATGGATGGTTGTGAGCCACCATGTGGTTGCTGGGAATTGAACTCAGGACCTCTGGAAGAGCAGTCAGTGCTCTTAACCTTTGAGCCATCTCTCCAGCCGCCCTGTTTCTCTTTCTAACCATCTCTCTTCTTTTTTTTTTTTTCGAGATAGTTTCTCTGTGTAACAAACCTTGGTTGTCCTGGACTCACTTTGTAGACCAGGCTGGCCTTGAACTCACAAAGATCTGCCTGCCTCTGCCTCCTGAGTGCTGGGATTAAAGGCATGTACCACCACGCCTACCATCTCTCTTCTTTAAGATTTCTCTCTCTCTCTCTATTTTTTAGGTTTTTTGACACAGGGTTTCTCTCTGTAGTAGTCCTAGCTGTCCTGAAACTCACTCTGTAGACCAGGCTGGCCTTGAATTCACAAAGATTCATCTGCCTCTGCCTCCCAAGTGCTGAGATTAAAAAGGTGTGCACCACCATGCCCAGTCTCTCTGTTTCTATTGAGATGGGGTCTATGTAGCTCTGGCTGTCCTAGAACTCTCTACATAGATCAACATGGCCTCGAACTCACAGAGACCCACCTGCCTCTGCTTCCAAGAGTTCTGAAATTAAAGGCATGCACCACTATGTCAGCTAAGATTTTTTTCTTCTTTCTCAAGATCTCATTTCCAACTATGATCTACAGAGAAATAAGCAAAAATGAATAATAAATAAACACATACAGGATAAGCTAAGCATAATGGTTGTCTTGCTTAGGGCTTCTATTCCTGTGAAAAGACACCATGACCATGGCAACCCTTATAAAGGAAAAATTTTAATTAGAGCTGGACTATAGATTCAGAGGTTTAATCCACATGGCAGAAGTGCTGGAGAAGGAGCAGAGAGTTGTAACTCTGGATCAGCAGGCAGCAGGAAAAGAACTGGCTTGATCATCTGAGACCTCAAAGCCCTTCCCCTAGTGACACACCACCTCCTCCAACAAAGTCACGCCTATTCCAACAAGGCCACATCTTCTAACAGTGCCACTCCACATGGGTCTATGGGGCCATTTTTATTCAAACCAGCACAATGGTAAACTTGGAAGTAGGAGGCAGGAAAATCAAGAATTCAAAGTTATCTTCAGCACAGGTTACATGAGACTCTGCCTCTAAAACTAACTAGGGCTGGAGAAATGGCTCAGCGGTTAAGAGCACTGGCTGTGCTTCCAAAGGGTCCAGGTTCAAATCCCAGCACCCACATAGCAGTTCACAGCTGTCTGTAACTTCCAGGTGTGGTGGCTCATGCCTTTAATCCCAGCATTCGGGAAGCAGAGGCAGGTGGATCTGTGTGAGTTCAAGACTAGCCTGGTCTACAAAGTGAGTCCAGGACAGCCAGGGATACATAAAGAAACCCTGTCTCAAAAACAAAACAAAACAAAAAAAACACAAACCCAAAACAAAACAAAAAACTAATAAGCCAGAGATACTACTATGAATTATTGTGTGAGTCCAATAAAAAAAAAAATGAAAGATCACAGGAAGAAACATCCCCCTACCAGATGTTTACAGCCTGGAACTTCCCGCCTACAGACACCTCCTACTGACACTAGCTAATTCCTCTCTGCTGTACATAATAAATTCTCTCATTATATGCATAATAAGTATAATAAGCTCTCATATTCATAATAAACATAATAAACCCTTTCTGGTTCTGGGTTTCTACATAGTAGGTATACTCCATCAGGGCAAGCACAGTACACAGTGTCTGTGTGTCTATTCTTTCTTCATTCCCTCACGGCCCCAGTCAGGTTTCGGGAACCAAACCATACAGGCTTCAGTGATGTGGCGCATGCAGACCAGCCTCAATCCTTTGTCCCTCAGCTGTCATGCCTCCAGTTCCCTCATACCGAGATAACAGACCTGGATCACCATACCCAGCAAGCTATTAATATATATATACATATATATAACATATATATCATATATGTATATTTTGTCTACTGACACCTATATCAGACTTCTGAACTAAAAGACAATTAGAAAAATTTAGCCAGGTGAGGTTGTTCAGCAGATAAAGACACCTGCTGCACAAACCCGAGGGCACAAGCATAATCCCCAGAACCTACTGGAAGGTAGTGAGGTGCCAGAATAAACCTCGAACAAACTCTGCCACACCCTGGACCAATGAGCTTTCCATTCCCCTAAGGCTTGCTGAAATCCCCTTCCCCTATGTTGAAACCGCAGCCCCTTTCTCATCATAGCCATTGACTAACTCAGTCACCCACTGTCACCTGGCATCCTGATAGCTGGGGCAAAGTAGTTTCTAAAGATAAAACGGCTAGCATGCATAAACAGCTCTAGGAAGGAGAGACTGCAGGCTTTGCAGGTAGCCCCCTGAAGCTGCATAAACTTCCTCATTCCCAAGCCTTTCACCTGTCCCCATAAGGGCCCCAACTAGCCTTCTCCTTTTTTTTTGGGGGGGGGGGTTTCGAGACAGGGTTTCTCTGTATAACAACTCTGACTGTCCTGGACTCACTTTGTAGACCAGGCTGGCCTCGAACTCACAGAGATTCGCCTGCCTCTGCCTCCCGAGTGCTGGGATTAAAGGTGTGCGCAACCATGCCTGGCAGCCTTCTCCTTTTGCAGACCCCCTTTTCCATGGGAGAGAGTCTCTCTTTTCTTTTTTCTTTTTTTTAAATTTTTCAAGACAGGCTTTCTCTGTGTATCCCTGGCCATCCTGGAACTCACTTTGTAGACCAGGCTGGCCTTGAACTCACAGAGATCTGCTGCCTATGCCTCCCAAATGCTGGGATTAAAGGCGCGCCTCACCTTGCCTGGCCATTACAGATAGTTTCAAACTGCCATGTGGGTGCTGGGATTTGAACCTGGATCCTTTGGAAGAGCAGCCAGTGCTCTTAACCACTGAGCCATCCCTCCAGCCCCCAAGGGTCTGTCTTGATGTTTGAAATAAACAGTTCTGTATGTTGAGGTCAAACTCTGGTCCCTTTCTACTTTCCGTCTCTTTACTCCATACCCCAAAATCTAATAGATGGAATGAGAGAACATACTCCACAAAACTGTCCTCTCACCTTCGAGTGCATGTGCACACTTGTACACACACAAACATGAATGCACACACACATATGCATATACACACATGTACACACATACACACACTCACACACCACACACACACTTTTTTTAGAAGAAAAAGAAAATAAATTTGTAATGTTGTAAACTGTCAAACCTGTGGTAATTTGTATACCAGCTAGTGGAAATGAATATACACAAACAGGATTTAGGCCTGTTGCTCACCTCTTGTCATCTATTGCTGACTTCCCCTAGATTAGAAAGAGTGATATGAGGAGAAAGAACCACAGCTAAGGAGGCAGAGGCAGGAGGATCTCTGTGAGTTCAAGGCCAGCCGGGTCTACAATGCAAGTCCAGGACAGCCAGGGCTGGTTTTTTTTTTTTTTGTTTTTGTTTTTTTTTGAGACAGGGTTTCTCTGTGTGTCTCTGGCTGTCCTGGACTCACTCTAGACCAGGCTGGCCTCGAACTCACAGAGATCCGCCTGCCTCTGCCTCCCAAGTGCTGGGATTAAAGGCGTGCGCCACCACCGCCCGGCCTGTTTGGTTTTTTTTTTGTTTTTTGTTTTTTTTTTTTGTTTTTTCGAGACAGGGTTTCTCTGAATATCTCTGGCTGTCCTGGACTCGCTTTGTAGACTAGGCTGGCCTCGAACTCACAAAGATCCGCCTGCCTCTGCCTCCCAAGTGCTGGGATTAAAGGCATGCGCCACCACCGCCCGGCCTGACAGCCAGGGCTGTTAAACAGAGAGACCCTGTCTCGAAAAATAAAAACAAAACAAAACACTACAACTGAGCATGATGGTGCATGCCTGTAATCTGAGCACTTTGGAAACAGAGCCAGGAGGATCACTGAAAATTTGAGTCCAGCCTGGTCCAGGGAGCTTCAGGCTAGCTACATACTGAGACCCTGTCTCTAAAAGCAAAACAACAATTAAAGATCACAGTTTCTTTATGATTCAGCCTCATATGTCACACCACCTTTTCTTTCTTTCTTTTTTTTTTTTTTTTTTAGGTTTTTCAACACAGGATTTTTCTGTGTGTCTCTGACTGTCCTGGACTCACTTTGTAGATCAGGCAGGCTGGCCTTGAACTCACAGAGATCCGCCTGCCCTGCTTCCCGAGTGCTGGGATTAAAGGCGTGCGCCACCTCCCCCACCCCTCACCTTTTCTGTCTTATCCCATTAGGTCATTTCTGTCCTATTCAGCATGGGAAGAGATTACACAATAGGTCGGATTGAGGACCTATCAATACCTGGCAAATAACCACAAATTAGCAATAACAAGTGAAAACAAATGAGTCACGTTGGTCTGGGTGGTGGCACACACCTTTAATCTCGGCGCTCAGGAGGCAGAGGCAGGAGGATCTCTGAGTTCGAGGCCAGCCTGGTCTACAGAGAGAGTCCAGGACAGCCAGGGCTACACAGAGAAACCCTGTCTCGAAAAACCAAAAAAAAAAAAACAAAAACAAAACAAAAAAAAATATTCTTAGCATAGATCCGTGCAGAATGACTTGGTTTTACAGCCATTCTGGAATATTGCAGTCCCAGCAGGCAGTTCCTTTCAAGCTTAGTGTCTGTTGGGTCTAACTTTGCCAGTCTGCAAGGCCAGTTTATTTCAACCACTAAATTGTGGCCGGTTTATAAATTTGGTCTGTTCCAACCACCAAACTGAGGCCGGCTCGGGCGGCTTCCAAACTCCACTGGCCTCACTCACTCTTGGTGCTCTGGAGCCCCAAGACAGATGCCTTTAAGGAACTCTCTCAGCAGGTTTTATGCCATGCCTTTGTCTCAGGTTATTATTGTAGCCTAAATTCTGTTAATGGCATACCTTGCTGTGCACTTCTCTAGTGTGTCTGCTTAGTCTGTGAGGGCAGGAGAAAGAGGGAGGACACATGGAGCTCTCTGGCTTATATATTGCATCATCTTGTGATTCTTGGCAGTCTCAAGGGTCCACAAGATTTCTCTCAATATCCAGCGGTGTGGCTTCTTGTGACAACCGACATCATCTGTGTGGCTTTCAAGGTTTCTTAGCCATGACCCTTGAACAGGACATATCGTATTTCTCATGTTCAAGGGATGCCTGGTTCCTCCTTACGTGGTGCCAGATGATAACCTGAACTGCATACTAATTTCATTAAAGAGGCCTAATTTCTACCACTGTGTGTGTGTGTGTTCCTGTAACCTCAGGCTACCCATGTCTTCGGTCTGTATGGATAGATTGGGCTTTTGCACAGCCTGAGGACTATGATGCCAGCTTTAAAAAATAACCCTCAGTGATTTCCTTATTCATACCATTGTGTAGTTTCTTCCCCCACTGAATAAGGCTGAACTTGCCCAACAAACTAATACAACAGTAGAGCCACTGAATCACCTCTGATTTTCATCATCTGGATGTCTCACAGGCCCATCAAGAGCAACACACCTGAAACCCCTTATTTCACCCATTCCTTTTTCCTCTGCGTTTTCCTAGTTTAGGGATGGCTCCTCCATTCAACCAATCCATCCCTTCTTTTTTTTTTTTTTTTGTTTTTTCGAGACAGGGTTTCTCTGTATAACCGCTCTGGCTGTCCTGGACTCACTTTGTAGTCCAGGCTGGCCTTGAACTCACAGAGATCTGCCTGCCTCTGCCTCCCAAGTGCTGGGATTAAAGGTGTGCACCACCAGGCCCAGCTAAGCCATCCCTTTTTGATTCATTCTCTCTCTCTCTCTCTTGTTTTTTGGTTGGTTTTTTGTTTGTTTGTTTTTTGAGACATGGTTTCTCTGTGTATCCTTGGCTGCCCTGGACTCACTTTGTAGACCAGGCTGGCCTCGAACTCACAGAGATCCATCTGCTTCTGCCTCCTGAGTGCTGGTGTTTTTTGTTTTTTTTTTTTGTTGTTGTTTGTTTTTTTGAGACAGGGTTTCTCTGTTTAACAGCTCTGGCTGTCCTGGACTCGCTTTGTAGACCAGGCTGGCCTCAAACTCGCAAAGATCCGCCTGCCTCTATCTCCCGAGTGCTGGGATTAAACGCGTGCACCACCACCGCCCGGCTGTGTTTTTTGTTTTTTGTTTTTGTTTTTTTTTTTTGATTTTTCGAGACAGGGTTTCTCTGTGTAGCGCTGGCTGTCCTGGACTCACTTTGTAGACCAGGCTGGCCTCGAACTCGCAAAGATCCGCCTGCCTCTGCCTCCCAAGTGCTGGGATTAAAGGCGTGCGCCACCACTGCCCGGCTGTGTTTTTTGTTTTTTGAGAAAGGGTTTCTCTGTGTATCCCTGGCTGTCCTGGAACTCTTTTTGTAGACCAGGCTGGCCTTGAACTCAAAGATCCGCCTGTCTCTGCCTCCCAAGTGCTGGGATTAATTGGGTATGCTACTACTGCCTGGTTTGATTCTCATTTTTAATCAGTTCCAAGTTATCATTTTTCATCTAGTTTACAACAGTAGCTATTTCTCGTCTTTAAAATATACTTGTCCCCACACCAAGATATGTTCTCCACACAACATTTAGAGTGAGCCTTTAAAACAGGTGTGCATGGCCGGGCGGTGGTGGCGCACACCTTTAATCCCAGCACTCGGGAGGCAGAGGCAGGCGGATCTCTGTGAGGTCAAGTCCACTCTGATCTACACAGCAAGTTCCAGGATATCCAAGGCTACATAGAGAAATCCTGCCTCAAAAAACCAAAACCAAGCTGGGCGGTGGTGGCGCACGCCTTTAATCCCAGCACTTGGGAGGCAGAGGCAGGCGGATCTTTGTGAGTTCGAGGCCAGCCTGGTCTACAAAGTGAGTCCAGGACAGCCAAGGATACACAGAGAAACTCTGTCTCGAAAAACCAAAAAAAAAAAAAAAAAAAAAAAAAAAACCAAACCAAACCAAACCAAATAAAAACCTGGGTCAGTGGGATTTGGGGGATATAGCTATGCTAGAGTGTTTCTATAGCAAACAGAAGGCCTTGTGTTTTAAAGTGTGTTTGTCTGTCTTTGTGTGAGTGTGTGTGTGTGAAAGGGGGGGGGAAGTTGGATCATTAGGTTAGGGTGTGGAATAAAACAAGGTGCACACAGGGAGCTGGAGGGCAGGACCCAGAGGAGGGGAAGGAGGAGGCTATGACTGAGATGCAAAATGAAAAATAAAATAAAAATTTAAAAAGGCGCACACACAAATTTTGGTGTTTTTTTGTTTTGAGTTTACGTGTATAGGTGTTTTGTTAGCATGGATGTCTATGCACCATGTACACCAGGTACAGTGTCCCCAGAGGCCAAAAGAGGGTGTCAGATGCCCTGGAACTGGAGATATAGATGGTTGTTAGTTTCCAAGTAGCTGCCGGGATTGGAAATCAATGGTAGAACTCTTGCCTAGTATATATGAGGTCCTGGATTTGATTCCCTATACTTCCCATATTCACATATACACATACATACATCCTTCAGTATGTTTCATTGATGAGAATGGTACAGACAAGAAAAAAATCAAAGCGAGAGGAGTGGAAAAGACTGCAATTTTAATTAGGATGGACAGTGTGGGCTTCATCCAGGAGAGTAAAACCCTGGAGGAGTTGAGGAAATGTTAGGTGGATATAGGGTAAGGGTGTAAGAGAGAACAGCCTGTGAGAGGCAGCGGAATGAGCCCAGTGTTTTCAGTGACTACTGAGAGGCCACCAATATGACTGGAGCAGAATGAATGCAAGGAGGTGAGAACAAAAAGAGGGAGACGAACCTTTTAATCTTTGTGTCCCAGTTCTTGCAATAGGAAGATGGTTAACAGTACCCACCTTATACAATAGTTACAAAGATAAAGAGCAACGCATAGCCAGGTGTGGTGGCGCACGCCTTTTAATCCCAGCACTTGGGAGGCAGAGGCAGGCGGATCTCTGTGAGTTCGAGGTTAGCCTGGTCTACAAAGTGAGTCCAGGACAGCCAGGGCTGTTATATAGAGAAACCCTGGCTGGAAAAAAAAAAACAAACAAAAAATAAAATAAAGAAAGCAATGCATACACAGCTCCTGGAAGAGTGACTGACTAACCACCACCGCTGTGCTACCCATGTGCCAGCAGCTTTGTGAACAGGACCTAAGAGCACATGTGCCCAGTCCAGACAGCAGGCAGCTCCAGTCAGATCAGAAGCAGCATTAGTCTAGGGTCAGGTTAAATGAGGTGAACTGGTTGCCAGACGCCTCAGCCTACTGGCCGCAGCTGTCACCTGGGGTGGCTCCTGTCCATGCTGCAGCCACGTGAGCAGCAAGTCCAGGAACCCAATAGGAACTCAGAGTCCTTTGCTTGTGATGAAATCTGCCACCCTTCTTTCTCCACGTGCTAAAGTTGAGCCTGTTAGTCAGAGCTTAAAGGCCTCCTGGCTTTGCACCAGGATGTTGCCAGGAAGTGTGTGTGTGGGGGGTGGTAGGAGCGGGTAGGATCAGAGTTGGGGAGGAATCACGCAGGAGATTGTGGAAGTCTGGAAAGGTGTCTGTGCAAAACCTTCCACACTTCCTTAGGCAGGTCAACCATGTGAGGGGTTCCCCCAACACAGGACATTTTCAAAGGGAACTCCTGATTTATTTAACACTTTAAATATTAAGAAACCACCCAACACCCACATGGCAGCACACAACTGTCTGTAACTTCAGTTCTAGAGGATTTGGCACCCTCAGACAGACAGACATATAGGCAAAAATATCAATGCACATGAAAAAATGAAATAAATTATTGTGGGCTGGAGAGATGGCTCACTGCTAAGAGCACTGGCTGCTCTTCCAAAGGTCCTGAGTTCAACTCTCAGCAACCACATAGTGGCTCACAGCCAGATGCTCTCTTCTGGCGTGTATAGAGCACTTTGAATACATAAAGTAAATAAATCTTAAAATAAAGAAAGAAAGAAATCAGTACACAAACTCTGAAAAATCTCCCCTGGTCATTTTTGCTTGTCTTCTCCATTCTTTTTGCCATCTGGTCCATCTTTCCAATCACTACAGCCAGAGGGGTCTAAGGAGGAGAGAATAATTAAAACAGTTAGTAAACACATTTGTGGCACTTGCTGGTAAACTGAGGGTGAAGTAGGAAGGATCAGATTGCCAGGCTGAGGCAGGAAGACAGCAGTTCTGGGCCAGTCTGACTACAATAGTGAGACTATTTGAGGTTAGTCTCAAAACATCAGTCAAAACAAAACAAAACAAAACAAAACAAAACAAATCACTTGGTGGTTCCTAACTCCACAGCGCAAATACAGACGACATTCAGGAACCGTTGGCCACTCTATGAATCCCTTCCCTCCTGGATTCCATATGGCTCCAGCCATACAGGCAGATCATGCAGGCTGTTCTTTATCCCATCCTAGCTACCTTGCCTGGTTCCAGTCTACTCATCCCATACCTGGACTCCTCTGGCTCTCCCCCAACCTCCTGTGAGGCCAGCTACCACACCCAGACTGTCTTCTTCCTCAAGAGTCTATTTATTCGAAACACCCTACCTCCCCTGTGGCACAGAAAGGTCACCTAGTCATGTTAACTTGCAGGCAGGTAGAAGTAGTAATACTCATGCTAATTCCACACCTTGTTCTACATAGCTTGAATATATAAATTGTATAATCTATAGAGTTCAAAGATTAGAACATTCTCATTTTGAAAATACCATAAGTAGAGGCACTGTGAAATTAGCTAACTTTCTTCCAGTGTTAAGGGAGCAACCTGGAATTTGAACCAGGCAGACCACAAATGAGCTAGGTGTTTAAAAGATGGGACAGAAGCAGATAGGGTCTATTCTGTACACATATAAGGAGTTTTCCTGTTTTCTCGCAGGGTTCTTATTTTATACAGTAGAAGACAGAGTCGATGATAGGTCACTGGTAATTTCGGGACTACTGCAGGAACCCAAACTACTTATCAGAATGCAAGGGGATTGATTGCCTGATGGGCAAGAGCCTACACGAGTCCTGGTCAAACTACAACTCCCAGGAGGCACTGGGCACACACAGCCCGCGCGATGTTACAGCGGGGGAGAGCGCAGGCGGGCTCGGATAGCCGGGCGGGTCGACTGCTTCGGCGGTTCCGCTCGGACCGGGCCCAGCACATAGCTTCGCGGTAAGTGGAGTAATTCACACAGACCCCTTCCGGCGGACGCTGGGCAGCACAGGTCCTCGGCCTCCACCTCTGCACGGGAGTGCGCATGGGCGGGGGCTGGCTTCTACCATATGGGGGGACTCTGGCCGGACTAAGTGACCCAGTGGAGGGGATGCTCCGATGGGGAACTCTAGGACAGCAGTTTTCGCTGCATGCACCCTGTTCTCCCGTGCGCTATGCTTGTCGCACAGACGCAGGCTAGTCTTCAAAGGCTCGGTCCCCTAACGCCGAGTAGGGGTCAGATCCACCCCTGAACGGGGTGTCCAGAACCTAAGAGAGATGGGGAGAGGTTTTTATGGCTGGAATGAACTGGAGATTACTCCACCCGCTTTCCCGAACGCGCACACAAGTCTTTAGGTTCAGTTTTTACATAGAAGAGTAGAACACCCGGAGAGTGTTGTCTAACCCCGGCCTGAGTCTCGGGAGATGGTGGTAGTAAGGGCTGGGCAAGATTGTCCAGTATCTAAGGATACTGGTGTGCACTTGGAGAAATAGTGCAAATCCTCTGGATTCGGATCCTTACAACCGCCTTCCGCCACTCCAATAGATGGAAACTGCTGTGCTGGCCCTGAGCATGTCAGCATCCACGAGGGACCCACAACCCTGAAATCCAGGAAAAGCCCTGCCCACTCACTCTCTCTTTACTCCGCTTTGGGGGGTCACCGCTGTCTGTCGGGTCCTTAGGCCTGTAGTGGCAGCCTTGTTCAACAAAGAAGCAGGATAATGATACTGACTTCAGCGCTGGGCAGTGGCCCTCGGAGCAGGCCTTCACTTTGGCCCCTCTTGGGGTCCTCACTGTCACTCCGGGCTCGCTCAACATCAGCCACCGATACACACCATGTAGAGCTGGCCAGGGAACGCTCCAAGACTGTCACTTCCTTTTATAACCAATCAGCCATTGACGTGGCAGCAGAGAAGGTATGCTGTTTGGGTGACTTGCAGGAGTAAAGTTGGGATAAACCTTAAGGGAAAGGGTTGAGCCAATGCGGGGTTGGTGGGGACTTGAATGTCTGGTGCTCAAAGTCCATCTTCCCTTTTAGCCCTCAGTCCGCCTCACTCCCACCATGATGCTCTATTCTGGCCGCTCACAGGATGGCAGCCACCTTCTGGTAAGGCTCTCCCTTCTTCTCTCTGCTTCAGAGATTCTAGCCAGCTGCTTAGGCCCTTCCCTCTTTTTCTTATAGAAAAGTGGCCGCTACTTGCAGCAAGAGTTACCAGTGAGGATTGCTCACCGCATCAAGGGCTTCCGTAGCCTTCCTTTTATCATAGGTTGCAACCCCACCATACTGCATGTGGTAAGGCAGAGGGGACTTTGAATCAGTATGCACACTGCCCAAGAGGGAAATGGGGGAGCCCAGGCCTGCTGAAAGGTGCCAGGCCTGGATGGGACTAAGCCTCAGAACATCAGAGGCCAAGACTATATATTCGTGGGAGCTGGAATGGTCTATTGGCGCTTGGACCTTACTATGAGTTGGGTGGGGATCCCTAAGGGATCTTCCCAAATGTCCATGGCAGCTGTGTGAATTCTCATACTTATTCCATGCAGCACGAGCTATACATCCGGGCCTTCCAGAAGCTGACAGACTTCCCTCCGGTGAGACTGGGCTGACTAGGGTGAGGGGCCAAGGTCAGGGTTGGACCACCTGTGCTCATGACTCTGTGACCTGCAGATCAAGGACCAGGCAGATGAGGCCCAGTATTGCCAGCTGGTGCGACAGCTGCTAGATGATCACAAGGATGTGGTGACCCTGTTAGCTGAGGGTCTTCGTGAGAGCCGGAAGCACATAGAGGTCAGAGGCAGTACAGAACGCACCTGGCGAAATAGGATAGTTGGGACGGGGGCTACAGGTTTGTGAGACTCACTCTCTATAGGATGAAAAGCTGGTTCGGTACTTTTTGGACAAGACATTGACGTCAAGACTTGGGATCCGCATGCTGGCTACTCACCACTTGGCACTACATGAAGACAAGGTGGAGCTGAGACCCGTGACAGATCTGAGAATGTTAAATGGGGACGGGCACCAGAGCCACAGGCCCCCTTTGGGGCTGGGGATGGGCTTTGGGGCTGCTCTGGCATTCCAGAAATTGTGGGACTTGTCAGCTGAGGTGGGGTGGAGGTGTTGCTAGCTGTGGCCGTCTCTTTCCTGCCAGCCTGATTTTGTTGGCATCATCTGTACTCGTCTGTCTCCAAAGAAGATTATTGAGAAGTGGGTGGACTTTGCCAGGTGAGGCGAGGATGGTGCAGGAGGTGGGTGGCTCAGGGGCAGGGAAGGGTTCTGTCTGAGTCCTTGCATGGTCTACGGCAAGGTTTCTTTGTTTTGCCTTTTTTTGTTTTTTTTTTTTGTTTTTTCGAGACAGGGTTTCTCTATGTAACAGCCCTGGCTGTCCTGGACTCGCTTTGTAGACCAGGCTGGCCTCGAACTCACAGAGATCCGCCTGCCTCTGCCTCCCAAGTGCTGGGATTAAAGGCGTGAGCCACCACGCCCGGCGTTTTGCCTTTTTTTTTTTCTTTCTTTCCGAGACAGGGTTTCTCCATGTAACAGTCCTGGCTGCTCTAGAACTAGTTTTGTAGACCAGGCTGGCATCAAACTCAGAGATCCACCTCTCTCTGCCTCCCCAGTGCTGTGATTAAAGCCGTGCGCCACCACGCCTGGCTTGATTTTCTTTGTGACTTAGTTTTTATTTTATGTGTGTGGATGTTTAGCCTCCATGTGTGCAGCACCACAGAGAAAAGAGGATGTTGTCAAACACCGTGTGGGTGCTGGGAACCACACTTAGTCCTCTGCACGGGCAGCAGGTGCTCGTCACTGTTGAGCCATCTGTCTAGCCAGTTTTTGTTTAATGTATGACTTAATTGTGTTCTCTTTCTGGGAATGTCTGTACATGTGTTGGGTGCGTATGTACCACAGGGTGTCAGGCTTGGCAGCAAGCGCCTTCACTCACAACAAAAAGTCACTCTTTTTGTTGTTTTTTTTTTTGAGACAGGGTTTCTCTGTGTAACCCTGGCTGTCCTGGACTCACTCTGTGGACAGGCTGGCCTTGAACTCACAGAGAGCCACCTGCCTCTGTCTCCGGAGTGCTGGGATAAAGGCGTGTGCCACCGCTGCTGGCTTAATATTAGTTCTTTGAGATCAAGTCTCACTTTGTAGGCTTGGCTGGTCTGGAACTCACCCTGTAGACCAGGCTGGCTTCAAACTCATAGACTTGCCTCTTCCTCCCCAAGTGCTGGGATTAAAAACGTGTGAGTCCAGGACAGCCAAGGCTATTCCATAGAGAAACCCTGTCTCAAAAGACAAACCAAAACAAAAAAAGTATGCTACTATGCATGGCTGCTGAGCCATTTCAATGGCCCCTGTTTTTTTTTTTTTTTTTTTTTAGGCAAGATCTGACTCTAGCCCATGCAGGCTTGGAACTTGGAATTCTCCTGTCTCAGTCTTAGTGCTGAGATTACAGATGTGTGTCACCATGTGCAGCTTAGGCAGGGCTCTCAGCATTGGCACTGTTGACGTTTTTTTTTTTAAAGATTTACTTGTTTTCACTGGGAGTGGTGGTCCATGCCTTTAATCCCAGCACTCGGGAGGCAGAGGCAGGCGGATCTCTGTGAGTTCAAGGCCAGCTGGTCTACAAAGTGAGTCCAGGACACCCAGGGATAAACAGAGAAACCCTGTCTCGAAAAAGCAAAAAAAGAAAAATTTACTTTTCTATGTGTGTATTTGTCTGTGTGTATGTATGTGTACCATGTGTGTGTTTAGTGCTCACACAAATCCCCCCAGGAACTGGAGTGACAGGCAGTTGTGAGCTGCCCAAGATGAGCACTGGGATCTGAACTTGGGTCCCCTGCAAGAACAAGTGCTCTTTATAACCAGGGATCATGTCTCTAGCCCTACTATTGACATCTTAAGCTAGTGGGGGAGGGCTCTTGTATGCTGTTTAGTACAACCCTTGGCTTCTATTCATTTGACACCAGAAATGCCCTTCAATGTGATGAGCAAAACTATATCCATGTGCTGCCCAGTGCCCCCTGGGAAGAATCACCTCAAATTGAGAACTGTCACTCTAGGACCTACTGAACCCTTATGTCCACAGACGCCTGTGTGAACACAAGTATGGCAATGCCCCTCGAGTTCGCATCAATGGACACGTGGCTGCCCGTTTCCCCTTCATCCCCATGCCACTGGACTATATCCTGCCTGAGCTGCTCAAGAACGCCATGAGGTGGGCAGGCTGGTTATGTTGGGTGGGTGAAGACAGACACTAGGGTACCACTACCTATTGGTCTTTCTCTCCTGAATAGAGCCACAATGGAGAGTCACCTAGACACTCCCTACAATGTTCCAGATGTGGTCATCACCATCGCCAATAATGATATTGATCTCATCATCAGGTTTGTTCAAATAAAATAGGGCTGGGGTGGATGAAGATTCTGGGCACTATTTCTAAGTTGCTATAGGACTTCAAGGCAGAACCTATCCCCTCTGGGACTTGGACCCTTGTCAGAAAAAGATATTCTTTGGTTCTAAGATTGCCAGCAGCCGGACATTATGGATTTAGGGTGAGCTGAGGGACCTGGAGTTGGGCAAATGGTGGTGGATGAGAGTAAGAATAAATCGTGTGAGAAAGTAGAAAGTCTGTGGCCTAGATAGAGGAGAGGATAGAGTTAGATAAATAAAGCCACACTCCACCTGAAGATGGAGCAGGAAGACAGACACAACACTGCCTGCTTAGGGAGCTAGTAAGACCTCATTAGACCTGACCAAGTCTGTATTGTCAACATCTTGCCAGGATTTCAGACCGGGGTGGAGGAATTGCTCACAAAGACCTGGATCGGGTCATGGACTACCACTTCACCACAGCTGAGGCCAGCACCCAAGACCCCCGAATCAGCCCTCTCTTTGGCCATCTGGATATGCACAGTGGCAGCCAGTCAGGGCCTATGCATGGGTGAGGCCTCACTGGCCTAAGATGGGGGAAGGGTAGGCCAGGACACTCAAGCCTCTGACACTCCCTATCTTATCCACTGCCCCCAGCTTTGGCTTCGGGTTGCCCACGTCCAGGGCCTATGCGGAGTATCTCGGTGGCTCCCTGCAGCTGCAGTCCCTACAGGGCATTGGTACAGATGTCTACCTGCGGCTCCGCCACATTGATGGCCGGGAGGAAAGCTTCAGAATCTGATGGTGGATTTCGGCCTGCTAGCCCGCCACACTCCCATGGGACCTTCTAGGCCTAGCAGGGGGTCCTATGCTCCACATGCTGCTGCTTTATGGAGCTTAGGGCCACACACAAGTGGACTTACATAGAGCTGGGTACCACTCCTCCTCAGCAGGGCCTGCTGCTTCCTACCTCCAAGTCTTGGAGGGAAGGAAGCAGGAACCCCTTGAGGCCTGTAATACCAGCTCTGCCATGCTCACTCTCGAGGAGTCCTTCTTTGACCTGCTGTTTATTAAAGTCTGCATTTTGAATGCCCTTTTGGGTCCCAAATGCTGTAGGGCAGGTGAGCTTTTGTTTCTGCCTCTTTTTGGGTTCCCTAGGCCCTGGGAGGTAACCTGGTCATGTTCAGTAGCTAGCTGTCCTGGCACCAAGGTAGGAGGAGAACTGGCCCTAAGGCTCTTGCCTGTTTGACTTGGCAGGAGTTGGGGTGACTTTGGCAACTTCTGCTCATTGAATAAACCTTTCTGAGCCTCAGATGATATGCGAGGCCCCAAAAGACTTAGCTTCAGGCCCCAACTCTTCCCTCCCTGGCAGTCATGGATTTCAGAGGTGAAGGTCACTAGACTGGGCAGCCTTTGAGATACCTGATTCCTAAGCTTGAGGTTAAAAATACTGTCTGCCAACTGTGGCTGTAAAAAGAAATGCACAAGCCGGGCGTGGTGGCGCACGCCTTTAATCCCAGCACTTGGGAGGCAGAGGCAGGCGGATCTCTGTGGTTCGAGGCCAGCCTGGTCTACAAAGCAAGTCCAGGACAGCCAGGGCTGTTACACAGAGAAACCCTGTCTCGAAAAACCAAAAAAAAAAAAAAAAAAAAGAAATGCACAAGGTTATGCAGAGACCTAGATAAAGGAGAAGTCCTCTTAGGGAGGGCCAAGGACTTGGGCAGAAAGCACTCGAACAGAACTCTGTGGAACAGAACTTCAGATGGACTTCAACTGAAAGCACCTCTCCCCCTGTGTAGGACCTAAGACTTGCCTGGTAGGACTGGGCAGAAGAATCAGATCTTTTTGTTTGCTTTTTTTTTTTTTTTTCTTTTTTGAGTCAGTGTCCTGTGTTGCCCAGGCTAGACACACTTGCTATCAGTCAAGGATAACCTTGAAATTCTGATCTTTACCATGTCCCCACGTGCTGGAATGACAGTCACCCAACACCACATCTGTTTTTATGCTGTGCTGGGGACAGAACCCAGAGCTTCTTGCGTACCACACAAGCACTCTAAAGTGAGCTATGTCCCAGCCTTTTCTTAGTTGAGACGGTTTGTGTAGCCTTAGCTGGCTGGAAACCTGACTTCTAGACCAGGCTCCCCTTGAACTTGTTGCAATCCCTCCTGCCTCTGCCTCCTAAGTGCTGGGATAGACCCACCTCTTGATTTCATGTCTGATCCCTGTCAGTTCTCTTTCTGAGGCTGGTTGGGGTCATTACCATCTCCTACCTCATAGTTAGAACTGTAGGATTGAGGGGAAACAGGAAATTGTATCTGGGGGCCAAATGGCAGAAACTATAATGCCTTGTGACACTGAAAATCATGCTGGCTGCCAGAGAGGTAGGCAGCAGCCAGCCAGAGCGCAATGCTTGGAGCACAGGCCTTTTCCTGGAGGCAGTAGGGCTGGGAGGGGGGGGGAGTTAAAATAAGAAAGGATGGCTCAGGTTGGATTCTCTAGAAGCTGATCCTCAGGAGGATCTACGTCCAAATAATTTGTTAAAGTGGTCCCGGGAGCCAGGCATGGTGGCGCACGCCTTTAATCCCAGCACTCAGGAGGCAGAGGCAGGTGGATCTCTGTGAGTTTGAGGCCAGCCTGGTCTACAAAGTGAGCCCAGGGCAGCCAGAGCTGTTATACAGAGAAACCCTGTCTCGAAAAAAAAAAAAAAAAAAAGGAAGAATAAGACTATATGAATTTTCAGGAATAGACCAAACAGAAACTGTAGTGCTTTATAGTAAGAAAATCAATGAAGACTCGCAAAGAGCCTGTAGCAACTATTTGGAAGAAATTAACAAATATCTTAAAAGCAAGCAACCCCAGTTTATAAAAAGGACTAATTGGACTCTTCTCCATATAGTAAAACGAATGCAAATTCGTGAAGTACCTACATTCTATACTGATGCAAATAAGTTGGGAATGGCTGGTTATAAATCAGAAAAAATAAGCAAAGTAATTCAAAGCCCATATACTTCAGTTCAAAAATCAAAGTTGTATGCAATTCTTATGGTATATTAGATTTTCCTATTGCTGTGTGTGGTGGCACACACCTTTAATCCCAGCACTGGGGAGGCAGAGACAGGTGGATCTCCATGAGTTCAAGGCTAGCCTGGTCTACAAAGCGATTCCAGGACAGTCAAAGATACACAGAGAAACTGTCTCAAAAAACCTAAATACAAACAGATTTTCCTGAACCTTAATATAATTACTGACTCACAATATGCAGAGTTGTTCTGCATGTAGAAACTACTGAATTTATTCCTGATTATTCAGAATTAACCTTGTTATTTATGCAACTGCAACAGGCAATCAGAAATAGAAACTAGGGGGTTGGAGAGATGGGTCAGTGGTTAAGAACACTGGCTCTGCTTCCAAAGGACTCAAGTTCAAATCCCAGCACCCACATGACAGTTCACAGCTGTCTGTAATGACTGGGGATGGTGGTGCACGCCTTTAATCCCAGCACTTGGGAGGCAAAGGCAGATGGACACAGAGAAACCCTGTGGGGGCTGGAAAAATGGCTCAGAGTTTAAGAGCATGGGTTGTTCTTCCAGAGGTCCTGAATTCAATTCCCAGAACCACATGGTGGCTCAACTATCTATAATGAGATCTGGTGCCCTCTTCTGGCCAGCAGGCATACATGCAGACACAACACTGTATACATAATAAATAAATAAATAAATAAAAGCCAGCAGAGGCTGAGAGAGATTGAGTAGGATTGTAGTAGGGTCCAGCTGGCAGAATAGGGTCAGAGAAGACAGTTGGTGCAGGAAGAAAGAAAATTGAGTAGGGCTAGTGAAGAGAGAAAAGAGATTGAGCAGAGTGAAAATAGGAGACAGTTGAAAATGAATTGGGCCAGCAGAGTGTGAGAAGAGAAGACAGCTGAGTCAGGAGACACTGAGTTGATCAGATAGGCTAGAAGTTATAGTTTGGAACTGCTAATACTGGGAAAACTGGGAGAACGGACTGTCTAAGCAGACTGTTGGGGAACTAAGGGAGGAACAGGAGAAATATTTGAAGGGGCTGGGCTGGAAACAGAGGGCTGGCAGGGAGTTAAAATTGGCTACTGTTTGTAGGGAAAGAAAACATTAAAAGAAACATTTAAAAAGAACAAAACGGGCTGGAGACATGGCTCAGCGGTTAAGAGCACTGTCTGCTCTTTCAGAGGTCTAGAGTTCAATTCCCAGTAACCACATGGTGGCTCACAACCATCCACCACATGATCTGATCCCCTCTTCTGGCTGCAGATGTTCATGCAGATAAAGCACCCATACATAAAATAAATCTTTAAAAAACAAAACAAAACAAAAAACAATCTGGGCCCCTTGAGATGGCTCAGCAAGTAAAAGCATTGCCACTAAGTTGTGCCCTTGGAACTCATCACAGTAGAAGAGAACTGGGTCCTGAAAAGTTCTCTGACCTGCATGCATGTAGATACATACTCCTACACACAATAATGATAACTGATCTGAGTGCGGTCCCCACACAGTTCTAGGAAGAACAGTTGGATTTGCATGTTAGAATCATGGTTGACACTGGTATGAAGGCAACATGGGGGAGAGCAGGTGTGTGTGTGTGAGTGTGTGTATACACAAACATGTGAACTTGCTTAGATCTGACCAATGGATTTACTATGCTTGGGCTAACCCTTACCTAGGAAGGAAGGGCATCATCTGTACGTGAATCTGTCAAAGTGAAGTGTCAAATGAGGTAACAGAGGCCTCAGTCAATGCAGTAACAATCATCAAAAGGGTTGGAGTGGGAGGTGTGTTTTGGTTGCGTCTTCTCTTTCTTAGGATGCCAGACACCTGGTGCTGTATCTCCTGCCCTGAACTTCTTTACTGTTCAACAGCAAAGTAACCAGTTTTGGCTAGTGCTTTCTCTCATTTTATTTGTTTGTTTGTTTATTTATTTATTGTTTTTTTAGACAGGATTTCTCTGTGTAACAGTACTAGCTATCTTGGAACTCACACTGTAGACCAGGCTGGCCTTGAACTCACAGATATCCACCTGCCTCTGCCTCCCAAGTGCTGGGATTAAAGGCATGTGCCACCACACCTGGCTTCATTTTATTTTTGTGTGTCTGCCTATGGGTTTGTGCACATTACTGCAGGTGCCTGTGGAGTACAGAAGGGTGTAGGATCCTCCAGGAGCTGGAGTTACAGGCAGTAGTGAGCTGCTTGATGTGAAAACAGAACTCAGATCCTCTACAAGAGCAGTACATGCTCTTAACTGCTGAGCCATCTCTCTCCAGCTTCCCCCCCTCAACATCCCACAAAAAAGGACTTACTTTATTCCCAGTGCCATCTCTCAAAGATACCCGGTGGTCAGATATTTCTTGGGCCATAGTTTTTGAGTCCCAACCTCAAGCTGCCTGCCTCTCTGTAACGAACTGTTATGAAGACTGATAACCCAATTATGAATCAACTTTCAGAAAATGTCCAAATGAGATGTTTACCAAGTTCCTACTCTGCCTCACACTATGCTATGTGCTATTGTAAAAGTTACCAGTGCCCGATGGGTATGCTCACCATGTGGCAGGAGCCAGTTAGTTTAATCAGTGGGTGAGAAAAGGAAATTTATTCCAGTAAGCCAGCTGATGAGAAACTGGCTGACAGGCATTATCATTCCTAAAAATGAGCCATCTTGCTAGGAAGCTAATTTAATTGTAGCTTGTATAAAGGGGATCAAAGACTAGTGGGAACTGTTTTAGGGGTGCACACTGATTCCTAATCACTACTATATCAGTTCTGCACAGCTCAGGAACAAAGGAACAAAGTTCTTACAAAAAAATGGTATTTTTTTCATCTACTAGTTTGCCTATGATACAATTCCTAAGATATTATGCACTGGGCAGGCTACAACAGGTGTTAGGTGCCCCAACACAGTAATGAAAGAAAACACACCTTACCTGATCATTGTTGGGGGGAAAAGGTGAAGCTAAACAGCAAACTAGATACGTGTGTTGCTCTACTTCATCTACCAAAAAGAAGCTTAACTTGAATGTCATTACATGGCTTATATAATTGTATGACCTAACATACATACATACATACATATATATGTATATATATATATACACACACACACGTTTTAACCTTTACTGAATGAATATCAGCGAACTGATACACTGTACTAAGAGATGGGATTCTTCAGCCACTGCCAAGATAGCTCTTTACTGTGTTCTTGCTCAGTTAAGGCTTCTGCGCCCCTACCCTGAGATGTAGTTCAGTGGTACTACATCTAGCAATAATGAAGCCTCAGGTACAATCCCTAGCAGTGTATGAAACTGGTGTGCTAACATCCTAACCTCAATATTAAGGAGGTGGAAGTTGGATGAGGATAGCTCAAGGTCATTCTGGCCACTGTGGATTTGAGTCCTGCTGGGGCTATACGTGATTCCCCACCGCCCCCCCTTTGGTTTTTTCGACACAGAACCCTGGTTGTCCTGGACTCACTTTGTTGACCAGACTGGCTTCAAACTCATAAAGATCTGCATGCCTCTGCCTCTCGAGTGCTGGGATTAAAGACAAGCGCAACCACGCCTGGCCTTTTTTTTTTTTTTTTTTTTTTTTTAAAGAATTACGTTTATGCCAGGTGTGGTGATGCACGCCTTTAATCCCAGGTGTCGGGAGGCAGAGGCAGGTGGATTTCTGTGAATTCAAAGCTAGCCTGGTCTAGAGTGAGTCCAGGCCTGGCAGAAATACACAAAGAAAACTCAGTCTCGAAAACAAAGAAACAAAAACCCAACCAATCAACAAAAATCGGATTCAGGCCGGGCGTAGTGGTGCACTTCTTTAAATCCCAGCACTCGAAAAGCAGAGGCAGGTATGAATCTCTTGTGAGTTCGAGGCCGGTACGGTCTACATAACGACTTCCAAATCAGACAGGGTTACATAATAAGTCTGTCTCAGAAAAAAAAAAAATCAGATTGGGCTAATTTCTAGCAGGTAAGTACCAACAGCCCTACGAGGCACCAACTAAACCAAAACTTTTGCCACGTCAGTCTCCACCTCTAACACTGAGACTCTGCCCGCCCCCACTGACCCGGAACTTAAAAGCGGCGGACTAGGCGGTCTCCGGCACTACTTCCGGTACCGCAATGGCGGCACAGGGAGCAACAGCCGCAGTTGTGGCAACGACTTCGGGAATTGTGGGGGAGGGAGAGTCCGGGCCCAGGGAAAATGCAGCAGTTGAGGGCCCTGCCCGGTCCCCGGGCCGCGTCTCTCCGCCAACTCCGGCGCGTGGCGAACCAGAAGTCACCGTGGAGATCGGAGAAACCTACCTCTGCCGGCGGCCCGATAGCACCTGGCGTGAGGGCGGGGTCCAGGGCCTGGAGGCGGGGCTTGGGGATGGGGCAAGGCCTAGGAATAGGCGCTCCATAGGGCGGAGTTTCTGGGCTGGGAGTCTTGGGGCGAGGGTGGTGACTCAGGTAAGAACGAAGAATTTCGGGAGCTGAGAAACCCAGTCTGTAGTGGGAGACTGTAGTCAGGGATTATGCTTGTTGTCTCTTGTAAAGCCACCAGTAAGGTGATCGATCATATGACCACTCATTCTTGCCCAATTTCAAACTTCATTTTTCTTGCTGTCTCTGTTCCTTCACTGGTGGGGTTTTTGTTGTTTTTTTTTTTTTTTTTTTTTTTGGTTTTTCGAGACAGGGTTTCTCTGAATATCTCTGGCTGTCCTGGACTCGCTTTGTAGACCAGGCTGGCCTCGAACTCACAAAGATCCGCCTGCCTCTGCCTCCCAAGTGCTGGGATTAAAGGCGTGCGCCACCACCGCCCGGCTTTTTTTATTTT
>CAJQZJ010004755.1:11718281-11764337 GCA_907164525.1 Lophiomys imhausi | reverse complement strand
AAAAAAAAAAAAAAAAAAATATTTTTTAAAGACAGGAAACCGAGGCAGGCAGATCTCTTAGTTCAAAGCCAGCCTGGTCTACAGGGTGAGTTCCAGGACAGCCAGGGCTACACAGAAAAAGAACCCTGACCTGAAAACACAAAATGGGGCTGGAGAGATGGCTCAGTGGTTAAGATCACTGGCTGCTCTCCCAAAGGACCTGAGTTCAAATCCAAGCACCCACATGGCAGGTCACAGCTGTCTGTAATTGCCAGGGGTAGTGGTGCACACCTTCAGTCCCAGCACTTGGGAGGCAGAAGCAGGTGAATCTCTGTGAGTTCAAGGCCAGCCTGGTCTACAGAGTGAGTACAGGACAGCCAGGGTTACACAGAGAAACCCTTTCTAGAAAAAACAAAAAAAAAAGGGGGAGGGAAATAAGAAAAAAGAGACAGCTTTCCCTCTGCTGGCAGGGTAACTGGCCAGCTTACTACCTCTCTTCAGACCTCAGTTTGCTTTTCTACAGAATGGGGACCAAATTATCCAAGTTCCTGGTGTCAGGCTCCTCATTGCAAAAGAGGCAACAAATAGCTCCTGAGCAATGACGTCATCAGCTAAGAGGAAGTGCTGTACTACAGCTGTCAGGAAGGTGGCGCTTTGTGCTAGCTCAGCAGGATGGCTCCCAAAGCGGGACCTGAGGGGAATGGGTGAATATATAAGGGTTAGGAAAAGGTGTGATGGCCAGTGCTAAAATCAGGTAGCTGTGATGCTTGAGCAAGTTATTAGCCTCTTTGTGCCCGAGTTAGGAAATGGATCCTGTCCTACCAAGGAGGAAACAAGGATTAAAGGTATTGAACATAGGGCCTGCAGACAGCAAATCTAAGAGGCAGAGCCACACTAGTGAGTGAAAGCCACTTGGCAAAGAACATGAAGGTCTAAAGTGTGTTCCCTCACTCGCCTTCCCAGGGCCAGTGTCAGTGGCGGCAGCCCCCTGGGAAGGAGATCTATCGCAAGAGTAACATTTCCGTGTATGAAGTGGACGGCAAAGACCATAAGGTGAGCTGGTAGTCCAGGGTTTGTGGGAAACTGGCCATCTTCTGGGTAGTTCTTATGGCCTCTGCCAGGCAGAGGCCAGCCCTCAGTGGGTCTTTGTGTCCACTCTTGGCCAAGTGAGGTCTCAGCTTCTTGGTGCCTGGCCTATGTTGGTACACAGTGAACACAGCTGTGTGGTATACCACCCCAGGCCGGGTCTCTGTTTCTGGGAACTCCTCTTCTGACTAGGATGGTTCTGTTTGGGTAGTTCTGGAGCCCAGAATGGAGACAGACTGTCTTGCCTGAGGCTGCTCTTAAACGACTTCCTCTTTCTGTGTGACCCAAAGATATTTGCCTAGAAGGGGAAGTGCTTTTGTAGAGATTCCTACTCACCTCTGAGACTTCACAGTGAGTTCCTGCTTCTCAGAGGAATGACTCCACTGGGAACAGGATAGGCTTTGGGGGCCTGCTTTGCCTCTGTCTGCTGGATCTGGAAGGCTTTAGCAAGTATTTGAGTCTCCCCTGAAGGGCCTTGTAATACAAGATGAAGAGGACAGGCTTTTTAGCACCATGTCACTTCCTCAGACAAGTTACCTAACCTTGTTTTGTACCTGTTTCCGCATCCATAAGACAAGAGTCATAATTATTTACATCATCTGTTTGGTGGAGCAAATGAGACCACACATGTCAGGTATGGAGCACATGCCTAGCGTCTAGTAGGCTGTTGGTAAACAAGGGCTTCGTTGTCATTGGTGACCTGTGTGCTAGGGGATTACCTACCCAGCCTGGTTCTTGGCAGCTTCTCTGGGTTCCTTTAGTGTGAACTGGTAGAATGACAGAAGGGGCCCCCACTGGAAATGGGGGATGTTTACCAGCTCCACCTTCTGCCAGTTTCAAAACTTTAGCGCCACACTTCCCCACTCAGGCTCCTGAGACACATTAGACTAGCAGTGCTGGGCTCACACAGTCTTAGATTGGATAAGAGCACAGATGTGATGAGGTATCAAAAACCAGATATCCAGGGCAGGGTGGCTCACCTTTAGTCCTAGCACCAGGAGGCTGAGGCAGGAGGATTGCCACAAATTTGAGGCCAGCCTGGGCTATAGGTTGCCTGTGCCCTGTCTCGAAAATGAAATGAGCCAGGCCTGGTGGCGCACGCCTTTAATCCCAGCACTCAGGAGGCAGAGGCAGGCAGATTTCTGAGAGCTCAAGGTTAGTCTGGTCTACAGATCAAGTTCTAGGCTACAGTAAGACCCTTTCTGAAAAATAAAATGTGAAAAGAAGAAAAATCCCAGAAACCCTTTCAATCTTTACTAGGGAGCCAACTGCAAAGTGCTGCTGTCTCTCCTAAAGCTGGCCCTGGCAGGCCTGTGTCTGCATCCGTTAGACTGAGGCCCTGCAAGTGTCCAGTTGGGCAGCGCAGGCATTTTGGTCCAGCAGCAGTCCTCTCCAGTTGGCAGTTACCAGCTTCTGCTTAGCAGTTTTGTATTGAGTGCTTCGGGCTTACCTGTGAACGGGACAGAGTCTGGGCCCAAGCTGAGTTTCTGCCTTAGTATTCACCAGCTGCAGAACCTAAGCCATTTTTCTTTCTGGGCTTCAGTTTCCTGCTCTGAAACACAACTTAGTGTCTGTAAAGACTGAAGCTGATTATGCATGTAAAACGTTTAATCCCAGCACTCAGGAGGCAGAGGCAGGCAGGTCTCTGTGAGTTAGAGGCCAGCCTGGTCTACAAAGCAAATCCAGGACAGCCAGGGCTTTGTTATACAGAGAAACCCTGTCTCAAAAACAACAGCAAAAAAATTATTTAAAAAAAAAACCAAAGCTGTGACTGTTCATGCGAATGGACTTCACATT
This sequence comes from Lophiomys imhausi, assembly GCA_907164525.1. NCBI lineage: Eukaryota > Metazoa > Chordata > Mammalia > Rodentia > Muridae > Lophiomys > Lophiomys imhausi. The sequence goes on along the minus strand of CAJQZJ010004755.1, from coordinate 11,761,475 downwards.
GAGCTGCCTGAGTTATATGTTCTGGGGAGGTGCCTACTTCCCAGGCCTGACTCTGGCTCCTCTGTGCAGCATGACACTTAGAGAGCTGCAGAGTGGCTGCTGACCCCCAGGCTAAGTGGAGGTTCTGTGCTTGTCTGCTTAGCCTGTTTCTCCCTCTTACCCCTAGATCTATTGTCAGAACCTGTGTCTGCTGGCCAAGCTTTTCCTGGACCACAAGACATTGTATTTTGATGTGGAGCCCTTTGTCTTTTACATTTTGACTGAAGTAGATAGGCAAGGGGCCCACATCGTCGGCTACTTTTCTAAGGTACTAGGTTGGGAAGCCTGGGAGGAGGTTGTTATAAATAAGGATGTGACTAGCACCCCCAAAGGACCTGAATATTCTATACTCCACAGGAGAAAGAGTCCCCAGATGGAAACAATGTAGCCTGCATCCTGACACTGCCCCCCCTACCAGCGGCGTGGCTATGGGAAGTTCCTCATTGCCTTCAGTGAGTAGCTGCAGCAGCCTAGGAAGTGGGTCCTGAAGTTGGGATGCCAAGGTGGGGGGGCTGGGAAAGGCTGGGTCCTTAAGATTCTCTCCGTCACTGCCAGGTTATGAGCTCTCCAAGCTCGAGAGTACTGTAGGCTCCCCAGAGAAGCCACTGAGTGACCTGGGCAAACTCAGCTACAGGAGCTACTGGTCATGGGTCTTGCTGGAGATCCTGCGAGACTTCCGGGGCACACTGTCTATCAAAGATCTTAGGTGAGAGCCTTGGTTTCCAGCCAGGTCCAGGATACACTGTCCCATTAGGGACCTTGTGAAAGATCACCTTGGAACCCTACAGGAATGGTCTCTCCTACGATTGGTCATGGATCTTATCTCTTACCCTTTTGCTTCTCCATGTGCTCTAATCCTTCTCTACAGTCAGATGACCAGCATCACCCAGAATGACATCATCAGCACCCTGCAGTCCCTGAACATGGTCAAGTACTGGAAGGGCCAGCATGTGATCTGTGTCACACCTAAGCTGGTAGAGGAACACCTCAAAAGTGCCCAGTATAAGAAACCACCTATTACAGGTTTGTGATATTGTGTGCATTGTGTGTGTGTATGCTCGAAGCCTGTGTATTTGGGCAGGGTGGGATAAGAGCCAAGGCCACCTCTTCTTTTTTTTTTAATGGCTGTTATGAGATCCCAAACCAGTTGGACCAGCTTCTAGGACTGCAGTCTAGAGCAGGTTACTCATTCCTGGGATTCCCTCCCCCTTCTCAGGACTGAGGTTGCCCTTTTGTTCTCACTCTGAGGTGAAACCTGGCCGAGCAGCTAGCTGTAAGCAGACTTGACCCAGAGGCTCTGCTTGCCTCTCATGACTCTTTTTTCCCACAGTGGACTCGGTCTGCCTCAAGTGGGCACCCCCAAAGCACAAACAAGTCAAGCTTTCCAAGAAGTGAGTGGCCTCTGCCCTGCTTTGGACCTGTGTTTCCTGGCCTCTAACCTGTAAATATGTGTACAAACCTGTTTTGTGTCATTTATTAATAAAGTAAATTCTGCTGCTGCACTGGACTTTGGAGGTTCAAAGATGTCAAAAGGTGATAATCTTCATTTCATCTCACACACAGCCAGTTGTGCTAAAAAACCTTTACTCCTTGCTCCTTTTACCCTCACCCTGATCCAGGCCCCAGCCAGCTCCGGTGGGGGCTCAGTCCTCCGGAGTCCAGGACTTGGGCTCCAAGCAGGCTTGGCAGCCAGTGGAGTTAGGCTCAGGTCTTTCATGTCTGAAAGACAGGCAACACCCAGGCGGCAGGAAGAGGACGAAGTGATAGGCTCATCAGGCAGGGTGGGTAGGGCCATGAAGCCAGCCTTCTGCAGCAGTCAGCTAGGCAGCTGCCCTGTGTGCATGGTACAGACTGACATCAGGGCTCATTTTCCTAGCTGAGGCTTATGGGAGCTCCATAGGAGCCTAACCAATAAGCTGCAGATAACAGAGAAAGGTGGCTAGAATTTCTGTCCCTTTGCACAGGCTATAAACTTCTTGGCCCTAGATTATAATACCAAATGCAGAAGAATGGGCTCAAAGATCAAGTCAGTGCCCTTCCAAACAGGCACATGTCCTTGGGTGTGCTGTTGGTCCTGGAAGCATGGTCAGCTTTGAGGGCTAAGTAGCTTAATGTTCAAGCCAAAGGCAGAAGAGGCACAGGGTCAGGCCCAGTGGCAGGAAAAGTATGGGCCTTAACAATCCTTGGGCTGGGGCTGAGTTGAAGGCTGTATGATGGTTGCAGAGGTGACCATCTGGCTGGGACTCCTGAGTTTGGGGAACTACACGAGGCTGAAGTTCTGCCACATTGTCGTGGATCCAGGAAGCATAGGTAGAAGTCAGAGTATACACTCCAGGCCTGTTGGGGGCTCCACAGGCATCACCCCAGCTCACAATGCCTGCCAAATACCACAGGCCCTCCACAGGACAAGAGAGTGGGCCTCCAGAGTCACCCTAAAGAAAAAAAAAACTGTCAGGACAGACCTCTGGCTAGCAGCCATACATGGTAGGTCTACTCAGCCCTTCGCCTCTCAGGATATAGTTGTCTTTAGTTACCTGGCAAGCATCCTTGCCTCCCTTCACATAGCCAGCGCACAGCATGTCCTGCTGGATAGTGTGGGGTTCTTCAGGCACGGCATTGATGTTGTACAGGCAGCCACAAGTTTCACGGCTGATCAGTGGTACCTCAAGCTGCTGCAGAGGCCTGGGAGTCTGGAGGCTCACTATGGGGACAAAATGTCCTTAATTCAGGGTCTCCAGCCTCAATTGTCCTCCCTTCACTGACTCTGGCACCCAGAGCCCCACCTCACCTGAAGGAGCCACATGACCCCATCCTGTGACAGTACAGTGGAGGCCATTGGGAAAGGAGGCATTGGCTGCAGGGAGGCAGACGGGTCTGATGTAGCGAGAGAAAGTGACCGGGCTGCTGAGGCGAATGAGTGCAATGTCACCCTGGGAGCCCTCTTCACGGTAGCTCGGGTGGGAGATGATCTGAGCCACTGGGCGGACCACAGTGTCATTGTTGTAGGAGTCTAGCTGGTGGGCCCCCAGCTTTACCTCGTACTGTTCCCTGGTGTGTTCTCTGCAGGCGAAGAGGCGAAGATAGGACCTGAGGAACCCTGACTCCTGTTCTTTATGTTGTCCTAGCTCACATTCTGATCCCAGAAAGCACTTGAGGGCCTAGCTTTACCCCATTACCCTGACTCTCACTGTAACCTCTGCCTGATTCCTTTTTTTTTTTGGAGACAAGATCTCACTATGTATCTCCAGCTGACCTCTACACCAGGCTGGTCTTGAACTCACAGAGATTCACCTGCCTCTTCCTGTTGAGTATTGTGATTAAAAGCATGGCCACTATGTGCAGCCTAAGAATAGTGATACTCTCAAGGCCACACCAGGAACTAGTGCAACCTATGATCTAGACTAACCCACGGCCCTCCTTCCTTCCTTCCTTCCTCCCTCCCTCCCTCCCTCCCTCCCTCCCTCCCTCCCTTCCTTCCTTTCCTTCCTTCCTTCCTTCCTTCCTTTTGAGACAGAGTCTCAAACTGGCCTTGAATTTACTGTGCAGTAACTATGGATGACCTTGAGTTTCTGATGCCTCCACCTCCCAAATGTCCCCCACACCCTGTTTCCAACCCACTTTTGACCCTCCCTCTGCCCCAAGTTGGTACCTGGGGAAGCAGTGAGCAGCTGACACCACCCATTGATTTGACACGAGAGACCCGCCACACACATGGACGCCATCGTAGGTTATACTGGCCTGCCAGGGCCATTGACCCGGCTTTGCACTGCTACCACCTGTGATGCGTGGCTGGATGACTGCACCACAGGGGGCTGCCCAGGGAAGAAGGGAAGGTGAGCTCAGGCCCTTCTGTGGCCCCCACAGTGGTCCTTAGCCCTGCCACCCTGACATGCTGAGACTTGGTTCAGAGCCTGAAAAGTACATTCATACTCCGCTACCTTCCACATGGCTCAGTAGCTGTGAGATGTTCACTGCCCCGTGCTGTCCTATTCGAGCGTCATGGCAACCCCTTTCTCTTAAACCTTCTTGCTTTCTGTCCAGTCTACCTCTTACAAATCTATCTTTATGAACCACAAATCTGGCCAAATCACAGTCTTGCTGAGCTCTTTCTTCTATGGCTCCATACTGACCTTAAGAGACATTCCAGGAGCTGGAGGGATAGCTCAGCAGTTAAGAGCAGTTGTTGCTCTTCTAGAGGCCTGGGTTTGGTTCCCAGCAACCACAGGGCAGCTCACAACTGTCCTTAACTATAGTTGCAGGGGATCTGACACCTTCTACCTCCAAAGGCACCAAGTACTCATGTGATAGATGTACAGACATTCATACAGGCAAAATACTCAATTTTTTTTTTTTTGGGTTTTTCGAAACAGGGTTTCTCTGTATAACAGCTCTGGCTGTCCTAGACTCACTTTGTAGACTAGGCTGGCCTCGAACTCACAGAGATCCGCCTGCCTCTGCCTCCCAAGTGCTGGGATTAAAGGCGTGCGCCACCACCGCCTGGCTAAAAATACTCAATTTTAAAGAATTGGGGTGGGGGGTGCTGGAGAGATGGCTCAGCCGTTAAGAGCACTGTTTGCTCTTCCAGGGTCCCGGAGTTCAATTCCCAGCAATCACATGGTGGCTCACAACCATCTATACTGGAATCTGATGACCTCTTCTGGCCATGAAGGGGTACATGCAGATAGTGTTCTCATCTATGTAAAATAAATAAACAAATCTTTTTTTTTAATGATTAAAAAAAAAGATACATTCCAGAGGCACATGGCACTGTTTTCTGACTTTTGATGGACACTTCCTGACACATTCACTACTCACCTCTGGACCTTTGTTAATTAATTCCAGTCACTCTACTCTGAATGCCTTTCCCCACCTTTCTCTGCTAGGTTGGAGAGCCTTCAGAAGCGTAGCCCCTTCACGGCCTGTTGTGATAGCTGACTGCGTCATGGGTATTGTCTTCCTCTTGCAGGGACCGACCTCTCTCCACAGACACTGTCCAGGTTGACAACTGCTCTCATGTCTATGACTGTTTGAACTGCACCAACCTGGAACACCCTCTTCCCACCCTATCCCCACATTTGCTGGGTACACAGAGCTATGGATGTAAACAGAACTGTGTTCTCTGGGATGTGGACCTGCTTCCGCTAAACTAGCAGTTGGCAGAGAAAACAGCCAGCCAGACTCTCCCTCCATTCCCTCATAATCATGACAATGGCTACTACTTAAGAGTGCAGCATGTCTAGGCCCCAAGGGGATTTCACTTCCCAGTCTCCTGGAATCCTCATTACAGCCCCAGAAGAACTGAACTGACAGCTTTTCAAGACAAAGAAATTTGAGTTTGGAAAGAGAAGGGTCACTAAGTAGTTAAACTCAGACTGAACACCAGTCTGCCTCAGAGCTGGTAGGTGCAGTTTCCCTCAGAACCACCTCACACACCCACATTGAGAGTCAGACTTCGATTAGGACAACTCACTGCTTCTCTTCACCTCAGTTTCCTCATAAAACAGGAGCCATGATTCCATACTCCCAGAGCTGTTTGGACACTTAGTGTGGCTAGCTGAGCAAGTTCAACAGGGAGACAAGGACTCCTAAAACCCATACGGGGACTTAGGACTGCTGTGCCCTCGCTTCCCCATCTCCCAGTTCCCAAGAAAGCCTCACCTTCAGCCGGATCAGCTCCTGGAGGGAAAGAAAGAGGGAGAAAATAAACAGGGAGGCCTGCATTCCCAGAGCCCTTAACACCAGCCACTTTCCCAGAGGGTGGTTCCTTGTTTAGGGGCTGACAGAAGGTGGCTAAATGCTAACCCAGAGACTCATGAATTCAAGATGAGGGCTGCGCTCTACGCGGGCTTCTGCCTGCTCTCGCAGCCGGTGCCCTCTTCAACCCTGCCTCCCCACTGATCCATACTCACCCACTCTTGAGTGAAGCAATCCGGTAAGGAGCAGAATGACCACAGCTTCCAGCTGCCCAGGTCCCAGGCCCACCCTTAGGGCCATGGCCCAGGATGAGGGCCCCCCAGGGGAGACTCTAGGTAGAAAGGCAAGGAATCGAAGGCTGGTTTTGAAGGCAGGATCTAGGTGTGGGCTCAGAAGTGAGGTATCCCAGGAGCAAGGTAGGGAAGGTGAAGCAAGTATGAGCGCAGGCTTCTCGGCAGGAAATGGCCACGGGGGATGGAAGGCGGGACACACCTTTAGTCTCTGCGGTGACCAGTGTGGACCTGCTCTGCCCTACAACCTGGTCATCACAGAGTCCTCTCCAGGTACCTCAGCGGGAGCCAACTACCTGTGAGCTCCTCCCTCAGCCACGCCCTCCTGGCTGAATGCAGTGGGCTTTTTTTTTCCCCCTGCTTCTGACCTCTGTAGTCCTTTCAGACTCCTTAGGCAGTGGGAGTGGTTTTGGTAAGGGAAAACTGATCCTGACCAGAGAGCAGTCCAAGGCAGGACTGGAAACCCTGAGGGCCAACCAACCGTCCCAGGTCTGCCTGGTCACTCAGTTATTACTCCTCAAACGCCCCTCCCCGCTCCTATCTCCCCTATCCAGCCTGGCCCAGACTTTATTATTGTAGGGCCACAGCCACTGCTCACTCTTTCCCTCCTTCCTTAGGCCAGGTATCTAAGACTAGGACATGGGGGATGCCCCAGGCCAAGACCATTCCTGGCAAACCCTCTCTATAAAGCTCGAAGCTCTCCTGCAGGTGTTGAGCATGTTGACAATCATCCAACAAGAATTTGCTAAGTGCCTACTATGCCCCCAAGCACAAGTGGCAGACTGTACCATCCATGACCTCCTTGAGGTTATGATGAAGTAGGGATGTCAGACTCGAATTAAATAATAAAAGGCAATTATTGAATAATTTCAAACTAGGAGGTGTGATAGACAAGATGAATGGGGACTCTCTCAATTGTACAGTAGCAGGAGAGGTCCCAGAGAAAGAATGCTGAGAACCAAATCCCAAGAGATATGGAAAAATGCTAACAAAACAAAGCTGACAAAGCTGGGCCAGGTGTGTCGGCATATGCCTTTTTTTTGGGGGGGGGGTGTTGAGACAGGGTTTCTCTGTATCTCTGGCTGTCCTGGACTCACTTTGTAGGCCAGGCTGGCCTTGAACTCATAGCATCTGCCTGCCTCCGCCTCTCAAGTGCTGGGATTAAAGGTGTGCACCACCATGCCCGGCCTGGTACATGCTTTTAAATGCAGCTCTCCTTCCACTCACCAAGTCAGAGGCAGGTGGATCTCTGTGAGTTTGAGGCCACCCTCGTCTACATAGCAAGTTTCAGCATAGCCAGAGCTACATAAACCCATCTCTTAAAAACAAAAAAAACAAAGCTGGGGTGTGGTAAAGTTGGAGAACATCTGTAGTACAGGGTGCCAGGGTAGAAGTTCAGAGAAAAGGCTGGGGAGATGGCTCAGTGGGTAAAGCACTCCCTGTACAAGGGTGAGAACCGGGGCTCTAATCCCTAGCACTTAGCTATGTAAAAGCTGGGTGTAGTGGTTCATGTTTGTAACCCCAATACAGTACTGGGTGAGAGAAAGCAGATCCTGGGGCTTTGCTGGCCAGCCAGTCTCAATGAAATAGCAAGCTCCGGGTTCAGTGAGACCCTGTCTCAAAAACAAGTTGGAGAGCAGTAGCCCCAGATCTTGTTTGTACGGGTGCATACATGTGTATGTACACAAGCACAGAGTTCAGGGAAAGACAGCATGTGGGACTGATGTCAGTGTGGCACCTGGGATGTGGGCTAGGCTTAAGTTTGAGGAAAAATAGACTCTTACTTCGTCTACCCTCTTCTAGAAGCCTGGGCATGTGGACTCCAGCCCAGCCTGGTGTCAGAGAATTCCTGCAGCCAGTGACTGGGAGCCATTGACTTAGGGGGAGGGGCAGGACTCTGGGAGTCACAATGTGTTTAGGAAAAGGATGAGGGAGGCTCAATGTGAGGGTCACTGGCTTGGTATAGGGAGCAGGTGGATGTGTGTACTTCCTTCGAGGACCTGAAGACTATTTACTGTGGTATCTAGAAATGAAGGAAAAGCCTTTTCAGCTGCCAGTGCTACCTTCCAGCCTACCTCTAGGTCTCCAATCCTGTTCTCTGCCAGTTTAAGAGGCTGTGACCCCTCAACTCCAGAAGCTTATCCATTAAGACTGCCTCCTTTCCTCAGGTATGCATTTGTTGTCTTTATGTACACAAACCTCATTTCTTCTCTGACCGTTCCTGGATCCCTAGTCAGGAGTATTTACATGTGTCTCCCCCTCAACAGGGAGCACCTGGTCAGGAGTATTTACATGTGTCTCCCCCTCAACAGGGAGCACCTGGTCAGGAGTATTTACATGCCTCTCTTCCTCAACAGGGAGCACCTGGTCAGGAGTATTTACATGTGTCTCCCCCTCAACAGGGAGCACCTGGTGAACTTCTTTCTTCAGGCTGCGGTTGTTAGCTTTGACAGTTAGCAGGTGAGATGGATTGAATTAACAGCTGAGTAGTGGGTGCAGAAGTGGGATTTGCATGCAAGTGACCCAGATCCCGGGGGCACTGGTTAGGAGGTACAAGTGGGAGTCTCTTGAAGGGTAAAGAGGTGTGTGTGTGTGTGTGTGTGTGTGTGTGTGTGTGTGTGTGTGCACTCGAGACTCTAGGAATGTACATCATACATTAGGGTGTATATTTGGGGCTAGCTTTCACATCTCAAGGCTTCCTAGTCTAGTATATACAGAACCAGGGCTAAGGTATGCTGCAGGTGCTGGGGACACTAATTCCAATGAGGAGGTGACACACAACCAGCTGTTCACCTAACCTCCCCCGCCCAGAGGCAGGAATGAGGGAACAGCTGCCACGTTATAGGGGACACATTTCCTGGGATCCCAAGGCCTGACTCACCAAGAGGGAAGAGCCCTATCCTTGGGGCTTCCCACTTAGCTCTGAAGTGTTCAGCCCCTCAGCAGCCTAAGAGATGCCACAAATCCACGTGTCTGTGTTTACATCTTTATTGTCTGTTCCTCCCCCACCCCCAAGGATTCTTAGGTTCAAAGTAGCCAGCATTGAGGTTCAATTATCTGAAAGCTGATGCAGTATACGCAGAAGAGGCCCTCTCCAGGCCTAGGAGTTGGCTGGTTGGGCCACATTCCAGCCCTGATGGGTGGTGTGAAGAGGAGCTAGGCTCTTAACCCAGGATCACTGGAGCCATTAGGAGCAGAAGCAGGGCAACAGGCTTAGGGGAGCTGGCAGCTCCAGCCAAGTCTTGGGGGCAGAGATCACTGCCTTCTGGAGGCCAGTAGGGGGAGCCACTAGTGTGAAGAAAACGGGCTTCTCCCACTATTTGCGATATCCAGGTTGCTTCAGGACCAATGGCTGCAAACAGCTCCTGGCTACCTCGAACAGCCATGCCCATGAGAACCCAGGGTCCTGCCTCAGTCTGGCACAAGAGGGGAGGTGCTGAGGTCACCTGCAGAGTTGGAGCCAAGGCCAAATGGGTCTGTTACCCTTCCATCTGGTTCTCTTAACTGCCCTAAGGTCCAGTCATAAGGCACTGAATATTTCACCTTTAGGTATCCTGGTTCCTGGTCTTTCTAAGGTCTAGCCCAGAAACACTACTTGTTCCTATCTGGAACCTAATACCAAGAAATCCCAATTCCAATAGGGTCTAGTTGCCCATGACTACCTTTCCCCTCCCTGGCCCAAGATGAGTAGGCCCCTTACCTCACACCTCTCCTCCTGCCCCTCTGTATAGAGGACACAGAAGGTCCCAGGAGTCAGAATGCCCTGGTAGAGGCAGTGACAGAGTCGTGGTGTCAAGATGGAGACAGCAGCGGTCACAGGAACTAGAGAGGAGAGAGAGCTGTGAAAGGGTCTGGTCTGAGGTCACTCCTCATTCCCATGACCCAAGGACTCTCACCTCGGTCCTGGGGGTCCTTCCAGCCCAGCACCCAGCAGCTGGCCCCTGGGGGAATACCCCCTGGGTGTAGGCAGATGGGGAGAGCAGATGGGGAGGGCTCCACCCGAGAGTTCAGCTCCAGTAGGGCCAGAGGGGGTCTAAGTCCTAAGTGCCGGGGCAGGCGGATGCTGATGACAGATCGAGATACCTGGTGGCCCTGTGGGAGGGAGCTGACCCCTGCCCGGCCCAGATATACTTCAATGTAAGGCACTGTTGTAGAGCCCAGCCTGTGGGAACAGGAACTAGCATCAGAACCAGCTCCCTGTCCTATTTCTTCATACCTGGTGAAGTCCTTCTCAGCAGAACAGGGCAGAACAGATCTCTAGGACTATCTACCAACTGCTCTGTGATTCCTCTCTCTCCTGACTCAAAAGATCTCACCCTGCCCAAAAGTCAACCAAACCAACACATCCCAACAGAAACACCCCATAGTACTTTCCCTGTGTTAGATGAGTCCCAAAGTGGCAATGTTTTACTACTGAAAGAGTTCTTGGCCTATCACCCAGTTCTTCTCACCTTGCCTCCTTGCTAGGAGAGACCCACCTGAGAATACAGTGAGTGGCTGCTAGGACCCAGCCTGGGGCCACCAGAATCCCAGTACAGACTCGATCAGCAGTCACATGCACCTCTGTCAGCCAGGGCCACAATACACCAGCTGGAGTAGCTTTTGGCCTTAGGCCACAGGCTAGAGTGAGGAGGTGGCCATCTCAGTGGGAGTCCCAAAACTGCCCCCAAGGCCTTGCCATGATCTAAGAACTCCCAGGAACTCCTAAAACCTCACCACCGTGCTCAGTGTGTGGGGGACAAGTCTGTTTCTCAGTCTCCTCCCCATCAGGGCCCCAGTCCCAGGTTAGCTGGTCCTCCAGGTAAGCTCCCTGAGTAACATGACTGATCCATGAACCATGAGTCTGCAGTGGGGAAAAGGCTCGGGGACGGAGACAGCCATTTGAGAGGGTTCTGTAGCCAGCCAGGAACCACGTCCCCTCTTCAAGACACAGAAGGCTCCAACTAGAATCTTTCTGCAGCAAAACAGTATTATTAATTAGTGTGAGTGAAGCCTGCAGGTGTACATAGCCTAAGCCCTTTCTGGGCTTTCCTGGGCTACTGATTCTCCTTTTGTGGATAATCAAACATCCCTCGAGCCAAGTTCCAGCACTGATTTGTCTAAAATTCCAGCACTCTCACTGGACAAATTCCAACACCTATTCGGCTCTCTCCCTTTCTTTTGGTTGTTGTTAGTTGTTTTTTTTTTTTTTTTTTTTTTGAGACAGGGTTTCTCTGTGTAGCCCTGGCTGTCCTGGAACTCACTCTGTAGACCAAGCTGGTCTCGAACTCAGAGATCCTCCTGCCTCTGCCTCCCGAGTGCTGGGATTAAAGGGGTGCACCACCTGCTGCCGCATGCTTTCAGCCCTCTCTTAAAATTGCCAAGCTCAGGTTGAGGAGATGGCTCAGTCGGTAAAGCACTTGCTTCACGCTCTGGGCTTAGATCCTAACACTCACATTTATTTTGTTTTGTTTCTTCGAGATAGGGTTTCTCTGTGTATCCCTGGGTGTCCTGGACTCGCTTTGTAGCCAAGGCTGGCCTCGAACTCAGAGATCTGCCTGCTTCTGCCTCCCTAAGTGCTGAGATTAAATGGGTGTGCGCCGCCACCACCACCCGGCCGACACTCTCATTTTAAAAACGAAGGAATAAGATAGGTGTGTGGCGCACGCCTAGGTGGATCTTTGAGTTCGAGGCCAGTCTGGTCTACAAAGTTCTAAGACAGCCATGGGTATACAGAGAAATCCCTCACAGAGTCATCAGGCAAAACACAATGCCCATTAAAAAATAAATTATATAAAAACAAACAAACGACTTTTTGCACCACAGGCATGAAGCCCGGGACGCCCTACCCTGTTCCGAGTTCCTCCCGCCTCCTAGTCGGAACCGGATTTTCCGTAGCGAGTTCCTGTCGCTCACCCAGCATAGGCCCGCCTCTTCCTCCTCCACGTAGGCGGGGCAAAGCAAGTGCGGCGGGTCTCCTGGCGGCGGCACGGACTCTCCCTGGCGGCCGTACAAACAGTGACACCACCAGGTGTTCAACAGCTGCGCCTCCAGCTGCGCGCTCGAGCCGGTTGCAGGTTCTAGGAGGAAGGGCGGGAGCCGTGGCTTCGGGCGCGGGTGTGGTTCCCGTGCCGCCCACCCCACCCAGTCCGCGGCCCCGCTCACCCCTGCCTCCCCAGCGAGCCAGGCGGCAGCGGCTCCCGGGCAGAAAATAGTGTTCGCGGTGGGGCAGGCACACGGCACTCGGGTTCGCTGTCAGGTTCATGCGCGTCCTCAGCTGCAGCAGCGCCAGGTCCGAGGCGGAGTCCCGGGAAGCGTTCTCGTGCGGCACGAGGCGCGCCACTCTCTCCTCCCCGGCACGCCAGGGCAGCAGCACCCGCCAGGTCTCGAGATCGCGGGGTGAGCTGCAGTGAGGCCCGGGGCTGCTGGATGGGGAGGCTGAGGACGCGTGCGCGTTCCGCACACAACGCTGCAAACCTAGCTTCCCAGACTTAGACTGCATCTCCGGGTTGGGATACTTCTTCCATCCAGCGCTGCCCCCCACTCTGTTATTCCGGCTCTCGAGTTCTGGATCGAACCGCCTACCCTCCCTGGCCAGACTACCCCGCTTTGTGCTGGGTTCTGTATTTCCCAGGACCACGCACTACAGACTGAGATACAACTCCCACCCTAGAGGAAGGGCTGAGCCAGTCTCAGGCTGATGCGGGAAGGGGCTAGAGTGCCTGATATGTGAATTCACACTCACTCCAGAAAGCAGCTGGCGGGTGCCAGGACCCAGCTGTCGGACACCAGAGCTCCATAGCAGGATCTGGAGCCTGGCACCATCACCTGGGCCTCCCAGGGCCAGGTCCCCGGCCTCGGAGCTTTCCCGCACTCTGAGAAATGAGAGGCCTGGGTCAGGGGGGTCTGGAGAAATCCTTAACCCTGCAGCCTCTACCCCAATTGGAATCTACCCAGGCCAGCTCAGCCACCTTCAGTGCATCTGCCTGCCCTTCACCTGGCTGGGCGAAGGTACAGTTTTCTTTTCTGGGCTCCCTGGGTCCTGTTGGGGGCTTCTGGAGCTGGCTGGGAAAGGCAGGCCCAGGCTCTGAACCCATTACGTGTTTCCGTATCCACAACTCATAGGGAGCCACTGCAGTGAAGACCCCAGGGCGGTTTCTCCTTCCACAGCCGAAGCCAAAGCTGGTGATTCCCGCCTGGAACCAGCGGCCGCCCTCCTCACAGACCAGCGGTCCTCCAGAGTCACCCTAATGACAGATGACTCGCGTCAGAGATTAGTTGAAGAATCCACGCCCCATTTTGGCCTAACATGCAGCCACCTTCTAGAACCCTTCCTTAGCTTTCTTCCTTCACCTCTGTATTATCAACAGCTCCAATCAGAAGAAAGCCTGGTAAAGCTTTCTGAGTAGCCAAAGCCAAGAGCATCCAGACAAGGCCTCAGCAACCTTTCAAGAGAACCCTGTCAGTCTCACTCAGAGCTGAATGATTCTTGTAAATAGTTCACCCCTAAACTGTCTCTGATTTCTAAGGTTTCTAAATCACAGCTCCCCAAAGTTTTGTTTTGGGCTGGGCTTGAACCCAGGATCTGACAAATGCTGAACTGTATCCATTTAAAAAGTAAATCAGCCGGGCATGGTGGCACATGCCTTTAATCCCAGCACTTGGGAGGCAGAGGCAGGTGGATCACTGTGAGTTTAAGGCCAGCCTGAGTCCAGGACAGCCAGAGCTACACAGAGAAACCCTGTCTCGAAAAAAAAAAGTAAGTCAAGGTGCTGGGTGTGGTGGCACATGCCTTTAACCCTAGCACTCGTGAGGAAGAGGCAGACAGATCTCTGAGTTCAAGGCCAGAATGGACTACAGAGCAAGTTCAAGTACACTCAAAGCTATACAGATAGCCTATTTGGTGAGCTCACCGTCAGTAAGAGATCCTATCTTTTTTTTTTTTTTTTTTTTTTGAGATAGGGTTTCTCTGTGTAACGCCCCTGGCTGTCCTGGAACTGGATTTGTAGACTGTATGCCTGAGAATAGCATCCAAAGTTGTCCTCTGCCTGCATGCTTGCACCCATAACTGCACCCCCTACTCCCCCCACCCCCCATGCACACACTCAGGTGCAAAAAGAAAAAGAAAAACAGAAATTAAAGCCAAAGTGCATACATATGTATGGTCCCAACACTTGGGAGGTGAAAGGCTCAGGACTTAGTGACAGAGTTTTTTTTAGGCTAGCCTGAGCTGAATGAGACTGTCTCCAAACAAATAAACCAAACAGCTTCCCACAAGCTGTCATTTGATGTCTGTACATGTGCCTTGACATAGTGTAATTGTAACACACACACACACACAATAGACAAATAAATGTAAAAACAGTAATGTAGATGTACTAGCTGAAAAGAATCTGCCAGAACTAGGCAAATTTCATGTGTTTCTATATCAGTTGTCCCCACTATTCCAAAGGCTGAGGCTGGAGGATCACTTATTAAGTTCAGGAATTGAAGATCACCCTGGGCAACATAGAAAGATCCTGTCTATGAATGAATAAATGAACAAATAAATACATTAAGAAGAGGGAGTGCCAGCCGGGCGTGGTGGCGCACGCCTTTAATCTCTGGAGGCAGAGGCAGGCGGATCTCTGTGAGTTCCAGGCTAGCCTGGTCTACAAAGCGAGTCCAGGACAGCCAGAGATACACAGAGAAACCCTGTCTCGAAAAACCAAAAAAAAAAAAAAAGAAGAGGGAGTGCCAAATTTTTTATTTGTTTTGTTTTTTCAAGACAGAGTTTCTCTATGCATTCCTGGCTATCCTGGACTCACTTTGTAGACCATGCTGGCCTTGAACTCACAGAGATCCACCTGCCTGTGCCTCCCGAGTGCTGGGACCACCACTAACCAATGAGCCATCTCTCCAGCCCCAAGGGGAATGTGAAATAAAGTGAAGACCTAAAATTATAAGACACAGAAATGATGGGTATGGAGCAATCTTATGGTGTCTTTGTAACCCAGCTCAGGAATCTTGGAGGCCTGAGAAGTATCACAAAGAAGACTTGAGGCTGGGAGATAGTTAAGAGCACTAGCTACCCTTCCCAAAGGACCCAGGTAGAACTCCCGCCCACACGGTGACTCACAACCAACTGTAACTTCAGTTCCAGGGGAACTGATGCCCTCTTCTGACCTCCTTAGGCATCAGCCAGCACATGGTGCACAAACATACATATAGGCAAAACACTGATGCATATAAAATAAATTTTTAAAATGTTTAAAGGAGCTGGAGAGATGGCTCAGTGGTTAAGAACATTCACTGGGTGTTCTTCCAGAGGACCCAGGTTCAATTCCCAGCACCCACAGGGCAAACTCACAACTGTAACTCCAGTTCTAGGGGATCCAACACTAACACAGATATACATGCAGGCTCAACATTTTGTAGAGCTTTGTTACCCAGAGTAGTAGCTAACAGCCCAAACAACTGTATTTTTTAAGATTGATTTTAGTGTTTTATGTGTATGAGTGTTTTGTCTGCATGTATGTTTGTGCACCACATGTGTGTCTGGTGCCTGTGCAGGTCAGAAGAGGGTGTTGGGTCCCCTAGGAATGAAGCTGCAGAGGTTGTAAAGGCGCTGGAAATTGAACCCCTGTCCCCTGCAAGAGCAGCAAGCGCTCTTAACTGGAGAGTCAGCTCTCCAGCTCTGACTATTTTCATTTAAATTTAGTTCTCAGGCTCTCTAGCTGCCCACCCCTCTCAGTTTTGTTTTAGTTGAGATAAGATCTCAGGAAACCCAGTAGCTTCAGATTCACTGTGTGGCTGAAGTTGGTCTTGACTTCTGTTCCTTCTGCTTCTGCCACCTCAGGAGTTTTGGGATTACTGACTTGAAATTAGCTTGTGTGGTGCTGGGAATCAAATTCAGGGCTAGCTAAGCACTCTTAACAGCTCACCTATATCCCTAGACACTTATCCCCTCTGAGCCATCTCACAGGCTTCTTAAGATTTACTCACTTTATCATTATTATGCGTGGTGGGGGGGAGCCATGTATGTATGCGGCAGCACACATGTAGAAATCAGAGAGCTGTAGGGTTGGTTCTCTCCTCCTACCCTCAGTTCCTGGGCTGGGATTTAGGTTAAGTCCCTACTGGATGAGTCCCCTCACTGCCTGCCTGCCTGCTTTCCTTCCACCCCTGCACCGCCCCCCATTTCCCAACAAGGCCTTGCTATGTAGTTCAGTCTGGCCTTGAACTTGTGATCTCATTCCTCAGTCTTCCAAGTGACTGATTACAGGCTGGGGCACCATGCACAGCTTTACCTTTCCTTTTGTTCCTTTTAAACACACATTTCAGATGTCCAATAGCTACATATGTCTAGCAGCTGGACAAGCAACATTTTTCATAATTAAGGTTTTTGTTTTTTTGTTTTTTTTTGGTTTTTCGAGACAGGGTTTCTCTGTGTATCCTTGGCTGTCCTGGACTCACTTTGTAGACCAGGCTGGCCTCGAACTCACAAAGATCCGCCTGCCTCTGCCTCCCAAGTGCTGAGATTAAAGGCGTGCGCCACCACCGCCCGGCTTGTTTTCTTTTTTAAGAAAGGGTTTTACTATGCAGCCCTGGGTGGCCTTGAACTCAGAGACTGGCCTACCTCTGCCTCCTGTGTGCTGTGATTATAAGCTTATGCCACAATGCTAGCCTTTCTGTTTTTAAAATTACATTTTTAAATTTATTGTGTGTTCATGCTTAAGTATCATGGCCAGAATGTAGAGGTCAAAGAACAACTTTCAGTACTCCGTTCTCTCCTTCCACCTTGTGGGTCCTATGGATAGAACTCAGGCTGTCAAGCTGGACAGTGAGAACATTTACTTGCTGAGCCATGTTGCCAACCTCAGGAAGTTCATTGAACACTACAGTATGGAATGTTCAAAGAACTGAAGAAGGTAAACATAAAGATGGAGAGATGGTTCAGTGGTTAAGAGCACTGTTTGCTCTTCCAGAGGTCTGGAGTTCAATTCCCAGTAACCACATGGTGGCTCACAACCATCTATACTGGAATCTGATGACCTCTTCTGGGCATGAAGGGGTACATGCAGATAGAGTTTTCAGCTATGTAAAATAAATAAATAAATCTTAAAAAGAAAAGAAAAGAAACAACCCAATGAAAAACATGGGCCATGGAACTGATTAGAAAGTTCTCAAGAAGAAACACAAAAAACTACTAAATATTTTTTAAAGTGTTCCATACCATGAGCCATCAAGGAAATGTAAATTAAAACTACTTTGAGATTCCATCTCACCGCACTTTGACTATTTTCAAAAAAGGAAATGACGGGGGCTGGAGAGATGGCTCAGCGGTTAAGAGCACTGCCTAGTGCTCTTCCAAAGGTCCTGAGTTCAATTCCCAGCAACCACATGGTGGCTCACAACCATCCACAATGTGATCTGGTGCCCTCTTCTGGAATGCAGGTGTACATGCAGATAGAGCACACATATGCATAAAATAAATAAAATAAATCTTAAAAAAAAAAAAAAGGAAGCCGGGCGGTGGTGGCGCACGCCTTTAATCCCAGCACTCGGGAGGCAGAGGCAGGTGGATCTTTGTGAGTTCGAGGCCAGCCTGGTCTACAAAAGTGAGTCCAGGACAGCCAGGGCTACACAGAGAAACCCTGTCTCGAAAAAACCAAAAAAAAAAAAAAAAAGGAAATGACAGCAAATAATGGCGAAGAATGTGGGGACATTGGAACACTAATCCATTATTGGCGGGAGTGTAAATTCAAGCATCCACTGTAGAAACCAGTGTGGAGGCTTCTCATAAGGCTAAAAGTAGAAATATCGTAAGATCCAGTGATCCTGGGCATATGTCTGAAGGACTCTAGATTCTCCTACAGAGAAACTTGCATGTCCATGTTCACTGCTGCTCCATTCTCAGTAGCTAGAAAATGGAATCAGCCTCGATGTCCCTCAGCTGACTAATGACTTAGTGAAAATGTGGTAACTGCACACAATTACAATTCTATTCAGTTGTAAAGGAAAAAAGAAATTTGCAGGAAAGTGTGTGAAACTGAAAAATACTACACCATGTGAGGATATGTAAGCCCAGAAAAGAGAAATGTCACACATTTTCTCTCATCTGTAGATTTGAGCTTCAAATGTCTAGATTTTTATGTTTAATTTAGAGTGGTTGTAGTAGTCAGGAAGCTAAAAAGGGTTCATGAGAAGGAAAAGGGAAGAAGCCTTAAGGGGCGAGGGCCTAATAGAATATATGTGACATAAAAGTGGGGGAATACTGGAGGATTTAAAGGTTTAAGTTGGGATAGGGATGAGGGGACAGGAGAAGAGGGAGGAGAAAGTGGAGTAAGTTAACCAAAGCTAAAGATGTACAGAAAACCTTTATGGAAGCCTAGTACTTTGTGTAAAAATATAACTAATAACTTGTTCTACGAAGAGTGTTCTAGGCTAGCCTGGAATACATAGTAAGATCCTGTCAAAAATTTAAAAAAATGTAATTTTAAAAGGAGTTTGAACACAAGTCCCCTGCAGTTATGGACAGTGAGGGCTTCCCCAAGAAGCCAAGGTTATTAAATGAAAGTCTCAGTGTCAGGTGTGGGACACCTGCCTATGAACTGTTTGTCAGGGAAGCCGCAGAGGCTCCCAAAGCAACGCAGACTATCATCACTCTCTTGATGGCCCACCATAGATGGTGAGAACCTATTGCAGAAGACACAACACACTTCAGTCACAATACACAAAGAAATCAGCCTGGAACTGTCCAGAAAACTTCTTCTCTGACGGCTAGCTTTCACAGTGTTAAGAAGCTGGTGGGGAATTCTGGTCATCAATAGTGAACCCTGAGTGCTACAAGACCAACCTGACAAGCAAGATGTTACCCACTGAGGAAATAGTGGCATGAAGGTCATGGAGGTAACCACCTGCTTTCTGATTGGATATTTGAGGCTTGCTCCATAGGAAGGATTCTATCCCTGGAAACGTAAACCATGGAGTCATGGGCCCTAGTGGGCAACCTTCTCTACTACTATTGTTTTTCCACATGGACATGTTGTTAAATTGACTTCTAAATACTTATGTTTACACCTATAGATCAATGCAGCTTTCAACCTTGATCAGGAAACTTCTCTCTGCAGTGGGCATCAGTTAATGGCAGACACACAGACTGGTCAGAGCACTGAAAATAAGTGACCCTTGAGTGCTTACCACTAGGAGGAGGAATACATGTTCCACACCCCCTGAATGTTGCCCAGGGAACAGGGCAGAAGAGGAGGTGGAAAGCACTTAGCTGCAGGATGGGGAGGAGTGCTGTGACACACTGTCTTCCAGTCACGAGATGGCCATTGCACTCATGAGTCACTGTAGCTCACCCACACACGAGCAAACTCATGAAATCAGCCAGCATTCCAGCACACAGCACTAAGTGGACTAGAGGGAGTTGCAAAAATAAAAAGAGGAGATGGCATGGAGGTGAGGGTGGGAGGACTGTTGGGGGTAACTGTTGGGAGGAGGGGGAGTTCAGGGTGGACATGATCAATGCACATTGTATCCATGGATGGGATTGTCTAAAAGTAAGTAAAAGATATTCAGGGTGAGGGAAATCAAATAATTTAGAGCTGGAGAAATGCCTCAGTGGTTATAAGAGCATTTGTTGCTCTTGGTGAGGACTCAGGTTAGGTGTCCAACATCCACTTGTTGGCGCATCTGAAACTCCAGTTCTAGGAGATCTGGCACCCTCTTCTGGCTTCTTCAGACACTGTATACATTTGGTACACATGCAAAACACTCATACTCAAAAATACATGCATAAATAAAAAAAAAAAATCTGAATTTTTAAAGAGACTGATTATGTGTATGTGTCCTAGAACCAAATGCTGGGTTTCATTTCTCAAAAAAGATGTTTTAAAAATACTGTTTTGGTCATTGGCCAATTACCTGGAAAACTCCCTTCTGTGAACAATTAATTCATTTTTCCCAATAACTACTTGTTAGGTACTTACTAAGCAACAAGTGCTGTGCTATGGGCTGGGATTTGGAAAAATAAAAATGATAGCTAGGGGCTGGAGAGATGGCTCAGAGGTTAAGAGCACTGGCTGCTCTTCCAGAGGTCCTGAGTTCAATTCCCAGCAAGCACATGGTGGCTCATGGCTGTCTGCAACTCCAGTTCCAGGGAATCTGACACCCTCACACAGACATACAGGCAAAACAACGATGTGCATAAAGTAAAAATAAATAAATTATTAAATAGAAAAATGATAACTAATACTTTTTTAGATCTTAGTGAGGCCATTAATAGTGGTGACAACACTTTGATATAGGAAACTCTATTATTGTTGTCATCTTCCAGATGTGAAGTGTGAACATCTGGCAAAGCTGGACATCTAAGAGTTGGTGGAACTGAACTTGGAAAGGGAATGGAGGGAGGGAGTGAAGGACTTTCATGCCGAGTGAGTAAAGTCTGGGTGAACGTGTATTGTTGACATGGACGAGGCCATGTCAAGGACTCCAAGGCCTTGGACCCATAGATATTGGCTGAGCATGTCCTCATATGGGTTACGCTCAAGATGGGTGGCAAAGGTCAACTCAGGGATCCAAAACAATTGACCAGTGTGTGCAAAGACTAGCCACTGCCGCTTCTTCTGGGAAGTTTTCAGCCTGAGACTCTGGTCTACAGAGACCTCCTATGACACTAGCTAGCCCTTGCCACTGTGCTGTGCCTAATAAACGTCCCAAAGTTCCCAGCTGTGGTGGGAGTCTAATCCCAGCTTCGCAGTATGTATGCCTGTCCTTTCTTCATACTGGTGCCATCCCTAATCTGGGTTCCACAACTCGACATAGCCTCATGGGATGGGGGTACACAGCAGTGAGTAACACTCTGGAGTGCTTTACCGCATCCTCCTCCCACGGGTAGCAGGTAAACGTGTGGAGTCCTGACTTTCATTCCTCTATAATCTTTATGTCAGTTCCATCCATTGGTAATATTTCTGTTTTGTTTTGAGATAGGGTCTCATGTAGCCTAGGCTGACCACTATGTAGCTCAGACAGGCCTTGAGGTGATTCTCTTGGCCTCTGCTTCCGAAGTGCTGAGATTGCAAGTGTGTCCTGCTATGCCAGGCTCCATTGACTGTTTTTGGAGTTTTGTTTGTTTTGTTGCCAGAGATTAAACCCAGAGCCTCCTAGGCGCTAGGCACTTACTATACCCATGAGCCATACTCCCCAGACCAGACTCCGTTGAAGAGGAGGCTCAAATATTCATTTACTCCTTAGCTGCTTCCTATGGGTTAGGGGACCTCTCCTCACCTGGCAGGTATCCCTTCGTCCCTCTGGATAGCCAGCACACAACATCCCTGGCAACAGCTGGAAGGTCAGGTTGAAAGGGCCAGGCCGGCTATAGAGACACTGACAGGCAGCGTCTCCCAGCAACCTTAGCTCCACTTCTTGAAGTACCCAGGGGTGAGGCAGAGGGTCTGAGGGCAGAACCAGAGAACAGATACTGTGAGTTACACTCATCTCCCCAGGCCTTAGCTTTATCCCTTTCAGCTGCTTCCTGGATATTTCCATCAATGTTACCCCACTGGGTCAGAAGATGTGGCTCAGATGGTAGGCTGCTTTCTAACATGCACAAAGGCCTGTACTCAGTCCCCAGAACTGAATGAGCCAGGTGTGCTGGCACATGCCTGTCATCCCAGAACTGGGAAGTGGAAGTAGAGAGCCAGAAACTCAAGGTCATCCCAGCCACATAGCAAGTTCAATCCTGCTTGGGCTATGGGAGACCCTACCTCGGGGAAAAATGGTGGCACCTTGGCCTACCACCTTCATCACATCATCTGTTTCTCTTATGGTCTCTCTAAGGCCTCTTCTTAGGTCTGGCCCTTGTAAGCAGACAGTGAGAGCTGTCATAGATGAGGTACAGGTTCTGTACTATACAATTTCTCAGACAATAATATATATATATATATATACACGTGTGTGTGTGTGTGTGTGTGTGTGTGTGTGTGTGTGTAGGAACTAAAACCATCAAGCTCTCAGCCCCAATGTGGAGACATATTTGTACAGCACCCTTGTCACAAAGATAACATGTGTATTAGATATGGTCTTGTATCCATTTGCTAAATAAAAACACTGGACTTTAGGATAAGAATCTGAGTGTTAGCCAAGCATGGTGGCACATGCCTTTAATTCCAGCACTCAGGAGGCAGAGGAAGGCAGATCTTTGTAAGTTTGAGGCCAGCCTGGTCTACAGAGTGAGTTTCAGGACAGTCAGGGCTCTGTTACACATGTCTCAAAAAAAAGAAGACTTTTTAGGTGCTCATGGTCACTGTTTCCTGATGGTGCCCCTGCAAGTCGAAGCTGTGGCATCCCCTCCATAAAGCTCGTCTCAAAGCCCCCAGTCCTGGCAAAGTCTGACCAAAGCAGATGTGGAATAGGTATGAACATGTTTACTGGTGGCAAAGTAACAGTAATAGCGGTGGTTGAAAATGGAAAAGCAGTCTGCCTTCCAACACAGCATCAGTTAATAAGTTAGCCACTTATTAACTGATTTTATGGCTTGTCTACCCAGAATGATGCAATCTCTGAGAAGGCATAGATTTTGCTTATGTTCGATGGTGTATCTCCATTCAATGCCTGCTTAGCACGGTGCCTGGCACATAGAAACATCTTCAGCAAAAGAATGAGTGAATGAGTATTCTGAGTAGGAGAAGTAAAAGTGGGGAACATGCTAAGGAGGGATGGGTAGAATGGAAGGGAGGAATAGAGAAATACAAGCAGTGCTAAGCGTCGGCACTTTAACACCTACTATAGTAGGTGTCCACCACCCAGGAAGTAGACGGCTGTGCTAGCCACTGGTGATAGGCTTCACTTGAGTTTTCTCATCTGAGCCACCCAACACCCCCGGGAGCTGTTTTCCTCCTTTCATAGAAGAACATGTGCAGCGGGAATGCTTTGTCTGAAAAAGCTGGGACGGAACCCAAGTCTGACCTAAATCCAGAAGAGAAAAGAACAAAAACAAAAACTGGGAGAAAAGGTGAGGCCAGGAGTGGGGTAACTTCTGACAGAGGAGGGTACCTAGAGGGAGGTTCGGAATTTTCCGTGAATCAGAACCAAGTCTCCCAAGCTCCGCCTGGGTCACTCCATTTAGGCCCAGCTTCCAAGGGAGCCACCCACCTGAGGACCCAACTTTTAGAGCTCCCGTGGGGGGGGCACACTTGCAAGGGCGCGGGGCGGTGCTCCCACTCACCAGCCTCCTGGACGTCTCCCCAACCAGTGGCCCAGCAGGCAGTGCCGGGAGCGAAGAGGTGCGAGGCGCGAGGCAGGCAGACAGGCTGCACCGAGGGGCCCAACCTGGCGGGCGAGGCCAGGCGTAGCAGAGCCAAGTCGGCGCCAAGTTCCACTCTGCTGTAGTTGTCCGGCACCAGGATGGCGGCCACTGTGCGCACGTGTGCACCTTCCAGAGGCCCGTCCTGGGAGTGTACGCCCAGCAGGACTGACCATTCCTCAGCAGGCTCCAAGGTCCCATTCCTGCTCCAACGCCAGGGAGGGAAGGGGACTAGGTTGGCCACATGGAGTTAGCAGATCCACATTGGGGCTGAGGACTCAAAGCCGAGGGGGTGGTAGGGTCAGTAGGAACCCAGAGAATGAGCAGGCAGAGACAGATTTGGGGCTTATGTCGTGGAGGCTGAAAGGGTCAAATAGGATTTGGAGACGGCAATGGAGGCATTGGAATGAGAGTTCCTATTCCAGGGTGTTCAGCCCGGCAGCATGGCATTGCCAGGCGGGCAGGGTAAGTAGGGAAGGTGGAGCCTCAGGGCTGCCTTAGTCTTTAAAGGAAGGAGCCTGGACAAAGACTGTACTCACGTCATGAAACAGTGAGCAGCGGAGAGGACCCAGGAAGGGGCGATGAGGGAGCCCCCGCAGATGTGGCCCCCACCTTGATCCAGGCTCACCTGCCATGGCCAAGTGCCAGGATGAGCGTTGGAGCCCCCCACGATGCGGGAAGAGGGCTCAGGGCGGCCGCAGTCTGCAATGGAGACCTCTGGAAGTCAAAGCCCTGTTAGGGTTCTCCTCCTCTCCTACCCTCCTTGGACTCCAGAGATTCTGGTAGCTTGGGAAAAAGCCTGAATCTTCATCCGCTCCTTCAGTTTGCCCTTTTGATCATGAGCAAGACATGGCTGAGCGCCTGGACACTACCAATTCACTCATGACCTAGCCAGCCTGAAACTTCTTTAGGATTCAAGACAGCCAGGTGTGATGGCATACGCCTTTAGTCCCAGCCTCAGGAGACAGAGGTACGCAGATCTCTGAGAGTGGGAGGCCAGCCTGGTCTCAAAAACAAAACAAAAACAAAAAGCAAGCAAGCAAACAAACAAAAACAAGATCCTAGGCAACTCAAGCCTCTCACCTAGGTCTTCAAATTCTCCCTGAGTAGGACTGAGAGCTGGAAGACAGAAGGTAAAGATGCTCCTTACTTCAACCCTGACGTTGCCCAGCCCCCATCTTCCTGCTCTTACCTGGTTTTGACCTCCCCAATTCCCTGTTGTTTCAGCCCCTTGGACCTGCCTACACCAAGGCCACTGTACCTAACTTTCCCTGTCTGTCAGTCTTACCTGAGTCCTGGAAGGCTTCTGGGATGGGGCTGACCACTGAGAAGACAAGAGGGTCAGGGAAAGACTGGAGGAATGATGCGCTCAGGTGCGGCTCTCACTTCCTCCTCTACACAATCCCTCAGACTTCCTGATATGTCCCTCGGCTCTGTCTGCCACCCTCCCCTTCTTCCTCTTGATACTCAACTTCTGCGTCTCCTCTGCTGTCTCACTGCCTGTAAAGGACCCAGGATTTGGCTCCTGCTTTTTAGCTCTCTAGGTGTTGGCAGGCACCCAGGCTTCTTGTATCCTCTGCCCTGAACTTACCCATGATTACAACTGGGAGGAACAGGTGTTGGGACATGGTCCACTAGAGTCAGCTGGAGGGACAGGAGACAGGCGAAGGGATGCTTCCAGCCACCACTCTATCACTGACAATGGTTCCTCCTGATGGCCCCAGGAGTAGCCCCACCCTCCCTGGCTAGAGCCCATCTGTGGGAATCTGAGAGGATCTGGGGCTGAAAGGCCCCACCCAGAACTCCGGTGCACCTCACGGACCTGGAGGCTCAGAATGGGAAGTAGGGGAGATGTCCTCGCTTTAGGACACATGTTGGATGTGGAGAGATGAGCAGAGAGTCCTGTGTTAAACCAGATGAGATGACCATGGTGGTGGGGTGGAGGGCTGGAAGAAGTGCACTGGGTCTTTGGAAGAGCAGGACCGAGCTGAGCAGCAGCCCTTGGCATGACTCACCTGAGACCTCACCTTTGATTGCATGTGGCTTCCCCAGTGGCTTGGCCTTTTCTTCTCACACAGCTCTGGTTACTGGAGCTACTGGCCAGGCCTGGGACAGGAACTCTAGGGAATTCAATTCCATTCTAACAAAGGATCACAGATTCTGGCTTGGTGAGCAAGGCCTAGGGGTACTGGAGAGAGCTGAGAAGTCTGACAAAGCTGAAAACATCCTACTGCCCTCTGGGCTAGGGTGGTGGACTCTCAGTACTGTCCCTTGCTCTTTATGTGACTTAGAAAAACCACCAAGCCTCTTGCTATACTGTTTATCATTAGGAGCCTATTGAAGACATACAAGGCACCGAGTGTGGGCGTGCCCACCTGTGATCCCAACACTGTGAAGGCTGAAGTCATTCTAGTCCACTTATCCTAGACTACATAGTGAGACCCTGCCTTAACGGAGGAAGGGACTGGAGGTATGGATCAGCTGCTGTGACTGTTTGCTGCTCTTCCAGAGGACCTGAGTTCAGTTCCCAGTAACCAGATAGGGGATGGAAGCTGCAGCATCAAGTTCAAGGTAATTTTTAGCTACATTAGAAGTTTGAGGCCAGCCTGGGCTAAATGAGACTTTGTTTCAAAGAAACAAACAAACAAGCAAACAAGCATTACTCTGAGTGTTTAAGGAATGAGTTTTTTGCATGTATAGGTAGACTTGAAGGAAACCACAAGAGGTGAGAAAGCACTGGCTGGAAGTCAGGGAGAACCCTGAGGCTGAGGCTAGATTGTGGCTCAGTGGGTAAGAGCAGTTGCTTTGCAAGCATGAGGACCTGAGGTCCAATCCTCATAACCTATGTTAAAAGTTAGGCATGGCTGCCCTCGGAACAAGACAGACGCATACCAGGAGCTCAGTGACTAGTCAGCTTAGCCAAAATAGTGAACTTCTGGTTCTGTGAGAGCCCCTGTCTCAAGACAACAAGGTGGAGAGGGGCAATGAGGGAGCACTTGTTGCCTTGCCCCAAAGAGAGAGGGAAGGAAGGAGAGAAAGAGAGAAGGGGGGAGCAGTTTCTGGCACTCAAGAAGAACTATTTCTGTACAGAGACAGCTGGTGAAAGCTTCAGTCCTCAGTAGAAAGTGTGCCCTTCATCCTCATCAGGGAGACGCTTGGGGGAAGCAGTAAGAAAGAGACCCACTAGCTATTGCAGTGGTGTGCGCCCAGAGTCATGGTGCTTGGGACACTGAGGCAAGAGAAGGGTTTGAGGCCAGGCTGGCTGTATGGTAAGACCTGGCTCAAAGCTAAAGGGAAACACTATGTGTGTTGCTCACTGCCTGCCTCACTTAGTGAGTGCCTGGGCTCCACTGAGCTGTTCTGCTGACAGTTCCAAGTATTCTGCAGTCAGATGTGTCTGAGATTGGGTGTGTGACAGAACCCCAGACTTTAGTAAGCACCCAGACCTTAGCACAACTGACTCCATGATGGAACTGCCATTCAGACTATAAAACTCAGCACACAGACAGTCCCATCTGCCAAAACTAAAACAAAGGCCTAATCCATCAAAGTCCATAGTTCTGGGAAAGTCTCTAAATGTACTAACCTTGCCTTTTGACTTTCGTAGTTCTGTTTCTGGCTAACTGTTCTTCATAACTGAAGTCTATCAATCCAGATTATAACAGAAAATTTTTATTTAAAACTCTTATATTGGGGCTGGAGAGATGGCTCAGAGGTTAAGAGCACTGACTGCTCTACCAAAGGATCCGGTTCAAATCCCAGCACCCACATGGCAGTTCACACCTGTCTATAATTGCTGGGCGTGGTAGCACACACCTTTAATCCCAGCACTCAGGGAGGCAGATACAGGTGGATCTCTGTAAATTCAAGGCCAGTCTGGTCTACAAAGTGAGTCCAGGAGAGTCAAAGATACACAGAGAAACCCTGTCTCAAAAAAACCTAAAAAAAAAACTTGTAGGGGTTGATAGATTAATATAAGTTGGATTTAGTGAATATCTAGGTTTCTGATACAGTCTCTTAATCTGGAGCATGAAGATCAATTTGGCTGTGAGCAATTAGCTTATCAGCTTATGGACGAAGTCATATGAAACGAGGGGAGTCTCTATGGACTGAAAAAAAAGGTTGAAGCCAGGTGAAACAAGGAAAGACTTTATGACCTGGCATTGCTTTCAGCTGCTAAGTGGGCAGAGCCCAAATTAAGCTGAAGCAGGTGGAACAAGGAGCGATCCTATTTAAGGACAAGTGGATGAGCCCGGAGAGCTGCGTGCTAAGGGCCCCCATACTAGAGAGCTCCGATGTTAGCGAGTCCTGCTGAAGAAAGTGCTGGTGGACTGATGGCCAGATCTCCCTGAGGCAGAAGGAAGCTGTTGAGCAGAGAAAGCCTCAGCAAAACAGCCAAAGGCCAAGGACTAAACCCTGTGGCTCAGCTTTTGCCTAGAGGGGTTTGACCTATCTGAACAGCGGCCTGAACCGAACTGTGGCCAGCTTTAAAGACTGAGGCAGAGAGACAGAGTTGCTGATACGAAGGAAGTAAGGTGGCCTACAGACGCTGAGGTCTCCCAGAGAGAAGAAAGCCTCAAGCCTTATTTAAGGTGAGACTTCGATAGCCAATTTACCCTGACGAACCTGCATCTGAGATATTCCAGAAAAAGGACTGCTAAGTGCATTAAAGAGTCTCCCCCAGAGACTGTGTTCCTGACGACTGAGGACCTGCCCCAGAGACTGTATCCTTATGAAAATAGTTGTAATAGTTATCAATAGGTTTAGTGGTTAGATCTTAGGGGTTGTAGGAATGTATAGGGGTTGTAGGAATTTGTAGGAATAATAGATAAGTGTATTTGTTATAAATGAATATAGTTATTAATTAATAAGTGTTAAATAATTAAAAAGTACGGTTTCAAAAACTCTTATATTTATTAGTACTTAACAAACATCTATCAAACACCTATATCCTATAACCTAATACCTAAAACCTAATAATTATCTAAGAATGCCCTAATACCTAAGAATACCCTAATACCTATCTAAGAACACCTATCTTACACTATTTTAACTTTCTTAAAAGGATACTAACATTCTTAGTATAAGCTGGACATGGTGATGCACGCCTTTAATCCCAGCACTTGGAAGGCAGATACAGGTAGACCTCTGAGTTTGAGGCCAGCCTGGTCTACAAAGCGAGTCCAGGACAGCCAGAGTTGTTACATAGAGAAACCCTGTCTTGGAAAACAAAAATACATATTCTTAGTGTAGGTCCATGCAGGATAGCCTGATTTACGGCAGTCCCTTTCAAGCTTAGTGTCCATTGGGCCTAATTTTGCCAGTTCGTATGGCCAGACTATATCAACTGCTATATTGTGACCAGCTTATAAAGTTCAGTCCATTCCAACTGCTAGCTTGAGGTCAACTTTTCCCATAGGCTTCACAGCCTAAAGCCTCTCCAAGTGGCTACCAAACACCACCCTCCTTTGCTGCTAGTCGTAATAGGCTGAATTATGGCAAAGGATCTTTCTTGGGCTAACTTGCAGGGAAGTCTTTCTCTCTTGGACTCCTCCTTTCAGTTTATGACCATTGTGGTCTAATGAATTGAGTATGCCATACCTTGCTGTGCACTTCTCTAGCTTGATTTCTCAGCTGGTGAGGGCAAGAGGATGAGAGAGAGGCTGCATGGAGCTCTCTGACTTAATATATTGCATCATTTTGAGATCCTTGGCGGTCTCGAGGGTCCACCGATTTCTCCTGATATCCAGCAGTCTGGTGGCTTCTTGCAGCAACTGACATCATCTGCGCAGCTTGTCTGATTTCTTAGCCACGCCCCTTGAACAGGATAATTCGTGTTTCTCAGAAAGCTATGGTCTTTGGGCTCTGTCCATCTTGGCAAGTTCAAGGGATGCCAAGCTCCTCCTTATGTGCTGCCAGATGCTAATCTGAACTGCCTACTAATTTACTAAAGAGGCCTAACTTCTACCACACCAGGTCATGGTTCTTATGCTTAAAAGCTCACCGTAAGAAAGGCCTGGGCCATACTGGGATCCCAAACACTCAATATAGTTGTCGTCTGGCTAATAAAGACTTTCTATTGGCTTACACCCATGTCCAAGTAGTCTGCTTTGGTGAACACCTACAACAGGAAACATCTGTTTACCTTTTCCCTGATGTCATCTCAAAATCTCCCCTCTCTAGTCACTTTCAAGAACTCTCTTCCAATGGCTCAGAACAGTGCTCAGAAGCGATTGTCTGCCTTTGTCCAGACCTGGTAAAATGTCACTTTTAAAGTGGTTAGAGCCTGTCACAGCTCATCCCAGAGTCTAGAAAGGTCTACAAGGCACACAAGTATCAGAAGGCATGGTTTTCTTGGCATAGTCTCTAGAGATGAGCTACCATGGTCTTTCAAAGATATTGAAAAGAAAGAAGACACCTTCAGAGGCTGGAGAGATGGCTCACGCACAGTCATTTTAGAGGAGCCAAGTCTGGTTCCCAGCACCCACATCAGATTACTCACAACCTACTAATTTCACCTCCAGGAAATCTGACACTCTGTTCTGAACCTGCAGTCACATGTCCACAAATGCACACAGGGATGCATACTTGCACAAGCACACAAAATAAGCCAGTGATGGTGACAGACGCCTTTAATCCCAGCACTGGGGAGGCAGAGGCAAGCAGATCTCTGTAAGTGCAAGGCTAGCCTTGTCTACAAAGTGAGTCCGGGATAGCCAGAGCTACACAGATAAACCCTGTCTTGAAAAATCCCCCAAAAGAAAAAAAACAAAACAACAAAACTATAATTAAAAAGAAAAGAAAGAAAGACAAGATGGCTAGGCATGGTGCATGCCTTTAATCCCAACACTGGGGAGGCAGAAGCAAGTGGTAGGTTGACCTCTGTGAGTTCCAGGCCAACCTGGTCTATAATGAGATTCTGTCTCAAATAAAACAAAACAAAACATGAAAGAAAAAAAAAGAATAAGTGGGTTAGAAGTGTGGCTCAGAGGTAGTATAGTTCCCTGGGTTCAGTCCTTGGCATTAAACTAAAACAACCTAAAAACAAACAAAAAGTCAATAATATATCTAAAATTAGAACAAGTATATGAAGAACTGCTCAATATCATCTGAGAAAATGCAAACTTATTATTTAAAAACATTCCTAAATTTTGCAGGGCATGGTGGTATACATATATAATCTCAGGAGGCAGAGGCAGGCAAATCTCCATGAGTTCAAGGTCAACCTTGTATATAAAGTGAGTTCCAGGCTAGCTACAACTACACAAGTTTTGTCTCAAGTCAAAACAAGAATTGCTAATTCTTACGTATTTGTTGTGTATGATCACATGTATGGAGGGCAGAGGAGAACCTGCAGGGGTTGATTCTATCTCCTTCCACCCTGTGGTTTCCAGGAATCAGGCTTAGGTTGTCAGGCTTGGTGACAAGTGCTTTTAACTCAAGGAGCACTCTGACCAACTTGAAAAATGCAAACTTAAAGTACCACAGAGGATTGGGAGTTTGACTATTGATTGGGTTGTATTTCTAAGACTCTAGGTTCAGCACTAAACACACACACACACACACACACACACACACACCATAAAACAAACAAAAACCACAGAAAACAAGATATCAGTGACTACTCAGATGGTTAAAATTAAAAAGAGTGGCCATACTAAAAGTGATGGTGGCGCACTCCTTTAATCCCAGCACTGGGGAGGCAGAAGCGAGTGGATCTCTGTGAGTTCAAGGCTAGCGTGGTCTAAAAAGTGAGTCCATGACAGCCAAGTATAGCCAGAGAAATTCTGTCTTGAAAAACCAAAAAAAACAAACAAAACCCAAAAAACGCTGACTTAGGGTATAGTGCAGCAATACAGGGATTTGTGTGAGGTACAGGACTTAGCTCCTAGCAGAGCAAAACAGATTTTTTTTGTGGAGGTGTGACTAATACTTTCAATGGCTGTGGTTGTAGCTCAGTGGAATGTTTGGCTAGCAAGTGCAGTGGGTTTGGTGGGTTTCATCTTCATCATTTCCTGTATTTGGGAGGAACAGGAAGGAGGGACAAGAGTGCAAGGTTATCCTTAGCTATACAGCAGAGGTTCGAGACTCCTTTGTGGGTCAAATGACCCTTTCACATTTGGTTGCATAAGATCATCAGAAAACACAGATGTTTACAATTTGTAATGGGAGTTAGTTTTCTTTAGTGAATTAGTAAGGGCTTCTGAAATGTAGACTCTTAAGGGGGATGCAGATCAGCCTGGTACCTGGCAGCACATAGTCCTGGACAACCAGGTGTTAGGGTCCAGAACTCGCTGAAGAAGTCATTCAAACTCAGATAGTACGTAAAAGCAATGAACTTTTATTTCTCTGCAGAGCTTCAGCATGCTGGGATCACCAATTAGGTGAATTGGCTACTCCAAGATGAGCTCGCAGGCTCTTTTTTTTTTTTTAGGTTTTTCGAGACAGGGTTTCTCTGTATAACAGCCCTGGCTATCTTGTATAATGCCCGGCTTGCAGGCTCTTTTTAAAGGCATTCAGGGGAATTCCAGGATGGGTTAGGTAATCTTCAACATGATTGGAGAATTCAAACTGAAACTGGTGGGCAACTTTGGAAAAAGTGCGGGTGGCTTTGGCCTAGTTAGTCAACAATCAGGAACTGACCATGAGTTGATCATAAAACAGAGAGGGTTTCAAATGTGCATTTAGCAGCTAGTAACTCTAAAAAATCTTATCTTTCTCAAGTCAGAGGGCTAAATTGTCTCTGATTGTTCCGCTGTTATTCTAGTAACTACTGAGCCCATTTCTAGGAATGGGAACTTCAGGCCTGGTCCATAGGTTAAGCCTCTTTCGGCTTCAGGATCTCCCTAGGACCCTTCAAAGGCACCCCGAAAGTCCAAAAGACATTGAGGGGAGCTGAAATGGGCGGAGCCCAGTTGAAACCACAGCCCCATGAGAGACACAGATATGCCTTGTTGAGGGGTGTGGCTACAAAGCTGCAAAACCCACCAGAGGCCTCTGGAGCGGCCAAAGAACTTAAGAAAGGTCAAGACCCTGCAAAAGACTTCAAGAACCACGTCCTATTTGAGAGAGACAGACAGACAGACAGACAGACAGAAAGACACACAGAGTTGCCATAGACGCCCAAACCAAAAGAGACAGGGAGAGACAGACCCACTTGAGAGATGACAAGTTGCGAAGTGACATATGCGGCCTGCCAGCCCTGAGGCCACGATAATATAGCACAAGCCCTGAGCTTCAGCATGTAAGCTGAGACCAGCTGAGAAGGCAGGAGGCAAAGGTGGTGAGAAAGCCACAAAGGCGGAAGGCAGCAGGAGTAGAGTGGCCTAAGGTAGCGCTAGGGACTGAGCGAGGTGTGTGGTGTGCACAGGCTGAGGAGACTGAGGGAATGACAGTAACCGCTGGGACTGGCTGACACCACAGCAGCAGGAGCAGAGCTAGGTGGGCTGGTGAGCAGGGATAGCACCGGCCGAGGCCCGAGGTGCACACATGCTCCGAAGCCTCTGCAAGCAGACTGTGAGGAGACCCCAGAAACAGAGGCTGCAGCTCCAAGAGATGGTAGAGACAGTGCCCTGCTGAGGAAGCCAGGGACCAGCTAAAGGCCTTGAACCAGGTGGGAGTGTGCCAACCCCTGGCAAGACCTGAAAGCCAAAGACTAAGTAGCTGCCCAAGGGTTCAGCTAGTTCAAGAAGTGGCCTGAGGTGTCCATGGACAGTCTCGGCTGACTGAAGCCAGCCTCACGATGAGTGTTAAAGCAGGCTGGCCACATGAATTGGTGGGCAATGCTAGGCCCTGAGCCTGAGGAAAAAGCCTCAAACCTAAGCTGAATTAAGACTACCATAACTATGCCAGAGCCAGACTGCTGGGTGACTATTTGCAGCATTCCTGGAGATGGACAGCAAACCAAATTGCCCTCATGGACCTGTGCGGGTGAATCTTAGTATCCTTTCAAAAGGGTTTAGGTAGGATAGTTTATGTGTTGCTAGTTTTTAGGTGTTTATAGGTTATAGGTGTTTATTAGGTATTGTCGCGTCCCCCTCGACCAGCAAGGATGACGCAACTCACAAAAGCTCTTCTCAAGCAGTTTATTCAGGTCCCTTGAAAACAGTCTTCCGAATGCCTGGGCAGACCCAACCCACAGGCTAAATACTATATGAACAGCCAATCAAGTAAAGCCACGTGGTGCTATCTTAGAGGCCCACGTATGCGGAAGCAAGCCAGATCAGCGGTCTTTGCCAAATATGGACTTGTTTACCACTGAGAGCGCTCACCGTCGGGCTGGTGGAAGGCGGAAACCGGCGCCATCTTTAAGGCGCGGCACATCGCAGCTCTCTACAGTTCCTCCTTTTTTTTTTTTTTAAAGTTGGTAGAAGTCCCTGGAAAGGCTACGTAATCCCCATATCTGGGGATCTCACGGTGGGCCTGAGCCTGTAGGAGGGCGGTGCTCAAACTCTTACCCGTCTCTGGGTCAGCCTCCCCACTCGGGACTGCCCTGTCTTAGGTGGCCGAGACTTACCCGTCTACTCCGTCATTGACTTGCCAGACCCTAATATCCATGGAACGAATACCTCAGTGGGCAGGGACTATGCTCAGTGAAGATTTAAGGCTTCACGGCAGCGAGCCATGCCTGAGGGGACTGGCCCGCCTCAATGGCGACAAGGGCTTGTATAATCATGGCTGCATTACGCTTTTGTGTGGCTCTCATTTTGTAGATGCACCATAGGCAAACCAGACAGGCTAGTATCATCAGTATCGCCAAAGAGCCTACGCCTGCCCGTTCCTTAAGATGATCCATAGCCATCTGTATCCAGGAAGTCAAGCCAGTAGCCAGGCTCAGATCCACCCAAGTGGAATTGATGTGGACGATTGTCGCTCTCAGCTCTCTCATCAAATTTTCAAATTCAGCCGACCAATCCTGTAAGAGGAACTTTGACAATTGTCTAGACAAATTAGCAGCCTTTGTAAAATTTTGATACTGCACAGAAGTAACACACAAACCTTGCATTTTCCACTCACACCCCAATTGTGCTAGTTGCCAAAGAGAATCAGTCAAATTATTCAAGGTAGCGGCAGTCTGCACTGAGGCATCCAGGCTTCTAACCCCTTGTTCTTATAAGGGGTGATAGCTGCTTTACACTCCTTTGTACATTGCTCATACACAAGTTGTTTAATTAAGGGCATTGCCAAATCAGGGTCTCCAAATACCCTTCCAGCTGCTTCAACCATTATAGCCACGAAGTCTGAGAAAGGCTCCAGGGGATCTTGAATAACCTTGGTTAGATTGCCATTCACTTCCCCTTTGTTAGACAATGATTTCCAAGCTCTGGTTGTGATTAAATTGATTTGCTCAAACACCTGAGCCAGATACCCAGTTTGTTGTTGAGCATATCGACCTTGCCCAAGAAGCATGTCCACATCCCAGGCTGGGTTTCCTGCTGCACGATTAGCAGCAGCTTGTTCATTAGCAAACTCAATCAAGAAAGCCTTCCAATCTAAATATTGCCCAGAGGACAAGCAGGCACGTGCCAAGCTCATCCAGTCACTAGGAGTCATGCAATAACGATGAAGAGCTTCCACCTGAGCTACAGTGCCTTTGCTAACATTTTCAGACTCTGAGCTATCTTCTTCCGAAGTATCTTTCCCAGATTTGACCAAGCGCTCCTCTTTTAACTGCTCTAATGCCTCTTGTCCCTTTTCCACGGCCTTGTAATATCTCTGATCTCCTAAACAACTACGAACAAGTCTCCAAATAGGCCGTGCTCCTCCCTGCAATGTACCTTGCTCCCAGGCAAAATCTAGATCTCTCCCAAGCTTATCCCAGCAACTGATAAAGGCCAGCAAGGCCAGCATTCGCTCCATTTCTGTGAGGCACTCTCTGCTTTCCTCACCTTGCTCTGCTAGTTGTGTCTTCTACTCGTCCGAATCACGGAACTTTATTGCTCCCTCCCGGAGACCTTATTGCCTCTTTACCGAGGTCCTTATTGCTTCCTCCCGGAGACCTTATAGTTCGCAACTTCCCGCGAAACTTTACCTTTTGTTCGCAATCTCCGCGAAACTTTACCTTTTGTTCGCTATCTCCGCGAAACTTTACCTTTTGTTCGCTATCTCCGCGAAACTTTACCTTTTGTTCGCTTTCTCCGCGAAACTTTACTTTTTGTTTGCTATCTCCGCGAAACTTTACCTTTTGTTCGCTATCTCCGCGAAACTTTACCGTATGTTCACTATCTCCGTGAAACTTTATTGTCCTAATTTATCCCAGGAACTTACCAGTGCTGCCCCTGACTGCAGGAGTTCTGAGTCTTTTTTGGGTCCCCGTACGGGCCACCACTTGTCGCATCCCCCTCGACCAGCAAGGATGATGCAACTCACAAAAGCTCTTCTCCAGCAGTTTATTCAGGTCCCTTGAAAACAGTCTTCCGAATGCCCGGGCAGACCCAACCCACAGGCTAAATACTATATGAACAGCCAATCAAGTAAAGCCACGTGGTGCTATGTTAGAGGCCCACGTATGCGGAAGCAAGCCAGATCAGCGGTCTTTGCCAAATATGGACTTCTTTACCACTGAGAGCGCTCACCGTCGGGCTGGTGGAAGGCGGAAACCGGCGCCATCTTTAAGGCGTGGCACATCGCAGCTCTCTACAGGTATTATTAAATATAATTTAATAAAATTTTCATTTACAACGATTCATAACAGTAGCAAAATTACAGTTATGAAGTAGCAACAAAAATTAATTTTATGGCTGGGCGTGGTGGTGCACACCTTTAATCCCAGCACTTGGAAGGCAGAGGCAGGTGGATCTCTGTGAGTTTGAGGCCAGGACTACAGAGAGAAATCTTGTCTCAAAAAACAACAACAATTGCCGGGCGGTGGTGGCGCACGCCTTTAATCCCAGCACTTGGGAGGCAGAGGCAGGCGGATCTTTGTGAGTTCAAGGCCAGCCTGGTCTACAAAGCAAGTCCAGGACAGCCAGAGATATTCAGAGAAACCCTGTCTCGAAAAACCAAAAAAGAAAAAAAAAAAAAACAACAACAATTAGCCGGGCGTAGTGGCGCACGCCTTTAATTCCAGCACTCGGGAGGCAGAGGCAGGCGGATCTCTGTGAGTTCGAGGCCAGCCTGGTCTACAAAGCGAGTCTAGGACAGCCAGGACTGTTACACAGAGAAACCCTGTCTCGAAAAACCAAAAACAACAACAACAACAACAACAAAAAAAATCCCAAAATATTTTATGGTTGGAGGTCGTGACAACATGAAGAACTGTATTAAAGGGTTGCAGCATTAGGAAGGTTGAGAACCACTGCTCTACAGCAGATTTGAGGGCAGCCAGGGCTACATGAGACTCTGTCATAAAACATGATGTAGCATAACATAGTATCATAGCAACTTTATCTACAAGAGCCTGAAGCCAGAAAATAAAAGTCTAGTAACAAGGAAAACTGGCAAATTATGGTATGCTTATGTAGAATACTATGCAGCTATGGAGGCAATGAATTACTCTTGGGGTATGGTAAAATCTATCTGTCAACTAAGCTGCTCAGCAGGCCAAGACAAGAGCATCATTTGAAGTCAGGGCTTTAAGGCCAGCCTCAGTAACACAGGAAAGCCCCATTTCCAAAAAGATTACTATGTGTACAACAACAGGAATGAATCTCATAGAAATTATTTTCAGTGACATACCCTATGATTTCAATTATATATAACCTTTCCCCCTTTTCTCATCTCTCTCTCTCTCTCTCTCTCTCTCTCTCTTTCTCTCTCTCTCTCAACAAGGTATCTTATGTTATTCATTGTCCTGTTATTCATTGTCCAGGCTGGTCTTGAACTTATTTCTAATCTTCCTGCTTCCACCTCCCAAGCCAGTGCTGCAGAGAGAAGCCAGGACTTCTTGAGTGCAAGACAACCACTCTGCTAATGGAACCATATCCCTGCACTTTGTTTTTAAGTATATTTCTTCTTCTTAGTAGTAGTAGTTAGTATGGCTGTTTTGTTTGTTTTGTTTTGTTCTTTGGTTTTTCCAGACAGGGTTTCTCTGTTTAGCCCTGGCTGTACTGGAACTCACTCTGTAGACCAGGCTGGCCTTGAACTCAGAGGTCCACCTGCCTCTGCCTTCCGAGTGCTGGGATTAAAGGCATGTGCCACCATGCCTGGCATGAGCTGTACTCTTAAGTATGCATTCTGTACTTTACAACAGCTCTTACACCTGAGTAAGGAGACAAATAGGAGTTTCTAAGTGGATTCTAGGGTCAGTTAAGGAAACACAAATGAACCAACTCCAAAAATGTTTTCCTTGACTGAAACGTTAGTAAAAGTGCAACATTACACCAGATACACTGGGGTATTTGTGCTGTGCAGCTTCTCAGAGTACTGGGAAGATAGAGAGACTTTCAGCACTGGCAAAAACAGGCATTCTGAAGTCAAGCTTTTGATATTACATTTCCTGATGAAAAAGATGGTTTCTTTAATAAAAAGTTTCCAGATCACTTATTTATTTATTTAGTTGTGAATTGACTTCAGGGGGAAAAACAGAAAACAAAGAAAACTGACCATCACTGTTAGAAAAAAAAACATTCCTTAGGCAATCCTCAATTTCTCTGTCTATTTCTGCACTGGGGAGATAGCTCAGTGGTAAAGGGCATGGTGAGTCCACAGGGCTACAGACGACAGAAACAAAACCATATAGGCTGGTCTTGGTGGTGCATGCCTGCAGGATCAGCACTTGGGAGGTAGAGGAGGGATCAGGAGTTCAAGGGTAACCATAGGGAGTTAGTGAATATTTAGGGGTTTCTGATACAGTCTCTTAATTTGGGGCATGAAGATCAACTTGGCTGTGACCAATTAGCTTATCAGCTTGTGGACTAAAAACAGGAAACAGGAAAGACCTAATGGACTAGAAACAAAGCCTGGCATTGTTTTCAGCTGCTAAGTGGGTAGAGCCCAAATTAAGCTGAAACAGGTGGAACAAGGAGAGATCCTATTTAAGGACAAGTGGATGAGCCAAGGGTCGCCCGCCATGTTAGGGAGCTTTGATGCTAGCAAGTCCTTATCATCTGATGGAGAAAGTGCTGGTGGACTGATGGCCAGATCTCCCTGAGGCAGAAAGAAGCTGGTGAGCAGAGAAAGCCTCAGCAAGACAGCAAAAGGCCAAGGACTAAACCCTGTGGCTCAGCTTTTGCCTAGAGGGGTTTGACCTGTCCAAACAGTGGCCTGAATGAAACTGTGGCCTGCTTTAAAGACTGAGGCAGAGCAGCAGAGTTGCTGATACGAAAGAAATAAGTTGGCCTACAGACGGCTGAGGTCTCCCAGAGAGAAGAAAGCCTCAAGCCTTATTTAAGGTGAGACTGCCATAGCCAATTTACCCTGACGAATCTACATCTGAGATATTTTTGAAGAAAGACTGCTAAGTGCATTAAAGGGTCTACCACAGAGACTGTGTTCCTGATGACTGAGGACCTGCCCCAGAGACTGTATCCTTCTAAAAGATTAGGAAAATAGTTGTAATAGTTATCAATAGGTTTAGTGGTTAGGTCAAAGGGGTTGTAGGAATTTATAGGGTTAGTAGTTAAGTGTTTGTGTTTGTTATAAGTAAATATAGTTATCAATAAATAAATATTTAATAATTTTAAAAAGTTCGGTTACAGGTGGGAGGCATTATGGGTAACTTGGCTTTCAAAACTATAGAGGAAACTGCAAATTTTTAAACTATGGAACCGGTGGTTGACAAAATGACAATGTTTGCAGCTGAATTCTGTCCTATTTTCCAGTCAGACCGGATGTTTTATGTTGTTTGCTTTTTCCTCTTTTATTGGCTTATAATAAAGAAGTCAGCCTCACAATTAGAAAGTTTGAAAATACAGATTGAGGAGCTAAAGAAAAATTTGCCAAAGATGGTAACTGCAACTGACAACTTTTCAGTGGTTGAAACAGGGAAACAGGAGGAGTTGGAATGCACAGTGCAGCCCTGCCCTGCACCTCGTACTTTCCTACCTAGGTCTCCAAAGCCATTACATGAAGCAGCAACAGCAGAAGATCAGACAAGTAATGGTGTGAAACCAAGTGCGCCCTTGGAGGAGCTGCTTGGTACTCCACAGGCACCATTAGCTTTTCCAGTAATTTATCAAAATAGGCCTGGTGTTAATGAAGGTCAACCCAATCCAGAATTAACATGGTATCCAATTGATATGTTGGATTTGAAACAATTCAAAGAGTCTATTGTGTCTTATGATATCCATTCAGGCTTTGTCAAGCAAATGCTTAATAACTGGGCAATGCACCAGAGAGTCATTCCTCAGGATTGGAAGGGACTGGTATCAGCTGTGCTGGAAGGTAGCCAGCAATTTCAATGGTTTTCATGGTGGAGACATGAAGCTACAAAGTTAGCACAACAAAATATGCAAAGGGGAACAAATGTTACAACCCATCAAATACTTGGTGAGGGACAGTATGCTGACTTAAGGAACTAAATTCATATGGATGATACTGCAATTGATCAATGCTGTAATACAGCTTTAAGGGCCTGGGACAGGATTACAGAAAATGGAGAAAGATAAGTTTCATATATTAAGATTATACAAGGTCTGGGAGAAATCTTTACTGATTTTTTTTTACAAAGGTTGACTTCAGCTGTGGAGAGAGATGTACCAAACCCTGATATCAGACAAGAGTTAATAAATACCTTGGCGTTTGAAAATGCCAATGTCCAATGCCAAAGAATAATTAGACCATTAAAGGCTCGAGGAGCCCCAATAGACAATTGGATAAGAGAAACAACAAATTTTAGTTCTCAAGAATATCAGGCTAATATCATAGGACAAGCCGTTGCTAGGGGTTTTAATCAATGCTTTAAATGTGGTGAATTTGGTCATTTCCAAAAAGATTGTACAGCTACAACTTCCAGAGCTCGAACTGATTTCAGAGCTAAAAATAACAGGTATCATGGTTCCACAGTACGTGGTCATAACAGGGAACAAATGGTTTCTGATAACAATGAAAGGTCAAGGTCTCCAGGTTTTTGTACTAGATGTGGAAGAGGTAAACACTGGTCCTGGGATTGTAGATCAAAAACAGATGTCACAGGTAACCCCTTGCAGGGAAACAAGGGGGCGCCTACTGGTTCAAGGCCCCAAATCAAATAATCTGAACTGTTGTCCATCAGCCACTCAGAGGGAAATAAGGAATCAGGAAGAACAAAATTAAATGTGATCGATTTTTTGCATGCTAATGAAGGCAGTGCAGCTTTAGATCTGGCCACAGACAAGTCCATTACATTATCCAAAACAGATGAATGTTATACATTGACCATAGGCATTTATGGTCCTTTACCATCAGGGACAATAGGTTTAATCTTTGGAAAAAGGGGATTCACTTGTCAAAGATTTTTGGTACATCCAGTTGTTATAGATGGAGATTGTAAAGAAGAAATTAAAATTATGGTATCCATATGGAAAGAGGTGACGATTAAGGCAGGGGATAAAATTGCTCAGCCACTCACTGTTGTTTCCATATGCTAAGGGCAAGTCTGCTCCAATACGAAAAACAAGAGCATTTGGGAGTACTGAAAAAGGTGTATTTTGACAAATAATGGTGAATGACCAGAGACCAAAATTAAAAGTACGAATGAATGAAACTGAAATTGAAGGATTGGTAGACACAGGAGCGGATGTCACTATTCTATCTCACAATTCTTGGAATTGAAATTGGCCACTTCAAAAGGTCCCTACACATTTTATAGGGATTGGTAAAGTATCCCATGTTAAGCAAAGTGTACAATGGATTGAATGTGTTGGACCAGAAGGGCAAAAAGCAAAATTAAGACCTTATGTGGCTGACATACCTATAAATTTATGGGGAAGAGATCTTCTACAACAATGGGGTACTCAAATTAATATTCCTGCAACCCCAGAAACAGCAAATGATGAAATGATGGATGTACATGTAGAAGGTATTGATATGGATACTCAAGAACAATTCCAAGCCGGGCGGTGGTGGCGCACGCCTTTAATCCCAGCACTCGGGAGGCAGAGGCAGGTGGATCTTTGTGAGTTCAAGGCCAGCCTGGTCTACAAAGTGAGTCCAGGACAGCCAAGGTTACACAGAGAAACCCTGTCTCGAAAAAACGAAAACAAAAAAAACAAAAAAAAAAAAAAAAAAAAAAGAACAATTCCAAGTTGTATCCAGTGTCCTCTGCAGTCTGGTATACCATTACCTTCTTTACTACCAAAGCCATGGCCTTTAATAGTAATTGATTTAAGGGCTGGAGAGGTGGCTCAGAGGTTAAGAGCACTGGCTGTTCTTCCAGAGGTCCTGAGTTCAATTCCCAGCAACCACATGATGGCTCACAGCCATCTACATTGAGATCTGCCTGGGCATATATGTAGAACAAATACTGTATACATAATAAATAAATAAATGCTTTAAAAAATAGTAATTGATTTAAAAGATTGCTTTTAAAAGATTGCTTTTTCAGCCGGGCGGTGGTGGCGCACGCCTTTAATCCCAGCACTTGGGAGGCAGAGGCAGGCGGATCTTTGTGAGTTCGAGGCCAGCCTGGTCTACAAAGTGAGTCCAGGACAGCCAAGGATACACACAGAAACCCTGTCTCGAAAAACCAAAAAAAAAAAAAAAAAGATTGCTTTTTCACAATTCTGTTGCATAAAAATGATAGGGAAAGGTTTGCTTTCCCTTTACCTACTTTTATTTTTTTTATTTTTTTTAAACATTTATTTATTTATTTATCATGTATACAGTATTTGCTCTGCATATATGCCCGGGCACCAGATCTCAATGTAGATGGTTGTGAGCCACCATGTGGTTGCTGGGAATTGAACTCAGGACCTTTGGAAGAACAGTCAGTGCTCTTAACCTCTGAGCCATCTCTCCAGCCCCTCTTTACCTACTTTTAATAATAGTAGGCCAATCAAGAGTTATCACTGGAATGTGCTTCCACAGGGAATGTTGAATAGTCCAACTTTATGTCAATATTTTGTACAAAAACCATTGGAAATAATCCGTAGGTAATTTCCTCAATCTATTATTTATCATTATATGGATAATATTTGTTGACTGATTCTGATGCTGGTACTTTAGAGAGATTATTTAAGGAAACGCAGAAAATTCTGCCACTGTGGGGGTTACAAATTGCTCCTGAAGCCGGGCGTGGTGGCGCACGCCTTTAATCCCAGCACTTGGGAGGCAGAGGCAGGCGGATCTCTGTGAGTTCGAGGCCAGCCTGGTCTACAAAGCAAGTCCAGGACAGCCAGGGCTGTTACATAGAGAAACCCTGTCTCGAAAAACCAAAAAAAAAAAAACAAAACAAAAACAAATTGCTCCTGAAAAAATACAAATAGGAGATTCAGTCAACTATTTGGGTTACAAAATAAGTCAACAAAGAATAGGACCACAAAACGTACAGATCCGTAGAGACCAAATGAAAACTCTTAATGATTATCAAAAATTAATGGGAGATATTAATTGGCTGAGAACTACCCTTGGATTAAGTATGTATGAGTTAACTAATTTGTTTCAGACATTACAAGGGGATTCAAATCTAAATAGTCCAAGATGTTTAACTGCTGAAGCAGAAAAAGAACTACTTCTTGTAAAACAAAGATTACAGGATGCATATGTAGATAGCATTGATTCTGAACTTGATTGTGTTTAGGTCATTTTACAATCAACTCATTCTCCTACAGGACTTATTTTACAACGAGAAGATAGTATTATGGAATGGATTTTCTTACCACATAAGCAAAGTAAAAAATTAAAGACCTACTTAGAAAAGATAATGGAATTCTCATAGTTAAATTTTGAGTTGTTTAGGAATCAAGAGGGTGTTCTGGATCTAAGAAGATGTTTTTAAAATTGTGATGCA
Source organism: Lophiomys imhausi (assembly GCA_907164525.1). Lineage (NCBI taxonomy): Eukaryota > Metazoa > Chordata > Mammalia > Rodentia > Muridae > Lophiomys > Lophiomys imhausi. The sequence continues at coordinate 11,718,313 of CAJQZJ010004755.1, read as the reverse complement.
AGTTAGTATGAAAGCTGAGTTAGATATAGAAC